>VHKM01000155.1:1202500-1610000 GCA_007210695.1 Neogobius melanostomus
TCAGTCTGGTCAGTGTCGGCTTCAACTACAATCAGAGTGGAACAAACACAAGCAAACAGCGATAGCGGTGTCTGACGGTGAAGTGGCGTTATTGCGACTTGTTTTCACCGAGATGACCTGGAGACTCGCCTTATCTCCAGCGACAACTTGAGTCTCCAAATAGTCTCCAGGCCTTTTAGTATAACGAGTTACTCTCATTAACAAGTAATCAGATTAAAGGGATATTTCAGGATTTTTGACATTGGGCCTCATTTCCTAGTTATCCAGAGTGTTGTTGATGTCTGGAGATATTTTTTCTTAAATTCATGCAGTTCTTATATTTGAAGAGTCTAGTGGCGCTAGGCTAGGGCAAGGCTAAAGCATTTCTATGGTATCAGTTAGCCTGCATTAAAAACAGTGTGACCCACTCCACAGTGCACCTGAGGTAAATCACTTATAACACCAGACTAACCATATAAATGTCTGAGTTAATAGAATAATGTTTGAAATATAACTGACCTTGTATCACATGAATTACCGCATTTTGAGGGACTATTTTCTCGCAGATCACTCCGCCGCTGCATTAGCTTACAGCCACGAAGCTGATGCTGCTCAAATACAAGTTATTTTAAATGATTCTATTAACACAGACATTTATATGGTTAGTCTGGTGTTATAAGTGATTTACCTCAGGTGCACTGTGGAGTGGGTCAGACTGTTTTTAATGCAGGCTAACTGATACCATAGAAATGCTTTAGCCTTGCACTAGCCTAGCGCAACTAGACTCTTCAAATATAAGAACTGCATGAATTTAAGAAAAAATATCTCCAGACATCAACAACACTCTGGATAACAGAGAGACGACAATAGAGGAGAGATGTAAATACGTCACTTTTGGAATCTTTTTTCAAGTGATCTGTTTGCAACTCTGATTAAGCTGCACCTCATTGTAACATTTTTACAGCCTGATTTTGACCTAAATATGAGGCGTTTTGCAGCTTGTGATTCTGCGTTTCTGTAGCTGAACAGAGAAGGAGAAAGAGTAAGAGGGCGACAAACCCTGTTTATTAGAGAATGATTCAAACTAAAGATGTTTTTCTGTCTCCCCATAAAATGCATCTTTGCCTCCTACAGATTTGTATCTTGTTGCTGCATGAAGCTGAAACGTATTAACTGAGCACCATGATGTTTAACAGCGGTTTTAGAGTTTACATTAGCCCAAACTAATCATGGATGAAGGAGTCGAGGATTTTGCCTCCGCGTTCTCGTGAGTTTATATTCAGTTCATATTTTGTGAGTTGGACTCCAGCCGTCGTCACGTCCGCTAATTGCTTATTGGCAGTGGTGGAAGAAGTACTCGATATTCTTAAGTAAAAGTGCAGATACAGGACCAAAAATGTACAAAAGTAAAAGTATCTGATAAAAATGTTACTTAATTAAAAGTACAAAAGTATGCATTGTAAAATATATTTTATAAGTAAAAAGTAAAAGTATATAAGAGTTTAATGTGCAGGATTTTTCAAAATCATTTCAATCAAACCAGGTCTAAACGAGTAAACCACTAAACAAGACTAATGACAAGACTGTACACATATTATATACCTCACTTTGAGTATGCGTCACCTGTCTGGGCCGCTCTAAATGTCACACAAACTAACCGCCGAGCCATTAGGATCATACTACACTTCCCTTATACACAACCAGTTACAGATGAGGACTATGAAGAACTCCTTTAAAACATAGGAGACACTTTGCAGTGATGTGCTATGGCTACAAGCTGTTACGTGGTTTACTCCCAAAGACTCTCCAGTCCCTGAGTCCAATTATTAAAAGAACTCCTATTCAAACACGGAATAAAACACCTGTCCATCATAGAGTTCCACACGAGTCGAGCATTGGACCGGTCTCCATTCCTATTTGCAACAAAGTTATTAAACAAAACTCCAGAACTGTGGGACTGTCCTACTCTGGACCATTTTAAAAACAAATTATGGGACATTAAGCATAGGCTGATTAGGCTATGTTTTAATATTTAAGAATCCAGCCGTCAATGCCTTCGGGCACGACGTTTCTACATAAAAGTTGTAATTAAAAAAAAAACAGGTCAAAAACAGGAAGAAAACCAGGTCTAACCAGGACTAAACTAGGTCAGGTCTAAACCAGGACTAAACTAGGTCTAAAGGAGTAAAACACTAAATCAAGTCACATCATTAAGATTAATCTTGTTATCATGAGCATCAATCAGTCTGTGATTATTGTACCTTACATGAATAAATGTGGAGTATATTATGTATTATTCAAACACTTTGATACAGAGTAATCTTATATGGGCTGTAATGATGGTGGTGAATAACAGTAATACCAACATGGTAATAAAATGGGTATAGGAAACAATATTGTACACTTGTTATAAAGTGTAACATACTGTGAATGTTGACTCAGTGTAATGCATTGCTGCATCTGTAAATATGTAACCAACTTAATTGTTAATTGTTTAGTAAGACAATAAGAACTAAACATTGTTGTTGTTGCAACCACATTATCATTTAAGTTTATGAACAGGGGTGGGAGTCAATAAGCTTGTCTTCTTCCCACTCCTTTTCGAGCTAGAATGTTATTTATGTTTTCTTTTTTTATATCTTTTCTGGCTTTTGTGCCTGTGTTGTGTAGCTGGAAAAAAAAAAATCAATCAAATCAAATCGAGTCTAAACTGGGACTAAACCAGTTCATCGTAAAGAGGTCACTTTGAAAATGAAATACTTTTACTTTTAAAGCAATTTAAACATTTAGCGGAGTAGTACAGATACAGGCTCTAAAATGTAGTGAAGTAAAAGTAAAAAGTATTCATCATAAAATGTACTTAAGTAAAGTAAAAGTACCTATAATTTGTACTTTTTTCTTTTACTTTCCACCACTGCTAATTGGTTTATTTCACTGAGTCTGTGCACATTAGGCCCGCCCCTTCAAACTGCTCCAATTGCTCCGTGACTAACTTCCATGTGTGGAATGGACAGGGAATAGTATTGCAGAGCCAGGCAAGTATATAAGATATTAAAACCGCATATCTGTCAGAAAAATCCAGGTTTCTTGTCAAAATCGTGCAGCCCTAATGTAGTCTCCATTATCTCGCACATGTTTTTAGTGATAGAGGAAACTAGAGCAGCTGAGAGAAACCTGTTTGAGCTGGTTATAACATCGCTGTGAGATAATAACTCGTGTGAAGCTGTTTTTCTGTGACGTCTGTAAAGGTCAGTGTGACGGGCTGAACTCTCTCTCTCTCTCTCTTGTTTTCCATGTGCCTCCTCCTCCTCCGCCGCCTCCTCCTCTTCCTCGGCTCACGCTCTGAAGGTAAGACACATTTTTAATTATTCGTCCGAGCTCCCGATAAATTGCCTCTGTTTGGCGTTTGGCATTTTCACGATTCAATACGGCGCTGTCCGCGAGCGGCTGATGTGGAAACTCCGGCGAACAAAGCCTCGCTCTGGAGCCTCACCGCTGACTTTTGAGAAAACGTCTGTTCCTCGTTAGAGCGACGTCGAGCTCACCGCGCTGTGTGCTGTAAAAGGTTCAAGCGCCAATTGATTTCTCCGGAACATAGTTAACAATTATAGTCTCGCTAAAACTCTCTCCTAGTTTCCTGTGGTTGGGCTTTTTATGATGCAGGGTTTTCAATCAAGACTCTTTTTATTATTGTCTCCAGAGAGAGAAATGTGGCTGCATCTTTAGCCGTTGTTCATTCCTTTGATGGAGAGCGGGACTAAGGAGTTTTATTAGTGGTTGTTTGTGCAAAGGGGAAGCCGAAGCACAAGAGAGGAGTCAGCTAGGGATGAGAATGTATAAGTTTTTATCGAAATTGTTGTGTTCTTTAATATGGAGAGAAGATGGAGACTCGTTCGTTTAAAATCAAAATCATTATTTTATTCCCTGATTTTACAATCTAAAACAAAAGCTATGCTAAAGGCTACATGGTGATGTCCAGTGGCCAGCCAGGGATGGAGCGGAGAGAGAGAGATAAGGAGCGGCTCCGTGCCCTGGCCTTTTATAAACACAGGAAGTAGGCAGCTCCTTGTTGAAGAACCAATCAGTGTCCTTGGAATGCTTCTTCTGCTGCGCGACCTGACTCCGCATTATAACACACTGCCCCCCAGTGGATATCAGAGTAAGGACAATGATGCAATAAAATGTCCGCCCAATTCAAATCAACCCCAAAAGCACAGATTACAATCAACACAGTTTCATATAATCATTAAAGCCTATTATGATAAAAACATATATAGAAATATTCAACAATATCAATGCCACTGATCATTACTGTAATCAATCCGGCTCTTTATCGAATCCTGTGAATTTAAAAATAGGCTATAACTTATAATATGTGCATGCTTCATCTAGCTTTTATTTCGGCTAAACAGGAGGGATCATACATTTACCTATTTTGATATAAACATGAGCTATTGAAGATTGTTCTTTTAGTAATGTCAATGTCAATGTCAACTTTATTTATAGAGCACATTTAAAAACAGCTACAACTGCCCAAAGTGCTGTACAGCAAACATTATAAAGTACAATTGAATAGTAAAACAGTCACAAAATATACAACATGAAACAATAATATTAAAATACATGGCATCTGCTCAGCTTGTGTTGACTCAAAAACATGAATGGACTGGTAGTAAGACAGAAGGTTTGTTTACCTGCTTTACTTCCTGTGATCTTGACGTAAGCAGCTTACATGGGATGTCAGTCAGGAGGGTGAGCTTCTCCAGGTGTGGGATAACCCTGTCCATCACCCTGGTTCAAAGATGTTGATGCACGTTTCCTGGTCTCGATGGCTTCTTTGTGTCAGTCAGTGGGTCAGCTCTCCCTTGCGAGGAGGGCGGGCATAGCTTCACTTTCTAAAGCAGCGGCAGCAGGAGCTCCCAGTGGACCAGCAGGCAGTTACAGTACCAGGTTTCAGTACCCATCCCTAGATACATAGGACCTCAGGAGGAGCTTTCTCTGAGCTGCGGCAGCGCTGTTAAGAGCCAAAGATCACTCAAAGGTGCGCAAGTGGCTCCAAACACAGCTTCAGGTGAGTTTTTGAGGAGAGAACAGCTTTATAACATGGTATCATGGTGTAACAAAGCTCTGATAAAGTCCATTTTGCTTAAAGGAGAGACCTGCGTAGTGGCTTTGTGGTTCAGATCATTTGCACAGATTCATCAGTTGCCGGTTCGATCCACACTCACTTTATGTCCTTTAGCGAGACACGTCTATAGTTAACCTGCAGATTTCAAACAGCGCGACAATGGGAAAACACTGTTTGTGCAAAGCCATTGACTTTAAGATTGTGCCTGTCCCTCCTCCTGACCCCGGACCGAATGTGAGCTTAAATAATGGGATTAACCGAGTACATTTAAGAGGTTTGTTCCTGCAGGCGAGGGTTAAAAGTGTTTACTAAGACCCGGGATTAGTGTGTTACAATGATCTGCTGTAATTTCATCCGTAAACATGAGGCGCCGCGCTGGTCATGGATTTCAATTGAATACGAGGCCTGGAGTTGTGAATTTTAATATTGTATGCTTGGATTCAGCCGCGCTCCTCCCCTGAGCGGCACAAGAGCGTGAAAATCTGCTCAGACCGACCCATGGATGAAAGGACGCTTTATTCGTCACACACAAAGTAATGAGTCCCTGATTTAGTGGTAGTTTTCCAGATGAAGCTAATGATCTTTCCAACCGTTTATTCTTTTGCAATGAGCTGTAGTTGCTCCTGTGGAAGTGTGTTGTTGTTATTTGGTTCTTATGACTCTCAAGCTACAGTAATTCTGGCACGTTCATGTGGTCACTGTGTAGCCATCCATCAATTTTCTGCCACTTGTCCGTTGCCGGGTCGTGGGGGCAGCTGTTGGAGCTGCCCAAATCACATTGCACCAGCCCCTATGGCTCCTCCTGCAGGTGGTGGGTCCATAGAAGGACAGCCTCATGGTTCTAACCGGGCCTGTTGGCCTCTCATAAGGGGCTTCTTCATTGCATAGCCATCTCAAGGTATTTTCCATATATGTAGCCACTCAGATTAGCCGTCAAATGTTACAAATTATGACAAACCAGCCACATTTGTGTGATGTCAAAGCCTGGATAGAAATCATTACAGGCCTGTGTGATCCTTGGGTCATTTTGACCTGAAAGCCACTGGAGCCGCAGCCCATCCAAACGGCCCAAAAGCCACTGAAGCATTTTTGTAAAAAGAAGCAGAAAAAAATATGAATGTGTGGTAATTTTCAGGCTCTTTTTTAAGTTTACATTTTTTGACATTAGGGTCTTTAAAGAGTGTAAAATTAAAGGATCACACGAGGCTTAAGATAAGTTTTGAGAGCTGATTTAGAGCATCGACCTACTAATGCGCGGACACGCACATGTGCACCTCCCTGAGGTTAATCAGCTCATGGAGAGGAAAGTTTCACTGCAGCAGGAAGGGTAAGACGGGCAGAATAGAGGCGAACCTTGATGATACAAAGTTGATTCATTTTGCCTCATCAAACATCAGTAATCCAAACGTCCTCCTGCAGCACGTATTCATTCTTTCTTTGCACAAAAAAGAGGCATAGTTCGGCCCGAGGTCGGCCGCATTCACACCCGCTCTGTGTGAGAGAGCGGCTCAGGCTCTGAGAGACTCCTGTTTCAGCCACACTCGGAGCGGCTGTTTAGTCCGGCCCAAACTACTGCGATTGGATTCACACTGACCCAAAAGTCCCGCTCTCGGGTCGAGCGCCCGTTTAGGTCGACTTAACTAGAGCCTGTGTGAAAAGTTTTACTGGCAAAATAAGTTGTTTGTGAGAGGTTCTTCGCGATGTCCTGGAGGAGATCTCAATACTTTAAATACAGTATGCTGAATCCAAAAATCATGTTGGTTTTATCAATCAAGTCCACGTTTTAAAGCAGCACTAACTTGTTTACCTTAATAAAGCCTTTCCGTCGTCCCTCTGGGGGTGATACAACTGTATTACAATACAGTGGCGCTTATGACCTTTAGGGTGCACGAGTTACTACTAATGTCTTCCTTCTGGTGCTTGTGTCCAAGGTTTGGGGGAGACTGGGGTTGTGATATAATTTTCATTTGTGCAGATATTTTGGTACAAACCAGTGTGTGTTGGTGAACATTTATGAAAGCAATATAAGGGTTTAAGCGAGTCAAATGCTTTCTAATGCCAAAATACTATATTTTAATGCCACAAATGCTACATATTTCATTTCTTAGGTTTTGCAAACATTTCATCAAACAGAGGAAAGAGAAATGGACAAAACACGGGAAATCTTTTCAATCATCATTTTGGTATTTTGATAATTGTTTTGACAGTTTGAATCAATTTAATGCTTTTTAATGCCCCGCAGAAACCTTACATATACAGGCACTTTATCTGATATGTAAGTTCACTTCTCAGAAATGCCAAACACGAATGTCCTGAAATCGACTTTTGTTCAGCTCTATTCATTTGTTCGATGTGAAATTCATGTCAGATTGTCTCAGATCTGTGAGGGGAGCACCGCGGGGTTCAGTGCGTCGCTCCAGGGTCCTGATCTTCGCACTTTTCTCATAACTTATTTATAACATGCCGCCTGTGCGTTTGCTCCTGGGCTTTGTCTTCTGTTTATTATACAGTCGCGGCGCACAATGTAAACGCGTCTGAGAAGCACCAACGTTTAGGAGAAAATATGAAGATATATTAGACCAAAACAAGAATCCAATGCATTTCAGAAAGGATTTATGGAGCTACAGGGTTAGACAGAGCTGGACCCCACTCTTCAGAGACACGCTCACAATGTTTATTCTCTGACGTTTTGTCGCTTTGAGCCAGAGATTTATCCAGGAGGTTTAAATACATGTTGTCTTTATTTCAGTTTGATTTATCTGCCAAAAACAATGCACTTGTCCCATTGGCAGTTTTGTTTCAAGCGCGATGACCTCACGATTTTGATTTTATTCAGATGTTTCTTCCCCATTTACCCTTAATAACCTTTTGTTGCATATAACTAAAATATAGCGTAAACTGAGACAATTTTATATTTCATGAAATATTTGCAACTGACTTATTCATCTCTTAAAGGAATAGGCCACCGTTTTTCCATACTGAGATATGTTCTTACCTTAGTTTAAACTAGTTCATCTGTACCTGTCTGGTCTCCACATGTGCCTTCAGTCACGTAAACACAGCACAGACGGCGTTAGCATTTAGCCTTTCTCTTCTCCTCTATAGCTCCAAACGAGGTGAAGATAGAAGCTACCAAACTCTTCCACGTTTTCCCTATTTAAATATGGTTACGTGAAGTGTTACGCTATAAAGTATAATTACACAAAATTAAACCATGTGGATTTTCTAAGCGGATAAAAAGGGGAACTATATTGTAAGGCGTAATAATACCAGGAGTAATTCGGCATTTTATTTATTTATTTATTTATATTGGTTTATTTGGTAGGGACAGTGCAAGTTAATGAACAAGCCACACCGGATTGTAGCCTTGGGCTAATTTCCATCCATCGTCCCCCATGCGCACTCTCAAACACACTCTCATTCATCCTGGCCTATTGTACATGTTTTTAGTGGTAGGGGAAACCGGAGTAACCGGAGTAAACCTACGCAGACACGGGGAGAACATGCAAACTCCACACAGAAAGGCCCCGCCCAGGTGGGAATCGAACCCGGACCTTCTAGCTGTGAAGCACGAGCGCTAACCGCTGTACTACCGTGCCGCCCTATCCGTGCATCCGTGCAGTGATGTCTTCACTTTACTGATATCACTGCGCGGATGCTGAATTACTCCTGGTATTATTACGCCTTACAATATAGTTCCCCTTTTATCCGCTTAGAAAATCCACATTGTTTAATTTAGTGTAATTATACTTTATAGTGTAACACTTCACGTAACCATATTTAAATAGGGAAAACGTGGAAGAGTTTGGTAGCTTCTATCTTCACCTCGTTTGGAGCTATAGAGGAGAAGAGAGAGGCTAAATGCTAACGCCGTCTGTGCTGTGTTTACGTTACAGAAAGCTAAGGTAAGAACATATCTCAGTATGTAAAAATGGTGGCCTATTCCTTTAAACCCCACCTGTACAAAGTGTCAAAACAGTGACAAAAATAAGGATGAAAATACAACAAAAGAGCCACAAAAAATGACAAAAACCAGACAAAACGAGAAATGAAAACAAGACAAAAACAGTAAATACAAAAAATAAGTGACAAAAACGCACTAACAATGCAACAAAAAAGGTCAAAATCAGTTTTGTAGGTCTTAGCTTTCAAATGAGGCGTCACACTGGCCTATAGGCTGTATGCTCCAGTCGAGAAGCTTTTACATTTGGGTAAGTTTAGTTTTTTTTTTTTATTAGTTTATTTGAGCAGTTAAAATTCTGCTCAAAAGGAGTGGGCTGAAGCAAAAGCTTATAAGCCCCACCCCCGACATCATTGAAATAAAAACAACTGATCAAATCACAATAGTACAGGGAGCATGTTACAAAGTACAAGACACAAGAGCAGGAACACAGCATGCACACACAACGTACCCCTCCGTGACCCAACTTTACCTGTTATAATTACAATATCAATCCTACATTAAGCAACATCATACTTTGATTTGTGATTTTCCCCACCGGCAAAAGAGAACCTACAGCCCACCAGAGCGGCCGTTTCAACACGGACCACACCCACAAAGCACCTCTAGAAATGTTCCTATAAATATAAATTAACAGAGTTTAACGGAACGAAAACACAACTACAACAACTGTCTCATTTCATGTACGCGATGACTAATACAAAGCCAGTGAAAAAGGCGATCATTAAGTTATTTATACACATATATGCACACATACATATATACATACATACACACACATCCTTTTTTGTTGTTTTTCTTTCTTTACAGATGGTTACCACTGCCAAACACAGTTAACAACTTCGAAAAGGCACTAGTTCTGTGTTCAAAAGGCACATCATTCCATTTTTTGTGTGTGTGTGTTCAATGGTTTATGTAATATGTAAGCCCTACATACTGTAAAGCTACACTGGGGAAAATGCGCTCGGCTGAAGGCTTTTTAGTCCTTAATTAAAATTTTAAATGTAATTGAAAATAGCCCACATTTATATAATTGGATACAGTAATATGTTTTGTAAATAGCCTAAATCATTTTGTGCTATTTGCATCTTAATTGTGTTTTAGCCAGTGCTTATTTATCCAAAACATAAGTTCCTTTTAGGTTCTAAAAGGTCTCTTTCCTCACGGCTCTCCTTCATCTCTGTGGAGCAGAGTCATGTGGATCCAGTGGGAGTTGAGGGAGTTTCTGTGATCATCAGACCGTTTAGCAGCGAGGGACCAGCGCTAATGCTATGCTAACGGAGAAACGCAATAGTCCTTTGGCTACATTTTAAACCATGATATTTCCACTGTACATCCACGATCTACCGCGCACCTTAACTAGACTGAGAAGTAAACAAAGGCGCAGTGGAGCCGCCGTCGCTGCTACATTCACTTCTATGGCCCATAGCGGCATCAACGACATGGGCCAAAATCTCGTGCGATTTGGAAATCTCTTTAAAGCAGAACTATGTAACTTGTTTACCTTAATAAATCCTTTCCGTAGTGCCTCTGGGGGTAATACAAGTGTTAATGGGATGATTGTTCAAATCCAGGCTGAAAACAGCTCTTTTTACCCGTGCATATGAAAACTGAAAGTATTTTATCTGCACTCTTGACTTTTACTGTAATTGATTAACTTTGTGTTGTTGTTTTATTGATTGATTTTAACTGTTTTCTTGTAATTTTTTCTGCAACTGTGAAGCACTTTGAATTGCCTCGTGTATGAATTGTGCTCTACAAATAAACTTGCCTTGCCTTGCCTTGCCTTGGAGGGTCTTTCATCTCGTGTCTCTGGGTCACCAATACACACTAATGGAATCACGAAGAAGAAGCTAACAGGCTAACAGGCAGAGCTAACTCCGGGCTAGCCCCACTTAAACAGTATTTACAGCCAAGTTTGAGTGAAAAAAAAGATCTCCATTGTGTAATTGGATGAACAATATCCCTCTGTCCCTTTGTCTTTTCTGTCAGCGTAGTATTTATTCTCACGGACAATTAATGAGTAAAAAACACAACATGCTACGACACCTGCAGTGGCGCTTATGGCCTCTAGGGACACGAGTTACTTAGTACTGCTTTAACAACATCTCCACTTTAATTGCAAAGCTTTTTTATCAAAGGGATTTTTCAATATCTAATTCCCAGCCTGATTTATTCAGCTCTGAACCTCAAAAAACAAGCCAAACGTTTTGTTTTTTTTCAGATGTTTTCACACTCATAACTTATTAAAAGCAAAACAAGATCCAAAATGCCTCTGAGCAAATCTTTGTCGCTGATAACCCAAAATTAAACCACACACTGAAACCAGGATCTACCCATTATTTAGATTTCTGCAATAAAACGCCTTACTTTATATGAAAACATGTCAGTAATCAACAGCAGACGTTTCAAATTGATATCCGTACATTTATTATCCTCCCGTGTTCGCCTTAATCATCGTGCTCCTCTGTAATGCCACAGACTCCACTCGCTCCGTGCTTTTCCTCGTTGGTAATTGCCCGCTGCTGCATTAGGGTTTTGTTTTCCCTGAGTTTAGTTTCTCGGCGGCGGCGGCCCGTGGAGCAGTGACTCATCATCGCGGAGCGTTTAAGCGCCTTCTCTCAGGATTTGCATTTCGCCGCTTCATGAAGGAAAACCTATTATTATTTCATGTTTCCTTCCCATTTTTTAAAAAACACAATCCTCTGCCCCCGTTATTTTTAGGCTTGTCGTGAGACTCTTCTCGGCGCAGGCACTTCAGCGGCGCGGAGTGTGGACGACCGGGACGAATTAGAACAAAATTCTTGGACTGAAATGTGCTGGTGGATGTTTATTTCGAATATGCAAATAACAATGTGAATGTGAAGCACCAAAGATCTGATGTTTTTACTGCAGGCATGAAGGACCCAGCTTTATTAAAACAAACGGCAGCTTATGAGCTAAAGACATTCGAGACCTACAGATATCTTCTTCTGAAACACTGAAGAGGCACCAAGTCTCTCAAAGCGCTGCACTATTGTCATTATTCATTCACGCCAGATTCCGTGGTGGTGAGCTGCTGTTGAAACCACAGCCGCCCCTTCGAGTAGACTGACGGGAGTCTAGAATTCTAAGGTAGGAAAGACCTCAGGTGACCCTCAGGTGAAGCGAGAGGGAGGGAGGAGGACAAAGATGAAGATTAGAAGGAGCGAGAGGGAGCTGTGCAGGAGGAAGGCGGAGGGACAAACCCAGG
The DNA here is from genome assembly GCA_007210695.1 of Neogobius melanostomus. NCBI lineage: Eukaryota > Metazoa > Chordata > Actinopteri > Gobiiformes > Gobiidae > Neogobius > Neogobius melanostomus. The sequence goes on from VHKM01000155.1 coordinate 1,214,801, forward strand.
AGGCGCTGCACCGTTTCAGAGGAGTTTCCCTGACCTCCAAAAACATGCAGCTCAGGTCGGCCCACAGCGGCTCAGGACTAACACATGTCGTGGAATTTCTTACCACTATAAAGGAAAAAAGCTGGAAAGTATTGTCTTAACAAAAGTGTAGTTTATTCACGCATGCGCGGAGAACCGACACACAGAAAAGTCCATGGTGAGCTCTGCAGAGCCAGCTATCTGACTCTGCTATATAGACAAGCACATGAAGGAGAATCACAGCATGGGCATGGGAGTGGTGTTGCTCAGATGTAAATGCAGGCGCCCAATTGGCGCCTCGGATGATCATGCAAACATCACCTTTTGTGATGGAGGGAAGGCCATTAGAGGGAAGGCCATTAGAGGGAAGGCCATTTGGGCCTATTGTGCCCTTAGGTTTGAAAAGAGGATCCTGTCAGTAATGCAGGGAGCCGGCACTTTAGCAGCAAACTCAGCATGTCTTAGGCTGGTCTTCTGGGCATTGATTAAAGGCCCAGCCGTCCACCAGACGATAGGTTAGTTTGTGTATTTGCTGCGACTAGTTTTAGTTAGTTGACTCTGAAAAACTGTCACAACACACAACACCTGAACTACGCAATTTAGTTGTAGAAGAAGAAGAAGATCTTTATTTATATAGCGCCTTTCACAGACATGGTCACAAAGCGCTTTACATGAGAGCATTTTACATTCACTCCATACTCGGTGGTGGTAAACTACGTTAGTAGCTCCAGTTTCCCCTGGGGGAGACTGACAGAAGCGCTGTCGCGACTGCACACATCTGCGCCAACGGTCCCTCTGACCACCTCCATACATTCACACACATCATTCATCCTGGCCTATTGTACATGTTTTTGGTGGTAGGGGAAACCGGAGTACCCGGAGGAAACCTACGCAGGCACGGGGAGAACATGCAGACTCCTTGTTCTGGGCTACAAACCCTCGCTTTACAGCTCTTTGACTAATGTTTGGTGCTGCCCTAGATCATAGCGGTGCAGAGGGGTCAGCTCCACCTCTCCTGCTTCTAAAGGGGGATTCTCTCTGATGTTAACCCAGAAATGAAGCGCCTTTCGTGGGTTCACCTCCCCCCGGTCCCTCCCTCTCCACCGGGCCGTCCTCTCAGATCTTAACCCCGGGTCAGATGGGATGAGCTCCATACATTTGTGTTGCAAGTCTTTTATATATTAGTTACAAAGGTTTGCACAGAGGGATTTTTGATCTCAGGTCTAGGGCCTTTAATCTCCTAACCCTTTTTCTCCAGTTTGGCGTTACCCAAATCTAAAAGCTTCTGGTAAAAACGCAGCATCAGTGCGAGAAAAAAGTCATCACTTTTTAGGCCTTAGCTTTCAAATGAAACATTACACTGTTGCTCTCAAGTCGGGAAGCTAAAGCCGAACTGGAGAAATGTTGCTTGTGTATGGTGGGAGTTTAGGGGTTAGTAAGATTTTGTTAATAAGTATTTTTCAGAAGGATATTTCCAATAACAAATTTCTGATTTGAATTTGAATTTTCACAGACTTTGTCCTTAAAGGGATATTTCAGGATTTTTGACATAGGGCTTCATTTCCTAGTTATCCAGAGTGTTGTTGATTTCTGAAAAGAGAAATATATATTTTTATTCATGCAGTTCTTATATTTGAAGAGTTTAGTGGTGCTAGGCTAGTGCATGTCTATGGTAACTAGTAGCCTGCATTAAAAACCTCTTCAAAATCATGGGCTCGTCCTCCAAACGTTGCCATATCTGATTTGTAGAAAGCTCCTTTGTGAATTCCACGTGTAGTAATGCGGCCGCAGGTAAACAAACTACTGTAGATCCGGTAACCGAGCAGATCACTCCGCCACTGCGTAGCTACAACCAGGAAGCTGATGCTGCTCAAATATAAGTTATTTTAAATGCAAAATGGTTATATTTATATGGGTAGTCTGGTGTTATAAGTGATTTGCCTCAGGTGCACTGTGCTTGGGTCAGACTGTTTTTAATGCAGGCTACTAGTTACCATAGAAATGCACTAGCCTAGCACCACTAAACTCTTCAAATATAAGGACTGCATGAATTAAAAAGAAATATATATATCACCAGAAATCAAGAACACTCTGGATAACTAGGAAATGAGGCCCAATGTCAAAAATCCTGAACTATACCTTTTTTGGGAAACGTATCTCTACATTATCTGATTCCCCTGCGGCGCCTCATCCTGACTCCGGGTCATTCCCCTGAGTCGCTCCGCTGCTGATGTGAACGTTAACCCGGTTATGAATCACCTCCAGACCTGACCCCCTCTCTGACCCCAGCCCCGGCGCTCCGTCCCGGGGTCGAGTCCCGGCCGCTGCCCCCTGCTGCGCTGGCGCTGACGCTGCAGGAGCTGAAGAGTGTGACGGCTGAGTCAGAGCTTTACTGTTCCCCTGGAATCGCCTTTACGAGCGGAGAATAATAAACAAAACTATAATGTGCACTTCACTGTGGACATAAAGCTTTAAAGATCAAACCAACTCATCGTCCCTCGAGTCAGAACCACTTAAACTTATAGATTTAGGAGCTTCAAAAACGATGAGCTCTACTGTATTTAAGATGAGAGATTTAACACAAAAAAAGGAAATTAAAAGGCAAAACAAATCATGTAGAGAGCTCAAGTAGAATGAGGGAAAACAATGTATTGCAACTTTTTAAAATTTTAATACAAAAAAAGGATAATTTTCTTCTGAAAATATCAGCATAAAAATGGAAAACATTGCTGATATTTACATAAATCTAAATAATGGACAGAGCCAGGTTTAAGAAGAAGCTTCTGTGACTAGAAGCCATTCTAAATTTACAGTCAATGCTAAAAGCGGAAGGTGCAATTTTTTTAGGATAAATTTAAGGACAAAACAAGGGTCGACATATTTTAGGACACTGTATCCATCTGTGCTTCTCTACCTTACACAAAAATAATCGAATAAATCCGATATTTCATCTACATTATTTTGATTAAATAATTCCTGACTAAAACTCACTTCTGTGTTAAATTAAACCTGGTTAGAATTAAATGCATATTAAATGTATGGATTCAGATAATACTGTATTACTGCAAAAATAGAGCAGCCTTTCTATGTTTTGTTTTTCCTTTTCTTTTCAAAATAACCTCCTGTACACACGTGTTTGGGGAAACTTGTTGACTGTTTGTTTGTCAAACCGCTGCAGCGTTTCTCTGTCGTTTGTCCAGTGCAGAACAGTAACATGTAGACCTTAATACTGAGTAATGTTCTCAGGACTATGAGCTTGTATTTGGATAGTGGCTAAAGCGGACGGGCTCCTCTCGCTAACATTAGCTCTGATACACTGACTGGGCGGTGGTTTAGTTTAGTTTCGACAGTTCTCACTCACGTTGGACAAACCTGCAGTCGCATTAATGTTGTTATTCTCTCTGTGATGCGTTTGTTTGGCTGGAATTCCAAGTGTTTTCACATGAGTCTCTCTGTGATAAAGTTCACAGAAAGTGTCGAAATCAGCAAAACTCCGTAGTAGTGACACTTTGTTTACCCCCGCCTCTCTCTATAAGCAGCTGATCTATAAATGATCTGGATACGTGCAGGGATACGGCTGATGTGTCTTCACGCACAGGGAGACGGGTTTGATGAATATCGTTCATTCTTCTGTATTTAAGCAAACGCAGCACGTGTATGGCGTCAAATTAGGGTCTGCTTTAACGTAAACGTAAAAGAGGTATTGTAAACGTAGTTTGTCAGTATTATAATCGTATATGTATCATAAATAGTAAACATAAAACTTTCACTTTTACGCTTCTTCTTTTCATTCTTCATTTCACAAGCTACGGTTACGATACACTTTTTTCTGACCATTTTTGTAATGGGGGCGGGCTCAACGCTCATTGGCTGGAGTGACAGGATGTGACGTCATCACTATAAGCTGAAATCAAACGCACACTACAGAGGCTGTGTCCAAATGTCCACCCTAGTCCGTAACCTCTCATTCACTACAAAGGCCCTATATAGGCACTATATAGTAGACTGTATACTATATAGTGTGTCAGAACCCCGAACCCCAGCAGAATGAGAGACTACTTCTACTATAAGTTCACTAAAATTCGGGAATAATGTATCTCTGCGATAAACACCGACTAAACTCAAAGGACAGCGGAACATTTATGGATAAATATGACTCAAATACGTTTTATTAAACATGGATTTCACATGAATGAACAAAACTCCCGGGATTATTGCCTTTTTGTCTGAGAGTCTGTAGTGTGCGTTTGATTTCAGTTTATGCTGATTACGTCACATCCTGTCACTCCAGCCAATGAGCGTTGAGCCCGCCCCCATTAAAAAAAGGGTCTGATTTTTTTTTAAATCGTAAACGTAACCTGTGAATTGAAGCATGATAAGAAGAAGCGTAAATGAAAGTTTTACGTTTACAATATTTTTTTTCTATTTATGATACTTTTTTCGTTTATGGAGTTTAGAGTTACATTTACAGTTTTCTCTTTACGATTACAATACTGACAACCTACGTTTACAAAACCTCCTTTACGTTTACGTTAAAGCAGACCCTAATTTGACGCCATATATGTAGCCGTAAAAAGTGTTTAAAAAATAGAAACCAGGCGTTAAAGTTGTTTTTAACGTGTCTAAAGTCCAATGCTTTTCAATGGGACACTAGCGGCTATATGGAGGTACTGCAGCAATGGCGGCCTCCAGTGTTGCGGTCGTAAAGCAGAGCAGCCAGCGGCCATTGCTCCGTAGTAGCACGGCACTTTGTTTACCCCCGCCTCTCTCTATAAGCAGCGCTGATCTATAAATGATCTGGATACAAGCAGGGATATGGCTGATGTGTTCAGTGCTGTCTTTACGCACAGGGAGACGGGTTTGATGGATATTGTTCATTAATCTGTATTTAAGCAAACGCAGCACGTGCATTTAGTCATGTGATGGTGTGGGGTATGTGGTAAGCTGGTGGCGAGTAAAACCATGCATTATAAACAAACGCGCACAACTGGCACCGCATTACAACAGTTGTGTGGCCGTTAGTGTTGAGATCATTGGTGAAAGTGCGGCGTAGTGAGAGGAGCAGGAATACTGGAGGGGACGGAGAGTGTGGGGTTTAAGATAACTGCATCCGTAACATAATATCATCCATAATTCATACTCCGCACTGAGGGCCTGAGTAAACAGCGTAATCCTCTCCATATTCATAAGTCGGCATTTACAGCTCAGACCGGACCGATCCCACTGTCCCTGAGACGCAAACCTGTGGGAGACGTTTAAGTCTGAGCAGCAACGAGACCCAGGGTTCAGTAACAAAGTAAATCTATAATACAGTCATGTGTTTTAGAGGAGCTCTACTTTAACTGAGTGGTATTTGTGTTGAGAACTTACTACGTTTTGTCGACTACATTTGAAAGATAAATACGGACAGGGTCATAAAAAATGTGTCATGAGCTTTTTTTTAAATCCGTCATTAATTAATCTCTCATTATTTGCACTTGCAGTTTAGATGAGTTGAGATATATACCTATTTATGTTAGGAAATAATGTCAGATTGCGGGATAAATGGAGCTTAACAAAACACGATCGGAACAGAATCTGAATCTCCTCGTCAGTAAGGCTCATATTTAACTTAAATAAATGCAAATTGGAGCTTATTATTTGCATTTCCTCAACTCAAAACTTAGTATTTAAAGCAGAACTAAGTAACTCGTGCCCCTAGAGGCCATAAGCGCCACTGCAGGTGTCGTAGCATGTTGTGTTTTTTTACTCATTAATTGTCCGTGAGAGTAAATACTACGCTGACAGAAAAGACAAAGGGACAGAGGGATATTGTTCATCCAGTTACACAATGGAGATCATTTTTTTTACTCAAACTTGGCTGTAAATACTGTTTAAGTGGTGCTAGCCCGCAGTTAGCTTTGCCCGTTAGCCTGTTAGCTTCTTCTTCGTGATTCCATTAGTGTGTATTGGTGACTCCAACCCACAGGCAGTGAAGTTGCAATTGTGGTTTTCTGGCCAGAGACACCAGGGGGAGATGAACGAGCCCCCAATCATCCCTTTAACACTTGTATTACCCCCAGAGGGACTACGGAAAGGATTTATTAAGGTAAACAAGTTACTTAGTTTTGCTTTAAGACACACAGCGGGCGAACGGGACAATAGTCAGAAGTTCACGTGTGTGTGTTTTAAGCCGGCTCTACCCGGTCTGTGTTACCTTTGCACCACACCTCGCCTCCTTCTCTCTGTCTTTCGTATGTATCCCAGTCAAAGCTCTCAGCTCCGATGTGAGCGAGCATCATCGCGGCAGTAAAAGGCTGTTTAGTTGGCGTCGGAAATACAAAGCGAAACCACACAGATGCTACACAGGCCTGTCCAGCCAAAGTACTTAGGCTATATCCACACGAAGACAAAACGCTTCTATTTTCAGAAACTTTCTTTGTAAGCACGAAGCCAGCTCAGTAAATGTGTGCGTCCTCATGGGTCGACTCAGGTCTGTGAGAACAGCGTGATTCATCTGCCAGGCCTGTGTGTGGCGCTGTGACGCTAACACAGATAATAGAACAAGATGTGGAGGGCGCAGGCGCTGTAAACTTTAGTGGAATGTAAACAGTGGAAATGAAACGGATTCAAGGATTTACGATTTACAGAAGAGACGACGAGGCGAGTTTATTCTTCAGACGTAACGGGACTAAAGCAGAAAAACCTGTGACCGGACTTTGACTGTCAGTCCAAACACACAGACTGTTTTTATACTTGTCACCTCCTCTTTACAGTGGAGCAAAGAGGAGAGGAGTAAAACCATCATAGATCCAGGAGTAAAACTCATTCTAAGGTCAGTAGATCATGGATAACAGACTCTGGTGCTGTGATGTCATCGTTTTAGTAAAAGTTGTGGAGACGTTGTAACAACGGAGCCACGTAAACAGTGTTTTGAGATCTTTTCCGCTCTGGGACCTGGTTTGGAAAATGTTCGTTTACAGACGCCCAAAACGCCGGGCTCGTATGGACGATACACTGGATTGATAAAATATCTTTGCGTTTGGTCCTCAGCTTGACTTCATATGGACAGGGCCTAAATCTTTTTAAACACTTCTCTAAGACATGTTGTCTGGGAGCGAGCGCGATCACAGCGATTTCCCGGTGGGCCTGATTGACAGACGGGATCAACGCAGGAGCAAAGCGGCAGAAAGCCTTTTCACGAGGAACGCTTCCAGTGCTGTTTCTTGCTCCGGTTTTAGGGATTTTATATTTTCAAAATGATTCAAAACAGACGAAAGAGCAGAAGAAAACAGTGTGTCAGTCGCCGCGGCGCCGTCTTTAATGTTTTGGAAGAGAGCGGTGACTTCCGTCTCTTGATGGATGAACTCCCGCCTCTCGGTCCCTGAGTGTTCTGATATTGGTCAAATAGAGAAATGATTGGCTACGAGCAGCTGCCCAGAACAGGAAAGAGGAGCGTCTGTCTGGCTCAACGAGTAAAAGTGGGAAGTTCTTAACAAAAATACTTCTCATATAAAGTACAGATCCCCTTAAAAAGTCTGCTTAAGTACAATGACGTATCACTGAAGAGATTTTTCCTAAACCCCGTTATAAATCTGCATGTGCCTCCGTCTTTCCTCTGTTCTCTGAAGCAGCAGCAGGTGAGGCTCATGTTAAATTCATCACTCGCTGTTTACATCTCTGCGATTAGCCCCGGAGCTAACCGCTAACGCGCTCCCGGGGTCAGGGGTCACGGCCGCGCCACATTCCCGCAGTTTTAATCCGCTTCACATGGGGATGAAGGAACACAACACGGCCAAACTACGGGGACTGAAAGACTCAGATTACAGACATAAATGAGGAGAACGAGGTCTGAGGCGTGGCTAGGGCTGGAAACTAACTCTACACCTAACCCTAACCTTAACATGGCAGATAACAGGTTTAATCTGTGTTTTATTAATAGAAAAGGCAATGTTGTAAGTTCAAATACACTGTAGGTGAAGCGCTCAAACTCAAACCCCATTAAAAACTGTTTTCTGAGAGTATTCATTTCTACCTTCTTTTATAATCTGAAATAATTCCAAGTATCTAAGTGCTAGTCTAGTCTACAGCCTGAAGACAAGATGGGGCCCATAGTCTCTCTCGTGTCTTATAGGCCGGGTGTACACTGCGTGATTTGAGCCGTCTGCAATGAAAGATCACTCGTTGTGGGTCACAGCTCCAACTCGCAGGTCGTAGGTTGTGCAGTGAGACAGGGACAAAGATTTAAAGCTGATTTTTCCCTGTTCAAACACTGACATTTTTAGTTTTGGCCCAAACTTGTTTCTCGCTCTCGAAATCCCTCCTGTGTATTCGAATTGTTCAAAGAATTTGGTTATATGCACATTTCACACCCGCTGACAGCATTGAGCAGTGGCAAAGTGAAGCAGGGGCGTTTTGCTGTGTTTACAACCTACTTTGAGGTGGCAAAAATGAATGTATTCTATAACACTAAAAAAATCAGGTACCCCAGCTTTAAAATGTCGTATGACCAAAAACGCACCCCCGCCAGAGTCATAATCAGGCCCTCCAGGATTATTCTATGTGAAATCAGTGCAGCATTGCCACTTTTCCAGAAGCCCGCAACTTTCCTGCAACTATTCCAATATCCTGCAATTTCCTTCGCAACTATTCCTGAACTCCGCCCCTTCTACGCAACTAATGTGAGTTTCAGATCAGTTCGGTCCATTGTACTTGTTTTATTTGCTCCCAGTCATGTCCAGCAGCGCCTCCGCGGGTTTAAGTCATTCAGACTGAAGCAACAGAGAGGACTTCTGATTCAGCCCCGCCTCCTCTGACTCGCCACAGTCTGACTTTACAGCGAGCACCTGATGTCCGAGTCTCGTTTCTCTGTTTCTGGATGTTTATTTGGCGATAGGCTTTATCTGACAGATAAATGCTGCGTGTGAATTCGCTCCTTTCCCCCGTGATGCGGTGGTGTCTCTGCTACGCCTCCTCCTGATGGTGTTTCCTTACCTGGTTCATCGTTACCCAGATTCAGCCCTACGTCCATTATCTTATTGTGTGGAGTGTGTGTGTGAATGGCTATAGGGAAGGGGTGGGGTGAGTATAAGTGTTATTGTCTGCTTCATTTGCAAGTGTTGGGAATTGTTTTTAATCTGTAAAGCACTTTGCATGACAACTTTGTATGAAAAGCGCTGTATAAATAAAGTTTTGACTGATTGATTTGTGTAAAGAACTGGTGCTTTCTTTGCTGCGCGAACTTTAGGACTCACTTTTCTATTGAACCGGAGCCGAAACTCAATGTTAATGAGCAAAATAAAAAGCCATTCATCCTTTTGGTCTGAGTCTTATCAGACTTACATGGACTCAGAGTCTGTGCTCACAGTAACAGACCATAGACATATTATTAATAGACCGTCATTCCTCACTCCTCCCCGTTTACCACAATGACCACGTTCGAGGGGGAAATCATGGCGGATTTACAGACTCCTCCTCCCCAGCTCTGACGAAGCATGTTCCTAATAAGGGCATAAGGGCGGGATCTTCACTGTAGACTCCGCCCTTGTGTGACGTGTAGCTCGCGCAGCTCCTATACTAACAGCCCGACCCTCGTTAAGTAGGAGATTTCTAAAATGTTTCCTACGATAACCAGCCCGGTGCCTCTGATTGTGTCTAACCCAGCGTAATCACAGGAGGAATATCGAGCTGTAGACAGTTCCAAACAATTAGGCACCGGCATTAAAGTTGTTTTTAACGTGTCTAAAGTGCAGTGGATTCCAATGGGGGACTAGCGGCTATATGGAGGTACTACAGCAATGGCGGCCTCCAGTGTCGTCGTCACAAAGCAGAGCAGCCAGCGGCCATTGTAACAGACAGGTGCCTGTTTGCTCCGCCCACTGTCCACAGCTGAGCGGAGGACAGTCATTAAATTAAGTGAAACGTAATGACTCGTGTGTGCTCAAAGTTCATGATCCATTTCATTGACATTGAACTTTTGCAAACAATTTTTCAGCCTGAAGGTAAAGTCACTTTTTAGCTACAGCCACAAATTCTCATTGTGTCCCGGTTTTTAATGTTAGATTCTGTCCGTCTGAAGTCACCAGGCTTTTTCTATCCTGAGCTCTCCATCCAGCAACACGGGTTTGATTGAAATGAAAGTTCAGAGGCATCAAAGCGGCCCGGATGCCCCACAGAGGCGGGGCGCGCTCAGCCACTGATCCAGAGCCTGGGAGAGTTTCAGGCAGATTGTTTCCATGATGGAGAGCGAGTCGGAGCTGAAATCCAGCGGTGAACGTCTCTGTCACCGGTGTCTGTCCCCCGCTGTGTCCCGCAGCAACAGGGAACTGAGAAAGGGCTTTTCTTCTGTAATGAATTCATCAAAATTAACACGAGGAATTCCCCGCCTTCGAAAATACGTTTTAATTTGAGTGAAACCAGGTAGACTTGCAAACCTCCCCCTGAACCCTCCGCTCAGACCTGACTCACCGCGTCCGTTATCTCTTAAAGATGAAGCTGACGCGAGTGTTTCCCGAGACGCCGCATGGATTTGTTTTCATCTGCATTAAACTGAGGCTAATCCTACATTTGAAATTCTGCGGCCGAGCGTCGGGACGAGCTCAGTCACTGCTCACTCGGACGGAAGGAAAGTACATCATTCATGAACTCCGCTCTGGTGGGAAACCGTCCGAAGTGTGGCTCTGATGTGGACGCCAGAGAAAGAACCAGTTTGAGGGGGAAGAGTTGATCACCTGGTAATAACTACACTACAAGGTTTGGGGTAAAAATTCAAATCAGTGTTACTCGTTTTGACAGATGGAAAAGAGTATTAATACTAATACTATGAATGCTCAACCATTGGTGTAAATCAGTGCTTTCGCTCGGGATCATTTCCGTCAGTTTGATGGAATGTGTCGTAAAAAATCCATCATGATCTATTTTTATCCGTCATTAATGAATCTCTCATTATTATATATTCCTATTTAAGTAGAGGAGGATCGCAGGATAAATGGAGCTAAACTAAACATGCTTTCTGAACATAATCATGGGACAAAAATGTGTTAAAACTCGTCTTTTAGGCTCGTATTTCACTAAAACAAATGCAAATTGGAGCTGATTTTTTGAATTTTCTCAATTTGAACTTAATGTTCAAGAAACACAGTGAGCGAACGGGGCAATATTCAGGATATGGATATGATTTGATATGATTTGATCCAGCATCTGAACTTTCCACACCGCAGGCTTGGAATGGGCTCTTGCCTGAAAAATACCTGCCTCCCTATGGATCTTTAACTATACCTCAATGGACTACACCAGGGTCTCCCCAGTATTTAAGTGTCTGTATATCCAGCCCATACGCTTCAATAGAGGGACATTATCAGTGCAGGTGATAATCGACTACAGCTCATTGTTGATGAAAAGTCTGCAATAAATCACAAATGTGTCAAGCCAGGCTCATTGTGTGATCATCGTAAAAGCTGCTTCAAGTAGTTGCCGGCTTTATTGACATTTTTAGTGCATAATATGCTGCTTTTGTTCAATGAATTTCCGAGCTAGCTGTGTTAGCACCTCGCAGGAGTTCAGGAGTTCACACTGTGCGTCTTCGAAGCCTGTTCTACAAGCGCTCGGTCCGGGTTCACCCTCATGATGCACCACGCCTCCTTCTCTCTGTCCTTTGTCTTTATAAAAGTCAATGCTCTCAGCTCCGATGTGAGCGTGTTCCGATGTTGGAACCATCGCTGCAGAAAAAAGCAGTTTAGTCACCATAGGAAATTGTTCCACGGTGATGTAGCTGCTGTCGGCAGAGCTCAGAGACAGAGCAGCTTTTGGACTTTCATCACGGCGCCATTTTCAATCCATCAAAATGATGGACGGCCTTCAACATTTTCCGTCAAAGCTAAAAGTATCGGTAAATGACAGGTCATGTTCGGTTAATGTAACCTCTGGTGTAAATATGACATAGAAGGTACGTCTAAACTTTGAGTCAGTTTTTCTCAAACAGAATGATTTGGGCGGTAAAGCCCCAGCTCAGACGCCACATGGAGCTGAACCTTCACATCGCAATACCTTGATGCCTCCTGATCACTCACAAAGGAGGAGTTCCTGAGATGTCCCATTGGGGAGAGGCCCCTGGGACAACCAAGGACACACTGAGGGACTATGGCTGCATCCGAAACCCTTAAATTGTCGCCTCTAAGTCCCAACACTAGCAACTAATCCTTAACCTTTCATGGGTCAGCTGTTAGATCTCTATGCAGTTAGTGAACTAGAGCTTCAGCAGCATTTGCCCAATTCCACCGTCCTTACCCAGGGGAAGGGGAAGTGACATCACCAACAGCTGTTCTTCTTCTTCTTTAAAGTTCAGTGCAGGCCAAACAAAAGCGCATACCGCCCCCTACTGTATATTGTCCAACAACAACATAGTGTCCAAATAAAGACATTTAAGGAGAAAAAAAAAGAAACATCCAAATGATCCTTCACATTTCCCTTTATTCTATCTCAACAGCTGTTTCATAAAGCTACAGTATGCAAATTAGCCATGTGGCTTAAGTTTCTACTAAATGAAGCAAAAGCACAAACTGCTTCATTTAGGCCATTTACTGAGGAGGCTCTTTAAAACCATGTGACTGAGCTGTGGGACGACAACATGTATGAAGTCACTTTTATAAAGTTTGGCTTGTGCAGAATCTTATTTTTAAATTATTATTATTAAATGTGCACCTGTCAATCAACAGTGGTTGCGCATGAATCACTCGAGGGTGGGGGCGAGCGGGGTGGGGAGATTGATGCAGTGGCTTATGGGATGGCACATAGCTCCTAATCGCCAGTGAGTTAGCATCAGAGGTCCCTATGCTAAAGTAGCTATGATAGTTAGCATCAGAGGTCCCTATGCTAAAGTGGCTATGATAGTTAGCATCAGAGGTCCCTATGCTAAAGTGGCTATGATAGTTAGCATACAGGCCACTTTCCCTAACTCCTTCCTAACTGAAAGCCCAATTCGGACGCATCTTATCATGGCGGACGCTGACGCACATCCGGTTTGGCATAAGACCTCTTACCAATTTCCTGGTTTCGGATGGAGCATATGTCTATCCTCCCAGAAGAGCTGGAGGAAGTCTCATAGAACATCAGCAGGCCTACAGAAAGATGGAGAGAAGTTTCATGAACAGAACTCAGCCATGGCCCTTATGTACAGTATGGTCGCACGGAGACAGATGTTCTGCCACATTCTGAGTCCAGTTCCTCTTTAAACTGTTAAAACGGTCTGCTTGCACTTATAACAATCCCCTAAAGAATCTGCATTATGCTAAGCGCCTTTATATCGTGTTGGTTTAGCTTTACAGTTCCTTGAAGCTGCATTCCTTTTTCCCACCAGTCCAACGCGATTCATTACAAGACGCCACTTTCAAGTCCACAGAGAAATGAACGCTTTCTTGTGTGAAACAATCGCCCATAACTCACAATGAGCCCCTGGCCTCTCGGCGGCCGAGCTGTAAACCAGGAGTAAAGTAGATTAACCGTGGCCTCCTCGGACTCCCCGCAGCGCACCTACACCTTTCATTAGCGCATAAACCGCCGCGGACCGCAGTAAAGCGCCGCGGTAATGGCTCGTACACTGCAGCCATTACAGGGGAGGGGGTGTTTGCGACGAGCTCGGTCCCCGTTCGCCTCATCGAGAGGGAAAGTCGTGAGCAGATTGGTTACTTTGAGAGAGAGATGTGAGGTCTGGAGGAGTCGCTTCATTATAGCGAGGCAGACTTGTTATTCAAAAGCAGAGATGGATCGGTAACGAAAGGAAAACGACTCAGGAGACCCAAACATATAAAGGCAATTTTTCTCCCATAGTAGATACAGACGGCATCTTTGGAATCGCCAATATATAAGGTCATGTTTGAAGCAGCCAGAGGGAAAACAAAGAAAAATAAACTAAACTTTTTCCCATTTCTCCACCATTATTTTAACAAATGATGAACTATGAATATATATTTCTACTAAATACAGATACAGAGACATGGAGATGAGCAAAGTGGTTCAACAGCCCATAAATACTTAAAAAACAGACAATGCTAACCAGGAATCTAACATTATCAACGAGTCCCGTTTTTCGCTTCTGCTAAAACAAATGTATTGAAGTTTTTTTCTATAAACACGGCAGACCCATTTCTCTCAAATATTGTTCCTAAGTCTGTGTTGGTGAGCTCTTCTCCCCCTCACAGCTGTGGCATCAAGACAATGAGACTCAGGAATATTGCACATGGCTGGTGTACACTGCATCTTTTTTTTTGTCTCCTAAGATTTTTTTCACATTTCAAGACGAGAAAATTGTGAAATCGTGAGCCTGCACTCGACTCCCTTATGCTGTGGTTCAGAGACAGAATATTAGCTGAAAACCAGTAAGAATCTGGCATGTCCACCTCACACAGTGCAGCACATATCAAGTTATTAAAGGATCTGTATCCTGCTATTTTAGCCATTCCAAAGTAAAGTATAGGCATTTATATGATTATATATATTGTACCTCTACCACTATGGAGTACTCATTTTTTGTGATAAATATAAGTATTTTCTGGAGGTATTTTTCCTACCCGGAAGACAAGACGCTTGGATTCAGTTAACTCCGCCCCTCTCTCAGCTCATACAACTTTAGCAGTATTAGAAATATATATATATATATCACAGCAAAAAGTGAAGTTACTTCATGATGCAGTTATAAGGAGTTGACATGTGCAACACAGCTTCATGAATATAACACGCTAACACACACGCTAACACACACGCTAACATGGGTTTTGATTGACTCACCGCTCTGATGTTTCCATTATGGGACTCGCGTTGGTTATAAAAGTTAATCCACTTTGATTCTGGCCAAGGTTCATCAAACATCAGTGACGGTCACAGACAAACACTATTTTGGCTGATAGTCTCTGAATCCCGGAGAGAAATTCCAACTTCTGGTGAGTGACCTCTTCTTTAGAAAGGTTGAATAAAGTCCTGCACCTCTCGCAGCCAAACGCACTTTTCTCCGTGACATTATCGTGAGGTAAGAAAAAAAGAACAGATGTCCAGACTCCAGAGTAGGTTAGAAAAAGCTCCTTCTTCACAACTTTCGGTGCAAACATGACATGACATCTGTTCAGACGCTCAGAGGTGCGTTTGCTTTCACTGCAGGGGCAGCGTGGACGTCAGGCACTTCCTCCTTTTTTTTTTTTCTTCTTTTTTTTATTTATTATTTCTTTCTTACGACAGAAATAAAGAAAAAGCTGTTTTACAAATCAAAATCAGGCCGTAAGGCATTACATTACAGACGTAGAGCACTTCCGTTCCTTTGTGACGACACAACTGAACAGCTCAGTGGTTTACCAGGAGAGGGCGGAGCAGCTGCTCAGAGAGCAGGATTCAGGAGGATTACTTAGAACTGCGTGAATGAAGCCAAAAACCGCTCTGGGGTGTTTTTGAGAAGGAAATAGCAACAACATGGCTAAAAGCTCCAAAAAGTTGATTTTGCAGGATATAGGACCTTTAATATGGACAACAAACACAGGTGCATTTTACTGATGGCATTTTGAACGACATGTCGTCCATTGAGCATGTTTGAGATGCTCTGGATACAACGATGGGAAGATCCAAAGATCACTCAAAGTTTCGCAAGTGGCTCCGAACACAGCTCCAGGTCTGTTTTTGACATCGTAACATGGTAAAACAGCTCTAACTTGGAATAATCTCGCCCTTCGAAGTTGTAAAGTGACTCGTAAAAAAGCGCATCATTAGTATAAAACATGTATACTGTAGACCAAAGGCAGTTTGAGCACTAAAGTTGAGGAAAACACAGCATAAATCAAAACACAAAGCAGCTCCATTCTTCATTAGGAACTACATTACAAATCTCGCTCTTAAATCAAGGCCGTTCCCGCGAGCCGCTGTAACGAGTTTATCTAATCAAACTTTCATTAAACATTAAGCGAACACGACTTTTAACGTCCCAGTCGCCCGATCCGCCGCGTTCCGTTTCAAAGAAAGAACTGTCTCTTTCTCTCTCTCATCGTCTTTAATGAAACCGTGCCTAAACATTATCCGTTTGAGCGTATCCTCGGTGGAAATAACTTCTTCAGACGCCATTTTGGCTCAAACCGGGCCCTAAACAATATCGGTGAAGTGTCCCCCCCGAGAGGCGCGGCGCTCAGACGGAGGCGAATGAGACAAACTAAGGCTTAACCGGGGAATTCTGACTTTTAGATTTATGCAGGAAGTTGGAGCGGAGAAAGTTTTTGTTTGAAATGAGAGGTGCGTGACTGGAGGCGCCGCAGTGAAGTAAAACAGAAATGAGAACAAAATAAGTTATGGCACAAAGGGAGACGGCGAGACAGTTTGGAGCTAAACCTTTGCTGGGAGAGGCTAAATGCTAACAACATTAGCGTGACTGAGAGCAGACAGGTACGCATCAACTCGTCTAAACTCAGGTAAGAACAGATCTCAGTATGGAAAAACCGTGGTGTATCACTTTAAAAGGGACTATACGGAGTTTAAAAATGTTAATATTACATATTTCCTCCACATACACATTCCAGCCATGTCCTAATGTATAGAATGAGCCCAGACCTGTTTACCACAACTGCCTCTGAAATCCTGCACTGTCACTCACAAAGGTGTTACTTCGGGTCCGAAGTGCCGTCATGCACGAGCCTAATATAGAGACTGCAGTTACGCGTAAGACCTGAGGTGGCAGTAGTGAGTATAAAATGAACAACTTGCATCTAGTCTCTTTAACGTTTTATTTGTTTTGGAATCTGCGTATTCTTGTATTTCAAAGGAGCTCCCTCTGAAGGGCCTATTAAACATGACTGTCCTGAATAAATCAGCCCTATGCCCCTCATACAGCGCCCCCTACTGTCACAGTTCAACGCTGACACGTTTAGAAGCTTCATACACAGGATTATAGACCAGATATTTTTAAAGATTTGACCTAAAATACTGGAATATTGGCCAAATTAAATGGCCTGTTAAAAGGGCTGTTATTAGATCTCCTCGATTCTCCTATGTTTAAAATCTCAACCGTTGCTAATGACTCCTTGTTTCCTTAAGACATAGATGGTTCACATCCGCTCTTCTGGTCGATGCTTCGTAAAACCAATAACTTCCTTGTTTATAAAATACGCCGCTTCTGTCATATCCTGCTTTTCTCTGATTGGTTAATACGCTTGTCAATCGCCCATGGGGAATTCGGAAAAATCCCCCTGATCCCAGATATACATGTCCTTGTAAAGAAGAGGGAAAGTTTGTATTCTGGCCTCTGCTCTAACTCAAATGATGACGTGACATTCTAGCGTAATCTATTTTGGCACAATGGCTTCAATGTCCCGTGGAAACACTGCACAAGAACAAACAAACAAAGACAAAACTAAAAATATCTGCGGCCAGTCCTCCTCCTCCTCTTTCGGAGTCCTCGCTCGTCGGTTCTGTCGGCGTTCCCCTCGTTTGTCTCGTTTGCACGGCGTGATGGATGATGTTGTCCGCACCACAGAGCGCTGACGCTTTGACAGCGATGACGTCTGCTTCTGCTAAAGCGGCAGAATCCTGCTCGCCGCGGCGTGAAACAACAGACGAGCGAATAAAGGATAACGTACGGTTTGTGGCACACGGGAGGAGACTGTGAGGCTCATAGGTTAACGCCACATTCAGCTGGACTCCATTATGGGCTGTCAAAGTGAAAGCTTTGATGATTAATAAAAAGATAATGAGATAATTAATCACAAACTAATGGCATTGTTGTTTCATGAGGAAATCCATGAGCTGCTTATTTAAGGCGAGACGCTGCTGCAGGTGAACACAGGGAGTTTCTCCCATCATGTCTTTAATGTCTGTTTTAAAGTCAGTTTTGATGTCAGTTTTGAAAATAATTGGGAAACAGTTTGAGAAAGGTTTTGAGAATTGTTTATTTTATTTTATTTTTGGGGAAAATAGAAAATTTGGAGAGAAAAAAGTTTTTAAAAAAAAAGGAAAATTGTTGAATTTTTTGGGAAAATAAAGGAAACAAATTGGGAAAATTTTGAAAAAGGTTTTAAGAATAAAAAAAAAAGAATAAAAAAAATGTTGGGAAATAAATGAACATTTTGAGAAAAAAAGTTTTAAAAAAATGTAAAAGTTAGAACATTTTGAACACGTTTGGAGAACAGAGATTTTTCCCCCTCAAATTTAGGAAACAAAACATTTTGGAAAAATTGGAAAGAGTTGGAAAATTATAGAACAGTTTGGCAAATGTAGTCCCTGGTCTTTCCCACCATAGACCGTAAAAATTAATAGACGACTCCTCTTCACCCCTCTCCATCCATCCATCCATCCATCCATCCATTTTCTTCCACTTGTCCGGTGCCGGGTTGTGGGGGCAGCTGTTGGAGCTGCACCAGCCCCTATGGCGCCCCCTGCAGGTGGTGGGTCCACAGAAGGACGGCCTCATGGTTCTAACCGGGCCTGTTGGTCTCTCATAAGGGGCTTCTGAACCGCTCTTTGTCTGACCCGTCACCTAGGACCTGTTTGCCCTGGGAGACCCTACCAGGGGCACCAAGCCCCCGACAACAGAGCTCCAGGATCATTCAGGCTCAAACCCTCCACCACGTTAAGGTTCCAGGAGGGGTCACTCCTCTCCGTTTGCGTTAATAACTACGTTCAAAGGGAATCCATGACAGATTTAGACTCCTCCTACCCTGCCGTGACGGACCATGTTCCTAAAAAGGGCATAAGGGCGGGATCTTCACGTGTAGTTCAGTGGTAGCCGCGCCCGCGCTGTTAGCTCTAATGCTAACAGCCTGCCAATCAAAGTCCGGCCCTCATTAATTATGCAAGTTTTTTAAAATGTTCCCTATTGAAACCAGCCTGGTTTCTTTAATTGTGTCTAACCCAGCGTTATCACAGGAGGAATATCGAGCTGTAGAAAGTTTAGGAAAATGAGGCACCAGGCTTTACACTTGTTTTTAACGTGTCTAAAGTGCAATTCTTGCTCATGGAGAACTAGCTTGTTCTGCCGCCCCCGTATGGAGGGACTGCAGCAACGTCGGCCCCTAGAGTCAAAACAGTGGCCATTGTTTCCCACACTTATTCATTCACAAATACTGACATGTTTGGTATCCACGTGTAGCACGAAAGGCTGTGACCGAGATGATGCTGTAATCCAAATGTGGTCATTTCCTTTGTGGGAGACAGCAGCGGCTAAAGACGGGAGGAATATACACAGGGCGCATGTGCAGACAAAGGGACTACACTTTTACTATTACAGTTTTTGGGCATTAAAACCTTGACTCAGTGCTATTTAAACCCGGTGGTCTGACCCTGATTTTAATAAAAGTACAGAACAAGAACTGAGCGCTCCAGGACAAGATACTGACCGTGCTTTCCTTCCCAAATATAAATAATAAAAGATGCCTGTATGAAGTTATGTTCGTCTGCCCCTCGTGCCCTCTCTCATTTCTTCTGTCTGGACTTTATGATTTTTTATTATTACCACTTTGGCTCTAATTGTCCTGCTTCACCTCTGTGGACTTTCAGGACCTTTCTGCGCCGCAATATCAGCTCTGCAAACTTCCATTTACTTTTTATGAGCAACATATAAGATTCTTTTACCGCCTTTTGTTTCTCCTGAAGACATGACTCAAAGCATTACATGGTTACGTCAGAGTTTAGACCTGAGTTAGTCCTTTTGTGACGGGTCAATTTAAAGATCTGTGGCTCGTTTAGACCAAACTATTTGCACAGACGAGGGTCGCTCTGTAGTTTAGCTTTCAAATAAGGCGTTACACTGGCCTATAGGCTGTAAGCTCCAGTCCAGAAGCTTTTAGATTTGGGTAAAACTGAACTGAAGAAAATGCACTTGGTTAAGGCTGGGGTTAAGAGGTTAAAGGGACTATACAGAGTTTAAAGATGTTAATATTAAGTATTTTCATCCCCTACATGTTCCAGCCATGTCCTGATGTGTAGAATGAGCTCAGACCTGTTCACCACAACTGCCTCTGAAATCCTGCTCTGTCACTCACAAAGGTGTTACTTCGGGTCTGAAGTGCCGTCATGCATGAGCTTAATATAGAGACTGCAGTTACGCGTAAGACCTGAGGTGGCAGTAGTGAGTATAAAATGACCAACCTGCATCTAGTCCCTTTAATAAGACGCATGAGGCTGCATGCGATGTTAATGCAAGAACCTCTATGCAAAACCACGTGCGACAACCTCTGCATCAGAGCCACTTTATCTGCTCTAAACCTGCACAGCCAGTGTTGACTTTGATATGTTTTATTCTGTCCTCATTTTCATTATTTATACAGTCCTGATCAAAAGTTTAAGAACACTTGAAAAATCACATTGTGCATGGTTGGATCTTTAAGGTTCAAAGTAGAACTTCAATACAACATTTTTTTATTTAAAACTAAATGTTGCAGCTGATGAGAGGTTTAGGAACACATCCCTTTATCCTCTTAACCCCCATCTGAACTGAGCGCTTTTTCTCCAGTTTGGCCCAAATCTATCTTCTGTGAAACTTACATGGCAGCCTGTTCCTTAAAAGGGCAACAAGGCGGGAAGCCCCGTGCTTGTGGGGTGGGTGGAGCCTCCACAGAGCTCCAGATCTTGATTGACAGGCTCTGGAGCCAGTCAATGCACTGAAAATGCTTCCACTTCTTCGGGCTGATAAACAAAAACCAGTGAGGTTAAAAATATTTCACCTACCCCAGCGTTGTCACATGGATCATAGCAATTTTTAGAAAAAGAAAAACTCTTTGGAGCCAGGCTTTTAAGCCATTCTAGGTCTGAAGTCCCATTAGAATCCTGTTTACCAAGTGTCTCTTGGAGTCGCCCCTGGCCACAAGGTTGTGGTATTACATCAATGTCCCGCCATGAGGACCATAGAGAAGCACGTTCCTCGCCCATTGGTCGTGGCTTTCAAATGCAGTGTAACTCTGGCCCTAAGCTGTAAGCTTTAGGTTCAGGTAAAGCTGAACTCGAGAACATGCGCTCGGTTAAGGCAGGGGTTAAAAGGTGAAAAGGCTCAGTGTCATTTTCTGTCAAACACTGCCATGATGTCCTGATGCAAAAATCTCTTATTTTTATCCGAAAACATGACAGAGAACATTCAATATATTTCCCCTCATATTTATGTGAGTGATCTACAGCAAAGGTTTTAAATTGATATCTCTACATTTAAACCTTTTCCCCGTTCGCCTGCAGCGTCTTTCCTTTATCAGAAACAGTTAAACCCTGGACAAAGCTGTATTTGCATCACACTCTGCTCCTGGTCCGACCCCGGTCTGCGTGACCCGGCCCGGCCCGCCATGTTTTAAATTACATTTGTGCGATGCTTCAGAAAGCATTAGCCCCGTTCCTGACGCTGTGTGGGCCGCCGCCGCCGCCGCTCGCATACCTCCGCCGCGCTGCTAAATATAGACGCGTTTAGCATGCGGGAGGAATCTGAAGCAACAGGATTATCATGGGGGCTTGTGCTGAATACAAATGGCTGGAAAAGATTGTTGTGTAAAGGATCAAACCGGTTCATCTGAATGACAGAATCTATCGGCAAACTCATCACGAATATGAGCTGCAACAACAAAGGAGCAGCTCACATTTTTAAATCAGTATCGTGATCTTGTCCACACTGGAGAAATGCAGTTTAGTGTTGGAAATGTGCTTGAATTAAGAACATTCATGCTGATTTGGTTTGAACTGTGTTGAAATAGAGACGCTGCAGGTGAATGAGGAAACGTTTTAAATGTAGAGATATCAATTTGAAACATTTGCTGTAGATCACTGGCATATTTATGAGGGAACTTTTTATGTATGTTTATGTTTTCATATGAAATGCATAAAAATGTCCCACTGAGATCAGTGACGTGTCCAGACTTTTTTTTCTGGGTGGCCGAGGGGTGGCACTTGGTTTTTCTGGGGTGGCAGAAAAATCAAGGGGTGGCACCATGACCAAATGAGTTAAATTAATATTAGTGAGGTAAAATCTCCTTGCTGGACCAACTAACAAAAATCCAAGCTGTGCCACCACTAACTAATGCTACCACCACAATAAAATGAGTTGGATTTTGTTAGCTACAAATTGCCAGTCAGCATTATTTTTAATAGTAATGTGCATTATAGAATTGATATTCATTTTGTTTTGTAGTCTATATGGAAGCTACAGTCTTAACAATCAGTTATTATCACTGCATAACAAAAGACTTCTTCTGACGATTGTCTGACGGGTGTGCTAATGAGAAAACACTGCCACAGATATTCTTCCTCATGCTTCCTCAGCCTCCCTGAGTGGGGTGACACCTGGGGTGGCCCAGCAGATATCAGGGGTGGCCACAGACTGAGATTAAGAATCTCTTTTTCGGGGGAGTCCTATTTGAGATGTTTTTAGTGGTAGGGGAAACCAGAGGAAACCTACATTCAAACTCCACACAGAAAGGCCCCGTCCAGGTGGGAATCCAACCCAGGATCTTCTTGCTGTGAAGCACGAGCGCTAACCGTTGTGCCACCATTTTGAGAAAATGGCCCTTGAAATTACAATTTCCCAAATAAATCAATGGAGAAACAGTGAATAAGTGAATAATTAAACATGTTATTGTGAAGATCGGGCTTTTTATGTTTCCAGATTAGCCCAAAACCTGAAAAATAAATAAATAAATAAATAGACTCTAATGTCTCCAGTTAAAATGAGACAAAACACTTGAAATGAGACGAGTCAAAGGCGAGAAGTAAGATCAGTCCAAATCTACTCAAAATCTGCGCAAATTCCTGTAATTCAAGTGCGTTAAAGTCATTTTGATTAAGTTTAAGATGGCGTTTTTCAATGTCTTAGTTGAGAAAAGTACAGAATTTATGGTCATTTTAAGTAGATTTGAACCATCAAGTTAATTTCCCTGATTTTAAGCAAATGAATATTTGTTCTATTGACGGTTCATAATTTGAGTCGGAGCAGCGGCCGATACGACTCAACGGGAGCGACACAGTTTGGGAAAGAAATGTCTAAATGTTTTCCCTGATCGTTATGTGGAAGTGATTATTTTCACAAACCTGCCACATTCGACTTACGTTTATGTTTCATGTGGAACAGTCCAGCCGTTACAGAGAGTGCGTTTACAAGGGCTCGAAATTCCCTGTTATTATCGGGAGTTTTTAATATTCCGGTTTTGTCTTTGATCATATAAACACAGTTTCCCGATTATAAAAACCCGAAAATAGCAGTTTCCTGATTTTGAGAAACCAGAATTTCCTGGCTGGGATTTTCCGTCAGTAACCGGGATATAACTTCATGTAAACGCTGTTTTCCGGTTTTAAGAAACTTCCCATATATTGCACATGCACAGTTAATCGTAAACAAACATGGCGGCGGCGAGTCCGAAGAGCTCCTGTTTCTGGAGTCAAGAGGAGACGGAGTTTTATATTTTAACCATGAAAGAATATTAGTGAATATTTAAGATGGAAAGAAGCGTCGTAATGTGGATTTATGCAAACGTCTCGGCGACCGTTTCAAGGCTGGTTTTCCTCCGGACTCAGAGAGGAGTCGACCACAACACAGAGCCGGATTATGTTTTTCCTCCACTAACTCTCGCTGAACTCCAACAGCTCCACTCTCTCACACCGGCCCCGGCTTTAACCTTCTCCCAGAGCTCCCTGGTCCACTCGGTGATAAAGACAGACCCAGGACGGGTAAAGGTCAGGAATTATCCACAATCTGCCGTCACTGTCGTAGAATGTCGAAGACGAGCCAAACATTGAGCCCAAAGTGACTCAAAAGAACAAGAACAATAAGCCACACATTTATGCTTTTAATATTTTCACCATATTGTGCTCAAACATGTAACGTATGCGCCTGAGCGGACAGAGCTTAAATTTGAAAAGCCGGGTTTCCTTATTTGATCATGTAAACAAGGAATTTGAGTTTCCCCATTTCTCAGTGTCATATAAACACCATATCCCCAAAACTGCCATAACCAGAATATAGCGAATAACCGGGATTTTTGAGCCCTTGTAAATGCACTCAGAGACATTAACCATAAACTAAGTCAGTTACCATAGCTACCATGATAGGATTCTTAGCTCCACCAACTCCATTTTAAATTATAGCCTGCTCAAAATCAGCGTATTGTTCAAGCGCGTTTTCTGCTTGCATGAGTGAGAAAGTGTGGCAGTGATATGAACACCTCCGCTCCTCGCTCCGCTCTGCAGTCGCCACTTGACTCGAGCAGGGAGCACAATGTTCTCTCCTCTGATTGGTCAAAGAGTCGTCCTTATCTTGTACGGGAAATTAAACCCGGTCCAGCGCAGAGCATATACGCGCTCGGGGGGACGTGTGAGCGCATAGATCTACCTCGATAAGTGACCCGGCTTCTTTGCAACTAAACCTTTTCAGATTAGGGTTCAGTGTGCTCATATTTCATAACTCATTTGGTGCACAATGGAAAATCTATAGTATCGACGTAAAAATAACTTAATATTCTCTCCCCTATGACGCAAATAAATAAATACAGTCAGTGCTGAGTCACTGGGGGAATGTAGCTTCCCTCAGTGTGTTATAAGCTTTGTCAGAATTACCCAAACACAATAAACAAGAAGACACAGGTGACCTTAAACAGGCAACAAACGACTCTTCTCCCGATATTAGTTCATTGAGTTCTTAAAATAAAAGACAAGCATAAGCCCAGTAGAAACATGGTCTAGCTCACGGCTGTTTTGCTTAGCTAGCTGCTTTCCCTGATACTTTATGTGCGTAATAAAAACTGTATTAAAATACTTTGGATTGATCCTCGACCCCCAACTAAAATGTGATAAACATCTGAAGAAAATCTCAAAAACTATACAAAGCAAACTATTACATACATATATCCCCAACCTCCTCTTCATGCCATAGGTACAGTGTAATACACAAGAAATAGACGGCCAGCCATCCTATTCATGGTAATGGTCCAGCATTGTTTGCTCCTCCTACAGAGCATGTGCCTTTTTGGAGCTCCAGCGCCTGTCAATCAAAGACTCAGGCGTAAACTTTTTAATTGAACAGAACAAAAAACAGTTTGTCACCTACCCCAGCGCTGACACATGGGTCAGAGCAATCTTTAGTAACAAATAAACTCTTTGGAACCAGGCTTTAAGCAGTGCTAGCGAGGTGCAAAGTCTTCATTGGAATCCTGTTTACCAAGTGTCTTTTGGAGTCACCCCTGGCCACCAGGGGGTGGTAGTACAGCTCTCTCCCATTGGTTCATATATCATACTGCATGACAGCATGAGCCCATATAACATACAAAACTACTAAAACTAAAGATCCAGGACAAAAAGTCTATCCGCTCCATCACTGCAATATTCTTCAGAAGTATAAATTGCTAAGCTTTGAAAGCTTTAGCGATTATTCTCAAAGTAACATTCAAGTGTGTCAATAATCTGCAGTCACCACAGGCTTCATCAACAACTGTGCATTTCTTCACAACTTCATTTGGTCAGTGCCTTTTTGTGTAAAAGTACAGCATTGTGGAACTCTCTAACACTGAACTTAAAACTATCTCAGTTTAAAATGTTCATTTCTTACTTTTTAAGTCTTGGCTGAAAACGAAACAGAACTGTGCTTTTGTAAATAGCGCAGAGTTTGTGTGAATGAATGATTTGTTTTATATGTAGGTTTTACAGAGAAATGGAAAAAGTACGACAAATCTAATCCCTGGAGTTGAAAATTAGCACTAGCTAGGCACACTTTGCAAAGCTACTGTATGTGGAATTGCAATGTCCCTGACAAATAAATAAAGTCAGAATGAGTTGTGGAGGCCCCACAAAGGCGACACATACACACATGGTGGGGAGAATTATATGACTATTCACCACAACATGATGGAAA
The DNA here is from genome assembly GCA_007210695.1 of Neogobius melanostomus. Lineage (NCBI taxonomy): Eukaryota > Metazoa > Chordata > Actinopteri > Gobiiformes > Gobiidae > Neogobius > Neogobius melanostomus. The sequence goes on from VHKM01000155.1 coordinate 1,240,629, forward strand.
AATAACTACCCAAAATCATCTCTATTTGACGTAAGCAAAATATACAAAAGACATATGTGCCAGAATCATTCTCCTGTAGCTTTAGGGCCATATTTGATTTGATTTTTGATCTTTTTAGCTTACAGTCCCTCCTCTGGGACGCAGCACATTCTCAAACGACTGCACCCAGACAGCACCCAGTCTGTGTCTCGAAAACTCTCTCCAGATGAGTCAATTCATCAGCATCAGAGCAGAAACACCACAGAGCGAACGGCGAGGAGCGTGTTCACCCGAGCGGAGACGAGCCGCGGCCGCTTTAAACTTTAATACGGGTCCTCGGGAGGGACAAAACACCGGTCTCTCCTCAGCAGCTCTGCATCATTAACACAACTGCCCGAGGACACACAGGCGATGGATTCTGGGCTTCACAAAAATGTGCAGGACCGTTTCAGGCTCCATCTGTGGCACAACAAAACCCAGGAAAGAAGAAGATTCATGTTTACATATCACAGAAGACACTTTGTGCAGGAAAATGGCCAAAAATGCTCATATATTTTCAGTGACAAAACCTAAATAATTGATCAAGCAGGTTTAAAAATGTGATGTTTTTTCCAAAGGGAATGTTGTTTTTGACTAAGCTTGTAATATGTCATGGCCAGTGTTGGGAAAGTTCATTTTCTACATGAACTAGTTCAACGTTCAGTTCACAGATATTTCGTAGTTCATAACTGTTTATAGTTAATAGTTCGTTCATAGTTCTAAAAATGAACTAGGTCATAGTTCTTTTTTTTGTGTTGCTGCGAGCTATTATTCTTTGATATCGTTGCAAACCAGCCAGTATTTTCAGTCACTCAGTTTTAACAATGAAACTACGTGTTAGATTTCATCTTCAGCTCAAATTTGGAATCCTTATCCAACCAGGGTTCACATTAGCTTTTAGGGAACAGCTTTTCCCCCATTGTTACTGTCTGTTCAGTCCACACTAGTAGCAGCTGCAGCTTTTGCCTACTGTACAGCAGTGGTTCCCAAAGTGGGGTCCGGGGCCCCCTGGGGGGCCTCAGAGGCACTACAGGGGGGCCCCCAAAGCTTGTCTGCAAAACAAGTAAAATGAAAAAAGTTCATTTTGAAAAGGAAAAATACATTTATCTGGACAAATGCACCAATTTAAACCAGTATTTAGCCTACGGTCATAGCCAGATGTTACTTTTAATGTCATTTTAGCTGTAAAATTAGAACAAATTATTTTGAATGGAGTAAATTATTATGATTTGGGGCCCAGAGAGATGTCCCGGACTTTGGGAATAGCTGGGCTACAGTATATTCCAGGAGTCTCCAAGTACATTTCAGAGTGTATTGCCGGGGTCCATAAACAAAAGCTCCAGTAAAATATGTTTTGATTGGGAATATACGCACTATTGAGGAAACATTTTTCAATAAATGAATAATAATGAGCCTGACAGGACTGTAACCTCTGTATTTATTTATTTATTGGTTTATTTGGTCGGGACAGTGCATGTTAATGAACATACATGGGTCTCATGCATGTAAACAAGCCACACCGGATTGTAGCCTTGGGCTAATTCGCGTCCGTCGTCCCCCATTCGCTCTCTCAAACACACTCTCATTCATCCTGGCCTATTGTAGTGGTAAGGGAAACCGGAGTACCCGGAGGAAACCTACGCAGACACGGGGAGAACATGCAAACTCCACACAGAAAGGCCCTGTCCAGGTGGGAATCGAACCCAGGACCTTCTAGCTGTGAAGCACGAGCTCTAACCGCTGTACTACCGTGCCGCCCTTTGCACTTTACGAGCCTGTGTCACAAGTCTCTGCTACACTGTGGTCATTATTCATTCACTCAGCACTTGGTGGTGGTAAGCTACTATTGTAGCCACAGCCGGCCATTTACCTTTCTTTCTTTCTTTCTTTCTTTCTTTCTTTCTTTCTTTCTTTCTTCTTTCTTTCTTTCTTTCTTTCTTTCTTTCTTTCTTTCTTTCTTTCTTCTTTCTTTCTTTCTTTCTTTCTTTCTTTCTTTCTTTCTTTCTAGTTACCCTCTAGTGGCTGGAGTGAGTTCTTTAACAATGAATAACTCCGCACAGGAATGGGCTAGAGACTTACTTTATTTTTTTGACATACTCAGGAATGTGTGCTCTACAAGTCAGGGGCCGGATTGTAGAATTCCAATTCTCTTCTGTAGCCCTTTGCCTTCTGCTTAGCCTTTCCCCTCACCCTCCACAATATGACTTAAAATTGAGCGCTAAGGCAAAGGGCTGTATATTCAACCCACCCAAATGGGGTAAACAGGGTTCCCTGTTTACAAGATAAACGTGTTATAGAGCATAAAAACAAACACATAGGAGAACCATTATTATAATCAGACATGTTAACGTCTGCTATCTGGTTTTATTATATTCATCAGACAACTTGTCCGGCTACGTAACATCGTTCATTAAAGTTACGATAAATGACATACGACTGACAGCGTTAAAAGCTGCCGTCATGGTTTATTTCAAACTTATAATGAAGACACAATAGTGTTTAGAGCTTCGCAAAAGTTGTAACAAGTAAAATCCGGAGTAAAATACTCACATTTGTGCAAGTCCTTCGGCGCCATGTTTCTGTGCTCTGTAAAACTCGTCATATACGTCATACTTCTTTCACTGTAAGTCTGCGTCTGAAACAGCTTAACCTCCAGGACTCTTCCCCTCTCCCTTCCCCCTCACCCTCAAGGCAAAATAGAATCGGGACACCCCTTTGGCTCTCGTGAACGCGCAACATTGAGTAGAAGGAGGAAGGCAAAGGGCGAAGGAGGAGAAATGGAATATTTAATCTCTTAATTAAAACACATTTATGTAATTTCTTGGTGAAGATGGATACCAAAACATGTCAGTGTTTGGGAATGAATAAGCGTGGGCTTATGTTGGAGGGACTTCATGGAAAACTCAACAAATGGCAGAATGTGTCTCCTTTAGTTCTGATTAACTCCACTTTGTCCCCCAGTTTTCCTGAAATATTCCCTTCTCGGCCTGGTCTTAAATCCGTCTCGCTCCTACATCCGCAGTCGCCTGATTAAAAGTGCTGCCTCGTTATTAAAGAGTCGCCCATAGCGTTTTAAATGATAATTTGTATAAATAAAGCGGACAGGCCTCGGGCTCTTCATATTTTTACACTGAATAGATACCTGTACATGTGAGAGAACGTGGGGAATGCAAACTAATTATTCCTAATGGAGAGGAGTCATCCAGAAGTCATGAAGCATGAGCGGAATGGGGTTTTGGTTTCCAACTTTTCACTACAAATCGAATCAGTGAGTAAAATCAGGGAGCGCAGTTTTTCACTGGTTTTAGAATAAACCGGAAGCGTTGTGGGGTTTCGTTCAAGCTAATAACAAACTACTTACTGTTTACTGCCAACTTTCTTATATTTACACCTCTCTGCACCAGCGTACGACATTTTAACAACTCACTGGGCTGTAAGGGGTTTAACTAGTGTCACATCTTTGTAAAAGCTTTTCAAACAAGATATGCATTGTTTTTATTCTCGAAGGAACAACATCTGTTACTAATAAGCTAGGTTTGTTGCATTGAGCTCCATAGAAATAAAAGAGAGTTTCTATTCACTTTATTCTGGAAGATTGTGTGGGCCCCTTCACTCATATTAGTTTACATAGGACTAAAGAAGTCCAGATAAAATCAGTTACATGAAAACAATGCCGTTTTTAGGCCGCGCAGAGAAACAGTGCAGCGTTGACTTGTTGGTGCAAATGAACATCGGACATCTTACACAAATCAGTCTGTTAAACTCCCTCGTTCTCCGCTTAATGAACGGACTTTGTGCTCTGCCGGATGTGTCAATACAACGGAAAATGCTGAGACAAGGCAAAAACAGGCAAAAGGGGGAATATAACTGTTTGACGTCTCCAAACTCTCTTTGCTATTTTAATTAAATCTACCCAAAACATCTTCCGAACCTTAACCCTACTTGTTTTCCTCTTTCTAAAATCCTGGGCCTGGACCTTAAAGGGATATTTCAGGAATTCTGACATAGGGCCTCATTTCCTAGTTATCCAGAGTGTTGTTGATTTCTGGAGATGTATATATATTTTTTTAAATTCATGCAGTCCTTATATTTGAAGAATAATTTTAACCATTTTGCATTTAAAATAACTTATATTTGAGCAGCATAAGCTTCGTGGCTGTAAGCTAACGCAGCGGCGGAGTGATCTGCCAGAAAATAGTCCCTCAAAATGCGGTAATTCATGTGATACAAGGTCAGTTATATTTCAAACCTTATTCTATTAACACAGACATTTATATGGTTAGTCTGGTGTTATAAGTGATTTACCTCAGGTGCACTGTGGAGTGGGTCAGACTGTTTTTAATGCAGGCTAACTGATACCATAGACATGCTTTAGCCTAGCATTAGCCTAGCGCCTAAGCTCTTCAAATATAAGAACTGCATGAATTAAAAAATATATATATATTTCCAGAAATCAACTACACTCTGGATAACTAGGAAATGAGGCCCTATGTCAAAATCCTGAAATATCCTTTTAACCAGTTAGCTAATGTCTATATCAAACATCAAACTTTTAAGAGTTCGTTAGCCTGTTCAATGCATAGACATTATAGAAATTACTTTAGCTCTAAACCTGTTCCAAAACAATGCGCCGTCGAATCCCGAAGCTTAGACGAGTTGATGCGTACCTGTCTGGTCTTTGTGCGTGCGCTCAGTCACGCAAAAAGACCAAAGATGTTGTTAGCATTTAGCCTCTCCCAGCAAAGGTAATAGCTCCAAACGGGGGTGAAGTTAGAAGCTACCAAGCTGTTCCACGTTTTCCTTATTTAAATACAGTTATGTGAAACGTTACACGATCCAAGTCTAGTCACACAAAATTAAACATGTGGCTTTAGCTTCTAACTTCAGCCCCGTTTGGAGCTATACCTTTGCTGGGAGAGGCTAAACGCTAACAACATTAGCGTGACTGAGCGCACGCACAAAGACCAGACAGGTACGCATCAGTATGGAAAAACGGTGGCCTGTTCCTTTAACATCAGCATTAGCTCAGAAGCTAATTTGCTTTTTTTTATGCTAATTTGTATCTAAAGTAAAATCTCCATTCATGATGATTTCTAACAAGGCTTTGACCTAAATGTGGTCGATGGTTGGCAACAGCTGAAACCATCTGGATCGATCGTTATTTGCGATGTTTGAGGCTAATGCTAACGGCTATAGGAAAAATACATTGAACGGGCTAACGGACTCTGAAAAGTGTCCTCTGAGCCCAGTGGGGGGTCCGCCCCCTTTGCTCTGAAATGAGTTGTGATAGTGGCAGGCCGTGATATTGCACCCTACGGCTCAACAGCCTTTTTCGCCATAGACAACAATGTAAAAGGAGCAGCCTGTAAAATGGTCCACGGGGCATCTGGAGTTTCAGACTAAGGCAAATATATTTCTTTAAAATTACTATTTTTAGGACATGGACTTTTTTCTTCGTAAAAAAATTGTAAAGCATCAAAAACAATTTTTAAAAAGTATTCCAATGACGTGACGTCACCAGTGCTGTGGACGTGCGCGAGCGTGTGCGTGAAGACTCATGAACGAGCAGAGGTCTTCCCCGTTAAGCGGTCTGAGAGCCAAACAGACAACAATACGGTAATGAACGGGACTGGACTAGGATAAACGCTAACAGGCACCTAAAGTAAGTTTTTTCTTTACTCAGTACTAAAATGTATTGCGAACCTACACATGGCAAGCGTGTTTAAATGTTAAAAAGTAGGCCTATTAGCTAACAAGAACAACAACAATTTAAACTAATGAAGACGTGATCGTTTTTCTGATTAGGCTGCACGGCTTTGAAAATAGCTTTTTGGTTCGATAATAAAAAATGGTAAATCATTTAAGTTACTTCAGTGGTGATGTTTATACCTTTCTTTTCAGATAACGTAGGTACAGTACCAATAAAACCTATATTGAAACAACAAAACATGATTTCTGCATCTGCCCTGGATCCAGTACAGATAAATGCTGTACTGGTACAGCATTTACTTCAAATTATACTAATGATAATACAATATAGAACACTTTTGTAGTGCTCCTTTGTATTTCAGCCAAACAATTCTAGTGGTGAGGTTATACTAGCAAATACAGTGAAGTAAAAAGTCGATTTTTATCATTTCTATTGCAATATGAAGACGGCCAGCACTTACGAAACTTCTCAGAAAAGTGGCCGAGCGAGAGAGAGGCCGCTGTAAGTTACGGTTGTTGTAAAAGAGCGGGGCTATCTAGCTTATTAAGCCCTGCACTGACAAACTGACCCCACAGATCATCTTAACATAGTAACTTAATCGCCTCAAATGGCCTTAAAAATTCATTTTGTATTTAAAGTACGATTATATCAAGAGATTTAACTTACAGCGTAATGGCGTCCGCTCCGCTCTGAGGCTTCGTCGGCAGCTGTGCGCGCTCCCGCTGCTTTTACCCACTTGGGCCGTACGGAGCATAGATACAGATGACGCGTCATACGGGTACTATGGGCCGTTATGGCGGACGAAACTGGAGTCATGCGCCACTGAGCACCACTATGTAAAGAGATAGGAGCTGGGACAGCATGCCTCTTCCATCTATATAATTCAATGTCTGAGCCTTTGAACATTTTGTTTATCCAAAGACAAAGTGAAATGACAGAAATCTCCTCTGAACAAAACAACAACTTTGCCTTAAGAAATAATGTTATTTCTTAAGACAAAGTTGTTCTTATTATTATATTATTCTACCGTAATATTATTGTACAACGAGATAAACCTATAATATTACGGTAAACCTTTTGTTGCCACTTATTTTCTCTCACTCATATGGAAAGATAACATGAAAGAAAAATTGCAATCCATTTTTTCTTATGTGCAGCGTATTTTTTCCTCGATTCTCATAAAGTCTCCTCTCAAAACGTCAGCAGTTCCATTTAAATCCACATTTCCCTGCGGCGACTCGCCTCGATCGGGATGTGGTCGTAAATGCAGCGCCGTGATTGGTTGTTAGCCTGAGTACGTCGTTAGCGCCGGCTCCATTTCGTCGAAGTCAATCCCGGTAATGGCGCGGATCGAGCGTCGTCGTTGGTGCGGACGTTAAAGTGTCAGTCACATGACCCGCCTCCGGTCACGTGACTCCGGGGAACAGGAAGCGTGATTGACAGGGCGCGACGTTTACGACCGCGGCTTCGATCGGGAAATAAAAACCCACAGGGGAGTGATCGGTTTCAAAGTAATTATCCAATCACTTTAGAGACGGCAGGGTCCGGGATTAGACTTGGATTTGTCAGATGCCCTCTCCCTTCACTCCAAACATGGCCGCACTCCGTCGTCTTTCCCGTGCACATCCATTCACAAATACTGACATGTTTGGTATCACCACGATGCACAGAATCCCCCCGACATCACTCTGTAATCCAAATATGGTCATTTCCTTTGTGGGAGACAGCAGTGGCTAAAGACGGGAGAAATATAGATACAGACGGCATCTCTGGAATCGCCCATATATGGTCACGTTTGAAAACAGTTAAAGGGGAAAACAATTTGGAGAATAATCTAAACTTTTTCTAATTATTCAAAAATACTTTAACAAATGTTGAATTATGAATATAGTTTTCGACTTAATAAAGATACAAAGACATGGAGAGGAGCAAAGTGGTTCAAGAGCCCATAAATACATAAATAACGGAGAATGCTAACATGATGTTTCATGTTATTTAGACTTGACTTTATTTGTATGTGATAAATCGGTTTATATTTCGCCAGAAAGTGGCTAAAAATAGTGGAAAATTGTGTTTCCCAAAAGATTCTTCTTTCCCCCTCGGCGAGGCCACGCCCCCTTCTATGACGCAATGCCATCTGTATCTATACACGGCGCATGTGCAGACAAAAGCCGTCGTTCCACATAGCGCGAACCGGCCGCGCACGCCACGATCTATGTGCACGTATCGACACTAGCCCACAGACCTTTCTGTTTCCACCACACACACACACACACACACGCTGTACAGATCGTCATTAAAAGTTTTTAGAGCTGCGATGAGAACAAATGTGGACAAATGCTGCCCTCTGGTGGGAGTTATGGAATCATTCAGAGGAGCCAAGCTGTAATAAAACAGAAAAGAAACCGCTAAATACAACTATGAAGGTAAGCTACATGCAAAAGTTATGCTAACACCAGCTAAAGCTGCGCTAACAGCGGCTAAATGCTATTATCGGCAAAATCCCCTTTTAGCACAGAGGTATGATGTTGTGAAATATTAAATCCACATGACCTGTGTGTTAATAATGAGGGCTGTCCACTCTCTCGTTGGCCAATCAGAGGCCAGAGTCTGTTCACGTCACATCAGACACGGGTCAGCGCTTTGGCCACAGCCAGAGGTCGGTCCCAAAACCTATACCTGGTCAGACCGGTTTGGCCTTTGTTATGGAAAAGCTGGACAAAGCGTGTGAAAGAGCCATTCGGCTGACACGCGCCTGCATGTGGAAAAGAGCCTAATGACACTAAACTTTAGGGCCATTTTCTCCAAATGAGGTTTTTATTCCCCTGTTTAACAACATCTCCACTTCAGTCTCTCGTACAGACGCTACACTTTACAGGCTGAACTACATTTGGAAGGTTTTTCAGAGGGATTTTTCAGTATCTTTTTCTTGGCATATACTGGATATTGAGCTTTGAACCCCAAAGCACAATTCGAAATGTGAATTCCTACAAATTTAAAGTAAGTGACTAATAAAGCACTTACTTACTTTCAATTTGTCAAAAATAACTAAGTGCTTTATTTGTCATTCTACATACAATGAAATTGCGTAGTTCAGGTGTTGTGTTAGTCCGGAGCAGCATGTTTTTGGAGGAAACCGGAGAACTGCCTTCAGTCTCCTCTGAAACAGTGCAGCGCATCCTGGGTTTGTCCCTGTTTCAGAGCGTGGCGTCCTGCACTGGTCAGCTCCTCCTCCTCCTCTTCCTCCTACACAGCTCCCTCCGCTCCACAACAGTCTTTCACCATCTTCTGAAGAGCGTAGCAGAATATAATCCGTCTTATTCTCCAGTGAACGAACATTAGCCAGAACAATATTACTAATAGAAGCTTGTGTGGCTTAGCTGTGAGTCTTACCCGGATACCTCCTCGTTTATCCCTTTTTTGTTTCCTCTTGTGACACCGCCACTGTGCTGCAGGTGTGGGGGCTCCTGGTGCCTCTTCAGTGTTTCAGAAGAAGACATTTGTAGGTCTCAAATGTCTTTAGTTCATAAGCTGCTGTTTTCATGGCTAGTACGGACTCTCTGCAGTAGTTTAGTTTAGCTTATTTATTTGTTTGAGCAGTTAACCTGCTCAAAGGGAGTGGGCCGAAGCCAAAGGCTTATAAACGCCCACCCCAAAAATAAAAACAATAGCATTTACATTTAACATTTACAGGGTAGCAAATCATAAACAAAGGAACATAGGGCAAAGTATAACAACAAATAATGAAGAACAATAAAAAAACAACAACAGCAAAATAAAGAAACAACAAAAGAATGTGCTACAACTCATATCTAAGAAATATAAACTCTTTGTAAACTTTTTAAAAATGTACCAGGTTATTGCAAAGTTTGATGTTTTGATCTAGATTATTCCATATTTCTACACCACATCTCGTGGGACACAGGCTTTTCATGGTTGTTCTGGAGTATTGAACAACCACCATCTTATCTCTCAGGTTGTATTTGACTTCTCGTTTGCAGAACATATTTTGTAAACTTTCAGGAAGTGATTTTTGTGAGGCTTTGAACATGATTTGAGCCTCTTAAATTCAGTAAGGTCCTCACATTTCATTGTTTTTGATTGAAAGAATAATGGATTAGTGTGATCACGGTATCCAGCTAAATGGATTATTCTTATTGCCTTTTTCTGAACTTTAAACAATGGCTCAAGATGACTTTTATACACATTTCCCCAGATCTCTACACAATATGTTAAATGGGGCAGGATAAGTGAACAGTATATAGTATATAGAGCTTTGTTGTTAATAATATATTTAAATTTATTCATTAGGGCTAAAATCTTTGCAACTTTAGTTTTAATTTTATGATGTGAGGTTTCCAGCTGATTTTATGATCGAGTGTTACACCAAGAAATGTATGTTCATAAACTCTTTCAATAGTTTCGTTGCCAAGTTTAACTGGTAATTGTACATTCATTACACGATTTCCAAAGAACATTGCTTTGGTTTTCGTAATGTTTAGAGACAGTTTGTTTACGCAGAACCAATCTTTCAATTTATCCATTTCTTCTGTAATCTCGATCTTTGCTGTAAGTCTGTGCCTGAGAGTATGATTGTTGTATCATCTGCAAAAAGGACCCGTTTAAGCTGCTTGGAAACCAAGTACAAATCATTGATATATAATAAAAATAGTTTCGGTCCCAGCACCGATCCCTGGGGACCCCACACACTAGGGTATCAGTAAAAAAATCCACTGAACCTCCACAAAAACACAGCAAAGAAGTAGAAAAGTATCCAGTGAAACCATGTGGAACACAGAGACTACAAATGCAGTACACAGAAAAGGGAAAATAAGTGAGAGAGGGAAGTCAAAACCTAAAAAAACTAAACAACATCCATTATCTCCTCTGAGCAAATCTGAGCTTCTAATCAACAAAATAAATCCATCATTGCTTTATTCATTATTTAGATTAAAAAAACTTGCCATGCATTTCCCCCTCATATTTATATCAGAAATCTACAGCAAAAGTTTCAAATTGATATCTCCCACTTCACCTGCAGCATCTCGCCTCAAAATTACCTCTTCCTCCTCATTTTTCGAGCCTCCTTGGCCTCTCTTGAGCCTGACTTTGTTGTAAATCCGCCCTGAACTGAACCGTGACAATCCCGCGTCACACCTGTCTCTCCCACTTCAGTCCGAGCCGGGATTTAAACCGGCCTCCGCGGTCCCGGCTCCGCGCTCAGCTGCGAGGTACTCGAAGCACAGTTTAGGGTTCAGCGGAGCGGCAAAAAGGTGAGCTCCCACAACACCACGAGAGGAAAGAAAAACTACGAGAGAGAGAGAAGGAGACGGAGAGAGAGTATTTGATTTGTTCTGCAATCGTGGAACAAATGAAATACTAATGAGAAAACACCGCGCCTCGTGTTGTCTCGGCTCTGGTCTGTTTGCTGAGGCTTAAAACATGTTTTCATCAACATTAGGCAGATGTTTAACAGATAAAATGGACTGGAGAAGAGTGAAAAAGATCGATAGCATGTTAGTTTGTCCCGATCGCTTGTTTCTCACGGCCGTATCGTGATTGTGAATTCTTATTATGGTTTTAGTTTCATGAATGAACGGATAACTTTATTGTCATTATACAAATCTACAGCAATGTTTGGTCAGTCCTTCCCACCTCCACGGTTGAGTGACTTACGCTGCCTTCATGTGCTCTCGTAATTATGGTAAATACCACTTGCAGAGTAGAAAATTGCACTCGAACGCCGCCTCATCTCGTATTTTCCACGAGATGAGGAAACTGGGAGGTCATGTTGATGCACAAGTTCTCGACATGAGGTAACGTTTGACTCTTCAACACGACACAGAGCAGCGATCATGTGTTATTATGTCTTTTAGCTGATTGTTAAGAAGCAGAGACAATGCATTTAGCGACTCACTTTCCCACTTTTCGTCATCTGAGGGCGTTTTCACACATGTTGGGCCTTATGGGTCGACCCGAGACTGCCATAGTTTCAACTGCATTTACTTCAAAGCAGTGGCGGCTGGTGATGTGAAAACCAGGGGGGCTGTTGCCTCTACCTACCTTCAATTATATTTAAAAAGATACTTATAAACATTGTTTTTAACTTAAAAAAGAAAGTTATCTTGGGGCATTTAATATGATTATTTTATGCAGAATATAATCAAAACTAAACTTATTGTTTAGTTTTATTCAACTAAAAAATAAAGAGGCATGGAATGAATTTATGCTTTTGGAAAAAAAAATTCGGACAAACTGAAATCAAAGTGTAAACATAATCACTATACATATTTTAGTTTTGCACTGATTTGTGTTTTGTACCAACAGAACAAAGGCAAGAGGTGTTTCTTCTTTGATTTCATGTACAGTATTAGTCCTAGACCGGGTGCATACCTATGTTCCCCGGGTGCAATTTTTTTTTCCGTAGGTGAGTTGGTACTTCAACCAATCACAAGTCATGAGAGTGAAACGTCATACATATATCAAGCAGCTTAACCCTGACCCTGCCCTAGCCACTAACCTTAAGGATAGTGGGCTGGTGCCTAATCTTAATCAATAGAAGTGGGGGAACATAGGTACCGGGGAACATAGGGCTGACCCCCCTAGACCTGCTATGGTTCCATTTTGAGCCTCAGAGCCACAGTTTAAACCTGTATAAACCGTCAGACAAATGTTCCGCTCCGAAATAATGTGCAGCTTATGTGTTTAGATGAGAGTCCTCCTCAGTAGCACCTGGAGCTCCACCTCTGTTTCACTCAATGAATGAATGAATGACGTTCCCTCTTCTGTCGTAGCTCCTCACGGTCCTGAATCTTCTCTCCATCAAATGTCCACGTCCTGGGACAGAACTGTCTGTCCAAGTCAGCGAGGGTTGTCCCAAAGTGTGAAATAAACAAGCAGTAGCTAAAGCAGACGAGCTAGTTAGCAAATGGAAGAGAGATCCACACAACTGTATGCTCACCAATTTTGAATGCTCACACCGGCAGTAGTGACGTTTCGTTTCATCTGACTGTTCAGTTCAGTCCGTGTTCACGCGAGCCCGCACTAAACGTAGCACCATCGCCACGTAACAATGATCAGCTGTTTAACAAACTTATTCCCATGACAACGGGCATCGACCTGTCAATGCTCCGACATGCACGTGCATTGATGTTACGCTGCAGTCACTCCTCTCTCTCGTGGTTAAATACAGTGAGGCTGATATATGTGAAGAGAGGCAGAAATACATGAATCGGCTCATGGAGAGGAAGCTTTACTGCAGCAGGAAGGAAAAGAGGGGCAGAACAGAGACGTACCTGGATGATTTAAAGTTGCTCCATTTTGCCTCATCAGAGCAGTAATCCAAATGTTGTCCTCCTGCAGCGCGTTCATTCTGTCTTTAAAAGAAGTGTCAAAGTGAGAGTAGTTCTGCCCGAGGTCACACCCGCTCCGAGATCACTTCATCACTTGAACTACTGCGGTGGGGCTCACACTGACCCAAAAGTGCCTGTCTGAAAAAGCCCCCCGTGAATTTCTCTGTTTAAAGGGTAAAAGTGTATTGGAAAGGATTATCTTTACCAGACCACATGAAGGGAACAAAACCTTGCCAGGATACCTCCTCATATGCCCCTTTTTGTTTCCTGTAGCGCCTCTTGTGACGCCTCCCCTGTGTTGCAGGTGTGGTTGCCTCTTGGTGCCTTGTCTGTGTTTCAGAAGAACTCTAATCTGTGGATTTGTAGGTCTCACATGCCGCTCAAAGACCTTTTACCTGAACAGCTACAGGGTTGTCAGATCTAAGCAGGCAAACCCGCCAAAAAATATCTGAAAACCCGGCCAAAACCCGCGGACATATGGCACGGTTAGCAGAGCCCATGTGCTCTGCAGCAGTAGATTAGCTTGTGTTGAATGAACCATAGACATTTCACGTGGGCTCATATTTTTTCTCCCACAATCTTGAACTATCGCAGGCTGCAGACATTTCACTTAGAAACTAAACATGAAAGGGACAGAATAAAAGCTGTAGCTGTAATGACATTATAAACCAACAAGTGAAGAACTTGCACAAGCAAATGTGACGGATGTAATGAGCACAGTGAGTTCAGCACAGTTTACTGTAAAAGCTTTAACGTCTTTACTATGAATTATCAGAAGCAACATATCACTTACTTTGCCTTTTCATTCATTCATTCAATCAATCTTTAGTCAGGACACAAGACACATGATCCATAGTTGATTTTTCAGACGTAAATTAAAGGGATACTTCGGGATTTTTGACATTGGGCCTCATTTCCTAGTTATCCAGAGTGTTGTTGATGTCTGGAGATATTTTTTTCTTAAATTCATGCAGTTCTTATATTTGAAGAGTCTAGTGGCGCTAGGCTAGGGCAAGGCTAAAGCATTTCTATGGTATCAGTTAGCCTGCATTAAAAACTGACCCACTCCACAGTGCACCTGAGGTAAATCACTTATAACACCAGACTAACCATATAAATGTCTGTGTTAATAGAATAATGTTTGAAATATAACTGACCTTGTATCACGTGAATTACCGCATTTTGAGGGACTATTTTCTCGCAGATCACTCCGCCGCTGCCTTAGCTTACAGCCACGAAGCTGATGCTGCTCAAATATAAGTTATTTTAAATGATTCTATTAACACAGACATTTATATGGTTAGTCTGGTGTTATAAGTGATTTACCTCAGGTGCACTGTGGAGTGGGTCACACTGTTTTTAATGCAGGCTAACTGATACCATAGAAATGCTTTAGCCTTGCCCTAGCCTAGCGCCACTAGACTCTTCAAATATAAGAACTGCAAGAATTTAAGAAACAAATATCTCCAGACATCAACAACACTCTGGATAACTAGGAAATGAGGCCCAATGTTAAAAATCCCGAAGTATCCCTTTAAGTCCTCAGTCGATCTCTGCCCATTCATTTCAATGGACACATGTTGCTGTAGATCTGTGACGGGAAATCATGTTTTTCCTCCGGTTTCCTGCAGCTCTAGCCTCGTATGTTTCACTCAAAAGCGTCTCCATGGATTTCTATCTGCTATGGATCTGGTTAAAGACAGCGGGGCGTCGATCGAAGCGTCCGACCTTTTCCACGGCGCGGAGTAATTAACCTTTTGTCCAATCCCGTCGCCGCGCTCCCCTCGTTGTGCGTACGGATTAGCCCGTCGATAGCGGCTCGTCGAGATTTGTGTAGGGCCGCGCTCGGGGGTCGCCGCTTCTCGTATCTGCGGCGATAAAGCGTAACGCGGGTGACATATTTTCATCCGCGGTCATAAACGTTGGATTAGGAGACGCGGACGGTGCTTATCGAGGCCGTAAACAGCGGCGCGGTGATTTAGGAAGACGGGCGAGTAAAGCCACACTTTACAGAACATTTCACCCAGTAAACATAAAACACAAGCGTATATTTAATTATGGATGTTTTTATGGGTGAAAAAGGCCTGTGAACACGTGTGTCCGTACAGCGAGCGGGTGGCGTCTCCTCAAACCTCATCTATATTCATTTATTTCTACATGTAACACACTACAACATTTAGCCAACAAGTTCAAACAGAGCAGGAAACAGCTGGTTCAGTCCTCGGAGTCCAGCTTTCTACATGCAGCTCATTAATATGTAGCTTAAACTCTGGATGAACTTCTGTTTACACTGACGATAATCACTGAAGGACAACTCCATCTGCCTACTCTATACTTCTTGCTTGAGAGTGATACGATTGCTTTACGTGGGATAGAACTGACAATAAGGCTTTGGTTTAGTTCCTCAGAGACCAGGAGAAACTCAGGGTGACCCTCTGGTTATGGGAGGGATGCACCCACCTTAGTTTTAGTCTTTTGGGCAAAAATGCTTATGCTTAATTCTGTATGTGATAGCTCTAGTCCAGTTTTATGGCCGGGACTTTTTTGTCTTAAATGATTTTTAGATGTCACATTGCACGACGTGGGGATGGTAAAATCGTGAGCTGCTCTCGTCTCCACTGTGCGACGGTTCAAAGAGACAATCGTAGCTACAACCAAAGTTTTGTCAGTTTCAGGAGTGGACTGCGTGTGTTTAGCTGAGGCGAGTGTCACTACAGGAAAGTCTTGTAAAATGTGGAGTCAGAGCCGCTCATGCCCGGCCTCTGTCGCTCTGACTCTGGCGGCGTGTGGTGTTGACGGGACACTGACAGAGATCCTCTCTGCAGCGAGAGGAGACTCACTCTGAGACCAGCCTTCCAAAATATCTGACCCTGCCTGATGTCGGCTGTAGATAGTCTTTTGCCGTACAACAGTTCTATTTTAAATCTTTGTCCCCGTCTCACTGTACGACCTGAGACCTGCGATCTTGAGCTACGATTTTCCCCACGACAAGTGATTGTTCGTCACAAACGACCAAAATCGCACAGTTTACACTCAGCTTTAGTCTATCTCAAGACTCAAAAGTGTAAGGAATTAGACTTGACACACAATAGGCAGAATGTCACGCATTGTCAGAGCTCTAGACTAACATTTCTTTCCGCTTGCCCTTGACAGTCCCTCCAGGATTTTATGGGCTAAATATCTCCATCCATCCATCTTCTTCCACTTGTCCGGTGCCGGGTCGTGGGGGCAGCTGTTGGAGCTGCACCAGCCCCTATAGCGCCTCCTGCAGGTGGTGGGTCCACAGAAGGACGGCCTCATGGTTCTAACCGGGCCTGTTGGTCTCTCATAAGGGGCTTCTGAACCGCTCTTTGTCTGACCCGTCACCTAGGACCTGTTTGCCATGGGAGACCCTACCAGGGGCACCAAGCCCCCGACAACAGAGCTCCAGGATCATTCAGGTCAAACCCTCCACCACGTTAAGGTGGAGGCTCCAGGAGGGATAAATATCTGATTTGCGAAATCAGGCATTTTAGTGAGTTTGAGAAACATCAGGATGATGTTGTTCTGTTGGCTTCATCAAATCAGGAAGGAAGGACTTTATTTGTATAGCGCCTTTCACAGACATGGTCACAAAGTGCTTTACATTCACTCTATTCTTGGTAAGCTACCTTTATAGCTTCAGTTTCCCCTGGGTCAGACTGACAGAAGCGCTGTCGCGATACTGCACATCTGCACCACTATTCTTTCACACACATATCATTCATTCACGACTACTGTACATGTTTTAGTGGTAGGGGAAACCGGAGGCCCAGACCCAGGCCACGCTGGAGGACTATGTCTCTGAGCTGGCCTGGTGTCGCCTCGGGGTCCCCCCAGAACAGCTGGAGGAGGTGTGTGTGGATCAGGAACATCTCTGCTCAGATGCTGCCTCTGTGACCCGGACCCGGATACAGCGGAAGAAAATGGATCAGCATCTTGATATGCCACACCTGTGAGGAGGTGTGAGGAGGAGAAGCGCTCACTGACACAGAGTTATGAACAGTATTTGGGAGAAATGGGTATTTAGAAAATGTTTTATGTCTTTGAGTTCCCTGATGAAAAATAAAGTAAAAGTAAAAATTAGTGTTAAGTTTAAGTTTTTGTTGAGTATATCTGTCACAATATCTGAATTTCCAGCCTTGAGAGAATACATGTTGGTCTAGTTGTGCCTAAACCTACAAAGCAAAGCCAGGCCGTTAACACAGACCAACCAAAGCTCAAACGACTCTTTTGTGTAATGATGATAAAATCGTGTGTTCCAAATCCATCCGCTCCCTAAGTGAGATGGATGCTGCGTGGCTGGTGCATTATGGGGCGCGTGTATGATGATGTAGGGCCGTTGCCGCGGACACAGGGGTCGTTATGTCGGCCGTTAGCTGCGCGGCGGAGCGTCATATCTCTTCGTTAGCGCGCTCTGATTAGACCTCATAATGAAGTCCCCGCTGACCTTTGTGCGGAAACACGCGGGGAAAAAGGGCGTCCGAAGATGATCAGCGACGCGACCGGGCAGAACGCTCGCAATTATTACCAACGTGTGAAGATTACAGGGGTCAGGGCTAACGGCTAACGCTAATTACATGAGCAGTTATATGTGCCTTAACATGTTTGCTTTGGGGTTAATAACTGAACCACCTTTACAGCTTTGTAGGTCAGAATTATTCATGATAAATCAGGTTAGTTCAATTTAAAGGATCTGTATCCTGCTATTTTAGCCATTCCAAAATAAAGTATAGGCATTTATATGATATATTGTACCTCTAGTACTCATTTTTGAGAGAAATATAAATATTTTCTGGGGGTATTTTCCAAACCCCGAAGACAAGACGCTTCGATTCAGTTAACTCCGCCCCTCTCTCCGCTCATTCCACATTTGCAGTATTATAAATATAAATATCGCTGCAAAAAGTGAAGTTACTTCACTTAATGCAGTTATAAGGATTTGACATGTGCAACACAGTTTCATAAATGGCTAACTCACACGCTAACACACACATGCTAACACACACGCTAACACACATGCTAACACACACGCTAACACACACGCTAACATGCGTTTTGATTGACTCACCGCTCAGCCTGGCCTCCCCATCATCGGGTGTTTACGTTATGGGATCGCGTTGGTTATAAAAGTGAATCCACTTTGATTCTGGCCAAGGTTCACCAAGCATCCATCAGGTTGGTTGATAAAGTCGCTGAATCCCGGAAAGAAATTCCAACTTCTGACGAGTGCACTCTTCTTTAGGAAGGTTGAATAGTCCTGTTCCTCTCGTAGCCAAACGTGAACCCGTGACATTATCGTTGGGTAAGAAAAAAGAACAGGCGTGTCCAGAGTAGGTTAGAAAGAGCTCAGTCTTCACAAACATGACTTCTGTTCAGATCCTCCGGGGGTGCGTTTGTTTACTCTCCCGGGACAGCACAGACGCGTCGGGGACTTCCTTTTTTTTTCTTACTACAGAAATAATGAAAACGCTGTTTTATAAATTAAAATCTGGCCGTAAGGCATTACATTACAGATGTCTGACCCTTCCTGTTTTACACTATAACGTAAAATACGTCAGAGTGTCACAACCATAGACATATTATTAATATTAATAATAGACCGTTAATACTCACTCCTCCCCGTTTACCATAATGACCACGTTTGAGGGAGAAATCATGGCGGATTTACAGACTCCTCCTCCCCAGCTCTGACAAAGCATGTTCCTAATAAGGGCATAAGGGCGGGATCTTCACTGTAGACTCGGCCCTTGCGTGACGTGACGTGAAATAAAGCTGGCTGCTTTATTTCTAAAGCACCATATTATTTCTAAAGCCAGCTTTAGAAATAATATGGTGCATATTTAGAAATAATATGGTGCATCAAAGCATTACTCCGACACCGTTTGTTTGATCTATTTAAACTAGAGGGAAAAAAACTACGGAGTTACAAAGACGTGCCGTTGTCATGGCAACGTGAGACAGACCAACATGGAGACTCAGGGAAAGTTTGGACGCAGCTTCAGACGGAGGAGGCTGTTTCAGAGCGGACGGATTAACCTCTTAACCCCCGCCTTAACCCAGTCCAGTTCGGCTTTACCCAGATCTAAAAGCTTCTTGAAAAAGAGTCAGATTATCGATGAAAATGAAGATAAAAACACAACAAAAACTTGACTAAAGAGTGATGTTTCATTGTAATCGTTTATGCATCTAAATGATTTCCTTTGGCTTGTTCTAAAATCCACCCATAAAAAATTATTCATTATCATCAGACATTTCTTTTTCTGTGAGTGAAGTGTTTTAATCCAAAGCTAACGGCCTCAGACAGCGCTCGTATTGTTCCCCTGCAGACTTTAATTATTTTACAGTGTTTTTTAAGCGCATATATCGGAGCGTGTTATGACCTCTCCTCTCTGTTTTATGTTCCGGCGTGAATCAATAATTTAGGCTGTGATTTTGGACACGAGCGGCTGAGCTGAGCGCTTAAAAATTCATGGCTTTGGAAAATACTGCGCATAAACGAGAGCATGTGTTAAAATATAATGAGGGGACACAGAGAGAGATCACAGTCTGGATCAGGAATAAACACGGATTTAGGATTAGTTCAACCTGACACCTGACTTTGTGAAGGTTTTCTCGTCGAATCCAAGGTGAAAACAGGGATTTTTTTCACGTCAATGCTCAATTTTGAGGTTTGTTTTCTCCCTTAGCATCCTAGTTTTAATGTCATTATCAAAAATAGACCAAACTCCCCTTTACAGGAATATACACAGGACACAGGGCGCATGTGCAGACAAAGGGACTAAACTTTAACAACAACTGCACTTTAGTCGCTCCATAAGACTCCACACTTTACAGACTCAACTGGAAGGTTTTTACTGAGGGAACCCCCGCCTACAGGTCAGTGTAACGCCTCATTTTAAAGCTAAGACCTACAAAACTTTTCCCCCCCTTTTTTTCATCGCTTTTTCTTGCTCTTTTTTGGGGGCATTTTCGTGTAATTTTTTGTGCCATTTTCACGCTTTTTTTCAAGAAGCTTTTAGATTTGGTTACAGCCAAACGGGAGAAAATGTGCTCAGTTCAGGTGGGGGTTAAGAGGTTAATGTGTAGCTTTCTGTTTTGAGCTTGGAACCCCCCCCCCCCCCAAAAAAAAACAAGGCGGAATTTGAAATTTTCCACATTTTTTCCACTAATAACTAATTGAAAAACTAAAGAAGTTCCAAATTCCCAATGAACAAGTCTTTGTAACTAAAATATCACAAGATAAAATTTTCAAACCTGGTGTCAACAATATTGGCAATTTTGGCCAATTGTACTGTATGCATTAAATTCCTTATTTTTGTATGAAAACTTACAATGATTTCAAATTGATATCTATATATTTTTTCTCCATTCACCTTCACCTTAAAGTGCATATGACAGATTTTAATGCTCTTGAAAATATGACTTATTTAGATGGATTACATCAGTTGCATAGTTTTCATTTTTTTCAGTGAAGCAGCAATTTTAATGAACAAAAATGTTGGGCAGGAAAGTTATTTTTATTTGAATGTTTAAGCTGCTGACAGGAAGTGACATAAAAGAAGGAAACATTCCATAGCAGTTTGACTCATTCATTTCCCATTGACTTAACATGGTTGCACGGCAACAGTTTAAAATTGTTTACCTTCTTCGCTGTCACTTCCTGTCGGTGTCCAATAAGGAAGTGAAAACATAAACATCACAAAAATGGTCAAACTAAAGAAAACTGGGAATAATCTTTAGCAAAATCTTAAATATAATCGTGTTAACTGTGTTTTAGCAAAAAATGTGTCTAATGTGTCATATGCACTTTAAGTCTTTGTTTAGCCCTATTTTAGTCCGGGTTTATGCCTTATGATTTATTTAGACTACACTGCAGGATGTCTCTTCTATCCCAGAGCCGCTTCAAACTGGCCTCTGCGGCTGATCTGATCCAAACAGACTGGGCGTGACCCTCCTGTGTGTGTTAAACGCGGGTTAAGGCTGGTGCTTCCCCCCTGCAGGCTCCACAGGGGGCGCTCTTCAGGCCTAATGGAGTGAGACAGACCCGGGGTGTAGTTCCCCGAGAGGTGCAGGTCGAACAGAGAGGGGAGCGCGGGGAAATGAGGCGATAAATCAGGACACAAGCGCTCCATTTACAGCAGGAGAGGAAAGAGTGGGGTTTAGCTCAGTCACAGTCACACCGGCCCCACGGGTTCAGAATACACTGATATTCTGTTCAGCTTCATGGATTTAAAGGGCTGAACATCATGAAACATCATCATCAACACCAAAGTATTATTTTTAGACAATAGAGTTCGGGATGGAAAAAACTGTAACCATGGAAATCTTTTGGTAGGCCCTAGCAACCGTGTCCACAGGTAATATTAGCCCAAAACAAATGAAAAAGTGGAGAAACAGCCGTGGAACAGCTCTGTTAGCTGCTGAGTCCGGCTAACAGTCCACTACTGCTTTGTGTATCTGTTCAAAACAATAAGCGAGGAAAGCCCTTCTCTTTGGTCCTCATGGCAGGAGCTGACGTTGCTGTAATACCACCCCTTGGTGGCAGGGGGCGACTCCAAAAAGACACTTGGGCTAGATCTGAATGTCCACACTATTCCCTATATAGTGACTATATAGTGGATACGCCATTTTGTAGGGGTGCCCGAATGTCCAGAGAGAAAAAAGTAGTGCACTCAAAATTTCCCACAATGCATTCTGAAAAGTAGTGAGCATCAGTGGTCACTACACGGGTCAATATAGACCACAATGCATTGCGTGAGTCGGAGAAGAACGGCCGACAGCGACAGGTCTTTGAACTAAACAACACGACTGAATGAAATCAGCTTTTTCAATCGTGTGTTGTGTATTTATCATGAATAAAAGACTTGAATATAAACGGTTACAGTGAAATAATGCTAACGTTAGCTGCTAACCTTTAGCTCGAGCTGTTAAATGACCGATAGCTTCCTCTCTCGGACAAAAAGGCTTAATTTATGTAAAAATCCATGTGAAATGGACTCGTATTTATCCATAAATATTCCCCTGTCTCATGAGTTTGGTCTTTATCGCACAAATACATTTTTCCCGGAGTTTAGCGAACTTTTACCAGATGTAGTCACTCATTCTGCTGGAGCTTCGGACACCGGGCTCTGACCTACTTTTATTTTCTGTGATGATAGTTTTAATTTTGAAAGTAAAATAAAACGCCTGTAAAAGTGCCAAAACTGTCGTTCTGTTTCATAAAATAAATGTTTGTAAAAAAAAAAAAAAATCTGCACGCTGTATCACGTATGACGTCACGCATGGGGAGAAAGTAGTGGCTTCTGTTCGAATCGCCAACAGAATCAGTGACTATATAGTCTAATATATAGTGCGGGACTATATATGAGTGAGTGGATAGGGAATAGTGTGGACATTACACCTCCTAGCACTGCTTAAAAACCTGGCTCCAAAGAGTTTTTATTTTTCTAAAAATCGCTATGACAACGCTGGGGTCGGTGTAATATTTTTAAACACGCTGGTTTTTGTACATCAGCACTAAAAAGTGGAAGCCTAAATCTATGATTGACAGGCTCTGGAGCTCCTGAGCACCTTTTGCCATTTTAAGGAACAGGCTTTGTGGGAAGAGATTGAGCAGCCATGTTAATTTCACAGGCCACACAGGATCATTACAATGAATGGGGCAGAATGGAACCGGTTATCTCTTGTATATTTAGAGCGGGTCGTCTCATGATCGGAAGGTCGTGGGTTCGAATCCTGCCTCCTGACGGTGCACATTGTCGTTGTGTCCTTGGGCAAGGCACTTCACCCACATTGCCTCCAGTGTCTGCCTACACTGGTAGCCCCTAGGAGAGACCAACAGGCCCGGTTTGAACCGTGAGGCCGTCCTTCCGTGGACCCACCACCTGCAGAAGGAGCCATGGGGGGCTGGTGCAATGTGATTTGGGCAGCTCCGGCGGCTGCCCCCACGACCCGGCAACGGACAAGTGGAAGAAAATGGATGGATGGATGGATGGATATATCTATGTGGGAATCACTATTTTTCCCTCTTTTTATGCATTTTCTACTATAAACATATTTATCACACACCAATAAAGTCAAGTCTAAATCGGATCCAGAAGGTTTTTTGTTTTTCATACATTTCATGTAACACATTCCCTCACACCCACCTCCTCCCACAAATACAATCACACTGTTACATTCACACTCGCCAAAGCTAAATTTAAAAGGAATAACTAGGAGACCCCTGCCGGAGGAGCGACGGGTCGTGAAGGTTCATAAGGTAAAAGCAGTTCTGAAAGATAAGAAGGGCTAAGACCATTAAGACATTTAAAAACTGTTAAAGAGGGGGTATTATGCTTTTTCCAATCACATAGCACCAGTCTATAGCATACTACAATGATGACGTAACCTTCTGTTGGTCTGTATATGCAGTAAATTAAAATAACTGCCTTGAATAAAATTGCTCTCTCAAAATGGCTGTACTGAACGTCTTGAAATAGGCCTCTGTCTCTTTAAGAAGCTTTCCGACACGCCCCCTTCAGCACACTGCTGTGGCATCTAAACAACACTACTGTGCGGGGAGGGGGCTCTGCTGAGCTGAGGAGCAGTGGTTGGTGGCTTGGCTGGTGACGAAAGGTCCAGAGGCGTCTCCAGGAGGTGGGGGCGTTCCTAAGAGGACTGAGGCATAGCTACACCTAAAATGGCTGCCGTCTAGTTTTTACTGATTACTCAAAAATATGTGAATGAGTCAAGGCAACACTCCAGGCATGTGTTTAATGAGGGAATGACATAATAACATGATATAAAGCTTGAAAAAGTCAATTTTACATAATACCCCCCGATACTGGGGGGAGCAGGTCGTTACAGACGCTCTACTTCAAAGGTGTTTTACCCACAGGTGAGAGTAGCTGTGATTAGAGGGGAGGAGCCGGGCCAACCCCAACTCCTCCCAACTGGTGTTTATCTACGATGTGTGCTGAGTGTAATCTTGTTCACTGACGAAGCCTTTTGGATGAGAGGCGAAACGTTTGGAGACCTCAACTACCAAGTACAGAAGATGACTCAAGTACCTTCTTTGAAGACCCCCTCTTTAAAAGAACACAGGGAGCGACTCTAAAACCGGTGTAATGTGGTCCCGCCTCCTGGTCTTTGTCAGGACATGAGCTGTAGCATCAGCGTCTCCGTGTTGGCCCGACAGAGAATGGGGTGGACTCTGGCCCAGTTTTAAGTATTTATGGGCTGTTGAAACACTTTGCTCCTCTCCATGTCTCCGTCTCTTTATTTAGTAGAAAAATATATTCATAATTCAGCATTTGTTAAAGTGATGGTGGAGAAATGGGAGAAACTTCATTTCTTTCTCCAATTTCTTTTCCCTCATGTCAGCCCATGAATCCACTATGTAAAGCCAGGAAGGAGCTCAGTGTTTAGCGTTAGCCTCTTTGCATATTTCCACCCGTAGAAGTCCACAAAACCTCTCCACATTCAGCTGAATCACACGGCGAAGGTGAACGTCTACCTCCCACTCTCAGGTCAACGGGAGCGGAGCTTAGCCCTTAGCGGTTAGCAGCCGTTAGCGGTTAGCGGCGGATCCGTGTGGGCTGCGTCGTGACTGAAGGTCGGACTCCTCACCCGCCCGAGGAGAGGTTTTCAGACGTGAATAATGCAGCGCCGGTCGATACAGCCTTTCACTGGAGCAGAGTGAAGAGGTGGAACGTTATGATAAACTCAACGCTAGTAAAGAAATGTGCAGTTTTAGGGAAGCTGGAAAAACAATAAGAATTCCTTTGACGACACGATCATGAGCTCTGAAAGCGAATCACTGTTTTGATGAAATCCCATTCATTTTCCCCACAGAGGCTGCAGGTGAACAGGGAAACAGATTTTAATGTAGAGATAATAATTTGAAACTTTAGCTGTCGATTACTGTCATCAATATGAGACGTAAATGTATTGCAAGTGTTTTGCCATTTTATGCATAAAAATGGCCGAAATTAACACAATTTTCAGCGACGGAATCTGAACAATGGATAAAGCCAGGTTTATAGTAGGTTTTATTTAGTGACATATTAGTTACAATGATTATTTTCAGTGGGGATTTTTGATTCATAAACTATAAGTGGAAAAATCAGCAGTTCAAAGCTCAATAAATCAGACAAGGAATTAGATACTGGAAAATCCCTCTGAAAAATCCTTCAAAATATGGTCAAGTCCGAGCCTGTAGAGTGTGGAGTCTGTAGCGATTAAAGTGGACTTCTTCTTCTTCTTCTTCTTCTTCTTCTTCACTACTGCCACCTCAGGTCTTACGCGTAACTGCAGCTTCTATATTAAGCTCGTGCTGACGGAGCTTCGGACAGTGCAGGATTTTAGAGGCAGTTGTGGTGAACAGGTCTGCCCAAAGCCCAAAGCGCTTCACACAGTTTTAGGGGATTTGTTGTTCATTCACTCCAACCACTGCCAACCACTCACCCACACTCTCAGTCATTCTGGCCTATTGTACATGTTTTTAGTGGTAGAGGAAACCTACCAGACACGGGGAGAACATGCAAACTCGACACAGAAAGGCCCCCGTCCAGGTGGGAATCAAACCCGGGACCTTCTAGCTGTGAAGCACGAGCGCTAATAAATATACAATAAAATAGACGAGGAATTAGATACTGAAAATCCCTCTGAAAAAGTCCTTCAAAATATGGTCAAGTCCGAGCCAAACATGTCGATATTTGTAAATAAATAAGCGATACTCAACAAAATGTCATAAAATAATCATCGTAAAAGGGGAGTTTGGTTTATTTTTTGCTCTCACAGTATTGTACCTTTTCAGTTTATAAAGTTTCAGATAATATTCTGGATAAAGTTGTGTATTCTGTGATGAATTGCCACATCAGTTTAATGTCTAGAGTCCCTGAACACAAAAGTTTTATCATGAGCTCCTAAATCCGAGATGGGCCTCTAGTCAGGAGAACCCAGCTGGTGTATCGGGGGCCTACTGTGCATGTTTTAGGTCAGGGGGTCGTTCGAAATACCCGAAGGAAACCCCACCACACACCTGCGTAGGTAAAATGCGCCGCACGTACAGTATGGCTTTTCCTCGATGCATAAAGGTACTTTGAAAGTCAGAAGCCTTGATTATTTAAAGTCTGTTTCCACGGCAACGGCTCACAAACTGGCAAACTCACAAACTGGAGCATGATTTCTATCAGCGGGAGAGGTGGCCGCCGACTGTTCCTCAGAAATGAACAGAACTATGTAAGGCCACGTCGAGTTATTCAGAAAACTGCCCCCGAAAAACCTGCCACATTTCTGTTCTTAGCAGAGGTGACCAGTAACGAAGTAGATGTACTGTACTTAAGCAGAGGTTTCGAGGAAATGTACTTTAAAGGGACGACATACGTAAGGGATGTATAGAACGCCGGTCCAGTTCGCCCTGTCGGTTCTTATTTTCCCGATAATGACCAGCGTTCTATACATTATCCCGCTTATTATACAGCTGTTTGCCAACTGTACACACACAAATAAACTTCATACACTTTTATAAAGGCAGAAAGGTTTATTTAATGATTTCCGCGGCAAATAGTTCCCAAAAGTTATTATTATTATTATTAGTTTATTTGATATGGACATAACAACTGCATTGGACAAACCAGATACATTGTTTTTAGTGTTATAGCAAAACTGCTAATTTGCAACACCTGTCCATAGGAGGCTACACATTCCAGATTCATTCCAGGCAGTGTGGCGAGGCTAGTAGCAGCACGGCTAGCTACTTATTGCTAGCCTGGCTACTTAGTTGAAGGTGCAGTTGGAGAGGAGGAATGGTGGTGAATCTCTGGTTAAGTTGAAAGTCAGACTTCCGTTAACTTCACGAGCGATTCCCCCAACTTCTCTCTTATGGACGGGGACAGAGATCGTGTCTCTACTACTACTGCCGAGTGATATGAAAGACCTGTATTACAAGCACAAACTCCGTTGCCATTGGCAGCGCTCATTATTGTTTTCAGAGGTCTTCTGTCAGAAAATAATGACCGGTAGAACGTTGGAAAATCACATTCAAGTCAATGGAGCGTTCTACTTGCATTGTGAAGGGCCGTATAATAAAAGTTGGTAATTTTATACTCACTGCTGCCACCTCAGGTCTTATGCATAACTGCAGTTTCTATATTAAAGAGGGGGTGTTATGCTTTTTTCAATCACATAGCACCAGTCTATAGCATACTACAATGATGACGTAACCTTCTGTTGGTCTGTATATGCAGTAAATTAAAATAACTGCCTTGAATAAAATTGCTCTCTCAGAATGGCTGTACTGAACGTCTTGAAATAGGCCTCTGTCTCTTTAAGAAGCTTTCCGACACGCCCCCTTCAGCACACTGCTGTGGCATCTAAACAACACTACTGTGCGGGGAGGGGGCTCTGCTGAGCTGAGGAGCAGTGGTTGGTGGCTTGGCTGGTGACGAAAGGTCCAGAGGCGTCTCCAGGAGGTGGGGGCGTTCCTAGGAGGACTGAGGCATAGCTACACCTAAAATGGCTGCCGTCTAAGCTTTTACTGATTACTCAAAAATATGTGAATGAGCCAAGGCAACACTCCAGGCATGTGTTTAATGAGGGAATGACATAATAACATGATATAAAGCTTGAAAAAGTCCATTTTACATAATACCCCCCCTTTAAGTGTTTAATGCACCTGTAGGCCTTACTAGACATTTATTTTGCTCAAACAATATCATTTATGACCTGACCCTCTGACCAGGCAAAGCTCTGGGCCCCACAGGTTGGGAACCACTGCTATAGTCCCTTTAATTCAGTAGTATTTGTGTTGAGATAACTTGTTATTTTTACTGCACTACAATTGAAAGATGATAATATGATACTTTCTACTCCACTACATTTCTGTAAAGGCTTAAAAAGTCAGTTTGGGTCATTTCAAAAGCCTAATAATGCCACACTCTTTATCAGCTTCGTAGGTCTTAGCTTTCAGATGAGGCGTTACCCGGGTCTGTAGGCTTTAAGCTCCAGTCGTGAAGCTTTTACATTTGGGTTAAGTTGAGGGTTAAGGGGTTCAGTTTTTGTGGCAATATCCGGCTTTTCTCTGATTGGTTAATACGCTTGTCAATCATGGCCATCGGAAAAATCAAAGACATCAGCCCTGATCCCAGAGTCTACCCTGGCTGGGCTGGCAGGTAAAATACTGCATTCTTCTTCTTCTGATTCCGTGGTGCTGAAAACACGGCTGATGCTGCTGAGGCTGTTTTTGAAAAGGGAATAATATAAATCATCATCCAAACTTTATTACAGACACAATATCCAAATTGAATAAGCAAACAAAGGGCTCATTAAATCTGTAAAGTCTGTAAAGTGTGGAGTCTTACGGAGCGACTGAAGTGCAGATGTTGTTAAAGTTTAGTCCCTGTGTATATTCCTCCCGTCTTTAGCCGCTGCTGTCTCCCACAAAGGAAATGACCATATTTGGATTACAGCGTCATCTTGGTCACAGCCTTTCCTGCTACACATGGATACCAAACATGTCAGTATTTGTGATTGAATAAGCGTGTTAGAGTCACTTCCTGGATAAATCTCCCGCTCTGTAAATGTTTGGTGAATAATGGATGAAGTATTTATCCGCGCTTTACAAATGCTTGGCACGATAACGTTATAAAGTTCTTTAATCCCAGCTTTGAGTCGCGTGGCCTTTAGCTGACTTCATGTGGATCCGTTTTTAAAGAGAAACTGTCGAGCGCAGCAGGTTTTAACGAAGCGTGGCCTGAGCTGTCTGTCCGACTCAGAGCGAAACCAGCCCAAAGACACAGACAGGACTGAAATGAACCAAACCCTTTCTGTGGAGTTTTATATATACAAGTAAGGAAGAAAGTGCTTTATTTATCATTGAACAAGTGCACAACGAAATAGTGTTCAGGTGTTAGTCCTGAGCTGCCACGACTGAGCCGCACTGCCATTGTGTGAGTCAGGTCGGGAAACCGTAGAACCTGGAGGAAACCTGGCTGGCCGCCTTCAGTCTCTGATCCTCTGAAACGGTGCTCCGCCTCCTGGGTTTGTCCCTGTTTCAGAGCGTGGTGTCCTGCACTTGTCAGCTCCTCCACCTCCTCCTTCCTCTTCCTCCTGCACAGCTCCCTCCGCTCCACAACAGTCTTTCACCATCTTGTGGGAAGAGCATTAGCATTAGCCAGAACAATAGAAGGCATGTGTGGCTTCACTGGGAGTCTTGCCTGGATACCTCCTCGTTTGTCCTGTTTTTGTTTCCTGCAGCTCCTTTTGTGACGCCTCCACTGTGCTGCAGGTGTGGGGGGCTCATTATATATATATCATTTGTCCACTTTGTCTACACTGAAATGTCTTTAGCTTCACCTTTACTAGCTCACTGAGCCCATGTGCTCCTGCAATGACGAGAAACCGCCCCTTTTATTGAAAAAGCAGCTCCCAGAGCCTTGGATTTGAGATTTTGCCATTCAAAACCGTGATTTAGATCAAGAAATAAGATATAAATAGTCAATTTCGCATTGAAAACAGCATGGCAAAAAAACATGGACAGTTTTTTTTCTGTCTGCGCTCACGCTTCTTCACTCACGCAGACCCTTCTCTCTCTGCGCTGGATTGGACTGCACCAACTTGAACTAAAGCGGAGGGGTGTTCCACTTAAACACCTCTGAGTTAGTTTAATGTCAGATGGTGTCTCTTTCTGATTTTGATACGTCAGTCAGTGTTAATTGGATTTACATGACAATTATGCTGGTGTTAACTTCATTTATATCTGAAACATCAGCCCAGGCTCCCGCAGAAGTTAAAGGGGGGTATTATGTAAAATGGACTTTTTTCAAGCTTTATATCATGTTATTATGTCATTCCCTCATTAAACACATGCCTGGAGTGTTGCCTTGGCTCATTCACATATTTTTGAGTAATCAGTAAAAACTTAGACGGCAGCCATTTTAGGTGTAGCTATGCCTCAGTCCTCCTAGGAACGCCCCCACCTCCTGGAGACGCCTCTGGACCTTTCGTCACCAGCCAAGCCACCAACCACTGCTCCTCAGCTCAGCAGAGCCCCCTCCCCGCACAGTAGTGTTGTTTAGATGCCACAGCAGTGTGCTGAAGGGGGCGTGTCGGAAAGCTTCTTAAAGAGACAGAGGCCTATTTCAAGACGTTCAGTACAGCCATTTTGAGAGAGCAATTTTATTCAAGGCAGTTATTTTAATTTACTGCATATACAGACCAACAGAAGGTTACGTCATCATTGTAGTATGCTATAGACTGGTGCTATGTGATTGAAAAAAGCATAATACTCCCTCTTTAAAGCCTTTAGGCCTGGACTGGCTCAACGGTGAGAGTCTGGTATTCATTGACGGCCCCAGCACGTCTATGCAATAAACCACTCCAAGTCCTTACTTCACATAAACTACCATCATCAGCTTAAAAGCTCAGGAAAGTAGATTTTGCGTATGTCCCCTTAATGCTTGTCCCTGTCTCACCATTAGAGTCTGTGCGACATTAGAACTTCCCCAAGATGAGGGAGTTTGTCTCTGACAGCCAGAATCGCACAGTTTACCGTACTTTATCAGACTCTTGGAAACCTTTACAATTGGCTACAAAACGAAACATTTACAAAAGGCAAAAGCTGATCAATGTGCAGGAATGATGATGAAAATACCACATCCCGCTGACGTTAAAAAGCCGCATGTACACAATTAAACCGAGCACCTGCTTCAGTGAAACCCTGCCTTTGTAGACGCGCTCCAGCCCTCCGCTGTTTGTCCTTTCATTCTCGGCCCCGCTTTCGTCTCACATTTGTCAGAGTAAAAATGTCGTTTCAGCTGTTCACGGCGAAATGCCACTTCAGAGCCGCCGTTCCCTCTGATGGACAAACACTCGCCGCGGAGTTTATTCCACAAACAGAAAAACACAGAGAAAACAGGCTCGGAAATAACCTCGGGCTTAAAAATGCAGCGTTAACCCCGGATCAAAGTCGAGTCAAATGTGTTTACAAAGAGGGATTTGTGTCTGAAGGCGAGACACAGGCCAAACAAATGAGGAACGGACTGGAAAGTATTAGACCGAGAGTTCGAGAATTAAATGAAAACATTTTTCTTAGGCCAGAAGTGGTGAAGAGGAGAGGGGCAGAAGTGATATTAAATAAATGAGAATTCTCTGTCACTTACCAATGTTTTATGGCGTAAAACTCTGAACTCAAAAAGAGGCTGCGCTTTAAAGAGGTGTATTATGTAAAATGGACTTTTTCAAGCTTTATATCATGTTATTATGTCATTCCCTCATTAAACACATGCCTGGAGTGTTGCCTTGGCTCATTCACATATTTTTGAGTAATCAGTAAAAACTTAGACGGCAGCCATTTTAGGCGTAGCTATGCCTCAGTCCTCCTAGGAACGCCCCCACCTCCAGGAGAACGTGATGATCACACTGCATAGGAGTGACGCTCAGAGATCCCACAGATATCCCCGCATAGCTGTGATTCTCATCTTTCCGAGGAAAAAAAGAGCTTGTTTCTATTATTTATGGATCAGAAGATATCTGCAGGTAAGGAAAACGTTTTCTTTGGCATCATTCACAAAGCTCTGGGGCTCTGATGGTTAAAGAGAATATTATACCAGTTTTGAACAGATACAAAAAGCAGATGTGGGGCCTGGCAAGCGATTCCATCCTTTCGGTCATGACCCAGATCTCATAGGTGAGGGTGGGAACGTAGATCGATCGGTAAATCAAGAGCTTTGCCTCAGACTCGGCTCCCTCTTCACCACAACAGCCCGATACAGCGACCGCATCACCGATCCGTCTATCGATCTCACACTCCTGATCACTCCCTGTACATGTACGTTCACTTAGTTACCTCAGTGTGGACACTATAGTTCGTGAAAAGGAACCTTCAGCCTGAAGCTTAACAAAATGAACTAAACTGAAGTTACCTGGTTGTTGTTGCTGCTGTTATCAGTTGTTGTCATTCCTATTCCTACAAAACAATACACAAGCAAACAAGGGAAGTCGAGACACAGGGCTGTTGGTCAGAGAGACCCCCTCCCCTGGCCAACAGGCTCATAAAGCCTCGTCCTTTTTAACGCATCCCACAGTATAGGACACAGATCATCCATAGAGTTGTAAGATGGGGTAGCTGGGTGAGGGCTTGTTGAATGGGGGCTGTCGCCAACTCTCTCAACTGGCCTATTCTACGCTGTAGCTTTTTAACGCACAACACTATACAGGGGAAACCTTTTTTTAATTTTTTTATAAATAAATAAATAAAAACTGTAGTGGAGATGGGAATGACAACAGGGAAATAAGACCAAAAGAGAATTATAATACACAGAATATAATGTGCCTGTCCCTACACAAGTCAAACGCGTGATAAAAATGTCAATATTTTTTAATGTAATATTAGAAACTGATATTTGAACCTATACCAGAAAGAACTACAGTGTAAACCTGGGATTAATCTCCAAATACATCTTTAAAAGTCAGATTAACGACGTAGTAATTCCTTTTAGATTTACTTCGTTCTATCAATTGTTCTTTTTCTTTTGGTTAATTCTACAAACATCTGTAACAAATGTACCGAGCTGCTGTTATGCATTTAAATGCTCTACATGGCAAATGTTGCTCTGTCTGAAGCTTAAAGCTGATGATTGTATCGTTATAAATCTGTATCTGTTCAGCTCAGGAAGGACTTGCTTGTATCTAAAGTCGATGTAATCTAGACTTTATAATTTATTATGCTATGTAAATGTATATTGAATTGAATATGGGGTAGGCACTTATAAGCTTATTGCTTCAGCCTCCTCCATTTTGAGCATCCACAACTGTATGAATTTTGAAAGACAAAATGAATGTAAAGTTGCTCAAACTAAACTAAGCTAAACTAACCGTGTCCTGATCAAACCCTGATCTTCATGCTTCTCCGCCTGTATGAGCTTTCTCACACACTTTCTTCTCATCTCTTCAGAGTCACATTGAGTTAAATCCCAAATCCAGCCGTAGCCACTATTAAAAACACATTGTAAACCTTAACAGCAGATTAAAAAGCTCATATTTTTGGAGTTGTCAGGAGGAACGTTGGCGTCGTGACTAAACTGTGTGATCAGCGAAGACTAAAGGCGCTAAAAACGGCGGCGCCCGAGGGAAGAACGGGTTTGATCCGAGAAGATGTAGACAGAAATGAAAAGGCTGCCGTGTCGAGTCAGAGCGGCACAAATATATTTATAAAGTTCCCTTCTCTCTCCTTCTGCACCAGCCCATTCTTCTTTCATTCTTTTCTCACCATCTAAATTAACTTCCCCTTAACTTCCGCGCTCAGGCCTGAAAACATTTTAGCGGTAATTGATTCAGTTTTGCATTTGCCGAGGCAGAACGATGTCCGCGAGCAAAAGTGCAACACAGAGACGGGATTAACGCGAGACCTGCAGGATCCGGTATCTCGGCCGTAATTAGCGCCGATGTTCATTTAAATGGGGTTGTTTCTTTATTACAGAGTGGAGACGGGGCTGAGGTGATTGTACAGGGAGGATTTAGGCTACTTCATCATCAAACAGCAACAGATCAGATAAAACACACCTTTTCAGTCGACACATGCTGCACAGTCTTGGCTTGAACGGCCCTTTGGGGAGAAAACGGTGCCAACGGACCCTCAGACCAAAACCATTCATTCAAATAAAAAGAAATATCTGGACGGCGCCCCAGAACCATCAAACGTTTAGTTGCCAACAGGGTCGTGAGAAGTGAGATGACAAGAAAAACACAAAGCAGCGGTCTAAAATAAAGCATAAAGCATCAGGAATCCATTATGTCCAGCGCTGTCATTTTCAGCAGCTGTAACCGACCTGAAGTCAATCGATCAAATCTTTATTTCTATAGCACATTTTAAAACAAGTACTGTTGACCAAAGTGCGGAACAGACTAATTAAATGGAGCTGTATCCTGCTATTTTATCCATTCCAAAGTAAAGTATAGGCATTTATATGATATATTGTACCTCTATCACTATGGAGGACTCATTTTTGAGAGAAATATAAGTATTTTCTGGGGGTATTTTCCAAACCTGAAAGACAAGACGCTTCGATTCAGTTAACTCCGCCCCTCTCTCCGCTCATTCCACATTTGCAGTATTATAAATATAAATATCACTGCAACAAATTAAGTTACTTCACATAATGCAGTTATAAGGAGTTGACATGTGCAACACAGTTTCATAAATGGCTAACACACACGCTAACACACACGCTAACACACACGCTAACACACACGCTAACACACACGCTAACACGCACGCTAACACACACGCTAATGCGCATGCTAACGCGCATGCTAACACACACGCTAACACGCATGCTAACACACACGCTAACACACACGCTAACACACATGCTAACACACACGCTAATACGCATGCTAACGCGCATGCTAACACACACGCTAACACACATGCTAACACACACGCTAACACACACGCTAACAACATGCTAACACACATGCTAACACCACCACGCTAACACACATGCTAACACACACGCTAACACACACGCTAACACACACGCTAATACGCATGCTAACGCGCATGCTAACACACATGCTAACACACACGCTAACACACACGCTAACACACACACAACACACACACTAACACGCACGGTAACACACACGCTAACACACATGCTAACACACACGCTAACACACACGCTAACACACATGCTAACACACACGCTAACACACACGCTAACACACATGCTAACACACACGCTAATACGCATGCTAACACACACGCTAACACACACACTAACACGCACGGTAACACACACGCTAACACACATGCTAACACGCGTTTTGATTGACTCACCGCTGAGCCTGGCTTCCCCATCATCGGGTGTTTACGTTATGGGATCGCGTTAGTTATAAAAGTGAATCCACTTTGATTCAGGCCAAGGTTCACCAAGCATCCATCAGGTTGGTTGATAAAGTCGCTGAATCCCAGAAAGAAATTCCAACTTGTGGCGAGTGCACTCTTCTTTAGGAAGGTTGAATAGTCCTGTTCCTCTCGTAGCCAAATGCGAACCCGTGACATTATCGTTGGGTAAGAAAAAAGAACAGGCGTGTCCAGAGTAGGTTAGAAAGAGCTCAGTCTTCACAAACATGACTTCTGTTCGGATCCTCCGGGGGTGCGTTTGTTTACTGTCCCGGGACAGCACAGACGCGTCAGAGACTTACTTTTTTTTTCTCTCTCTTACAACAAAAATAATGAAAAAGCTGTTTTATAAATTAAAATCAGGCCGTAAGGCATTACATTACAGACGTCGAGCACTTCCGTTCCTTTGTGACGACACAACTGAACAACTCAGTGGTTTACCAGGAGAGGGTGGAGCAGCTGCTCAGAGAGCAGGATTCAGGAGGATTACTGAGAACTGCGTGAATGAAGCCAAAAACCGCTCTGGGGTGTTTTTGATAAGGAAATAGCATAACAACATGGCTAAAAACTCCAAAAAGTCGCATGATATAGGACCTTTAAAGGAAGACAACAAAAGACATCATCAAGATGAAATTATCAAAGTACATTAGCATAACGGCTAAGGACAATGATAAAAATGAAAACATTAGTTAGTGTCCGAACGCCTCAGGAACAAAAAGTGTTTTAAGCAGAGTTTAAAATGCTGCAGTGTCTGTGCAGCTCTAATGTGCTGTGAAGGCCATCATAAGGTTTAGGCACCGCCGCATTAAAGTCCCGTCTCTTGAGGACCTCGAGGCTCTGCTGGGGGTGTGGGCCTGCAATAGCTCAGACAGGTAGAGCGGGGCTAACCAATGTAGACATTAAAAAGTGAGTAGAAGAATTTGAATCTGTATTCTAAAAGTCATTGGGAGCCAGTGGAGAGTCGCCAGGACGGGGGTAATGTGCTCCCACTTTTTAGTACCTGTCAACAGGCGCCTGCAGCATTCTGCGCCCCCTGCAGGCGGTGGAGAGAAGATTGGTCTAGGCCGTGATGAAGTCAGTCCAATCTCGAAGTTATAAAGGCTTGTACTGTCTTTTCAAGTTCTCGTTCTGGAATGTATTTCTTTGCTTTGCTCAGAGCGAAGCTGGAAAAAGCTGGACTTGACCACGGCTGTAATTTGCTTTTCAAATTTAAAATGAGAATCGATAAAAGGCAAGGCAACTTTATTTATACCGCGCATTTCGTACACAAGGCAACTCAATGCGCTTTACAAAAGAAGATAATGCGAAATTACAATCAGGTTAAGTTAAGGCAAAGCACATATAGAAACATCAATACATGGGAAATACACAGCACACAAGGTCACGTGCGGATTTTTTTCTTGGGAGGGGAAGGACGAGCGGCCATTGACCAGGGGGCGGGCTAAGGAAACGTGTGGAGGCAGACGCAGAACGATGGGGCGTGTTTAGGGAGGGGTATGTGTGTGCGGTTATTTGCATGTTGTCTTTGCTTTGGCCTGGCACCAAGTTTTGGAAACGTTACTGTATCGTTTAGCTTTAGGTTGCAAGTATCAGAAAAAAAACATGATTTTGGAAACCGGTTGAGCAAAGGCTCTGAAGAGGCCGATAACACTGTCAAATCCATTAGAAATATTTGGGTCATCAAAGACAACAGTCTCTGAAGTGTCCAGAAGTAAAAGGTGTTCAGAGCCAATCGCCAATGTGAGAAAAGTTTAGACTGGGTCAGGAATGATCTAAAGACAGAGTTTCCAAAGGTTTGATGGACTGTTGAGAACAGAGTGACTCCTTGTACTTCAGGTCAGTTACAGCTGCTCTTCCCTCTATCTGAGATTATCATCCCAGTCTAGAACGTGAACGTGATTAGACAAATCTCAGAGTAAGAAGCTGGAGGTTTTTGTGCATAGTTTCCTTAATAGGAACTCCACATAGAGAGGCCTTCTCAACAATCTCAACTCTTCCACACACGCTCTAACGTTGGCAGCTAAATCGTTTTTCTACCTATAACAGTTTGAACTAAACCTAATCCTCCGTCTGGAGAGAGAGGAGCTCAGTCCTAATCCAAACTCGCCTTAACAAAACCAGGATTATCTGGGGCTGATCCGGGCCCGACAGACGTGCGGATTATGGTGGGAGCGCTTATATTCAAATCATAATGTGGAGGAAACTGTGAGAAAGAGACAATGCTGTTTTCAAACTAGAATCCTGTCAGACATGATCAGTAACAAAGTAAATGTACGAGAGTTTTTGAGGATTTGTACTTTACTTGAGCAATGATTGAGAAATGATTACATTGTACTCATTTCTATAAAGGAGCCAAAGTAAAAACAACAACATATCCACTTCTACAGACTCCATACTTTGGACTGAATTGCCCATTGCATCTGCACATGCGTGGGTCAATCAGATTTTTAAAAAAAACAGCGTCACTTTTGAAATGTGTGAGCGAGTTCAGGTAAACTGTGAACACTAAAGAGTATTGAGCTATAACTGTGATGTTTCTTGCACATATTTAAGTTGTCAATATCTTGAAACCGAGGGAACAGTCAAATCTATGTGTGTATGTGGATCAAGTCTGGCCACAATTTAAACAGATGTTGTTTACTGTCCACCTCCTTATTGACAAAAACAGGATTCTATATTGTCTTTATTTCTCCTCTCTTGTTTAAACATTCTGAATATGAAATTTGTCCAACCGTCCGTCAGTCGCCTTCAAGGGTCAGAAAGGTTTTTCTCCAACTGTGAACAAGGACAGTTCAGTTCTTTCCGTTTGTCGCCGTCCTTGTTATAAAAATACCGTACACAAATTATTGCTCTGAGGTCTGGGGAAACGTCTCAATAGTCATTTACAGGTTTTATATACTCCAAAAGAAGGCCATTAGATTTGTTCACACTAGCTGTGTTTCCATCAGAGAAAATGCGCATAATAAATGTGTAAAACAAAAGCGAATTTTCACACGTTTCCATCCAAGAGTTTTTGCGAATCGTGGCTTTGGTTACCTGGTTACAGCAGGCAGCTGCATGGCGCAATTGCAGCATTTACCCAGCAGAGGGCGCACTGTACGTTTTTGATGTCACTTGAAGTACAAGCTTTTAGTATCGTTTTGGCCAAATTAATTTACCCTGTTGGAATTAGCTGCTTGTTTTCACTCGTAATGCCATGAATAAATGTTAATTTAGGCGACCGACACACTAAAGCTAAGCAAAAGTATCTTAACTAACTAACTGCTGCTGCTACTCTGAAGTCTCACATGACCTGTAAAGGCTGGACAAGCAAAACTATCCCAGAGTGAGTTTACTACATTTTCTAATGAGGATCAGGCGGCGTCTGTGTCTCTGGGAGAGTTTTTGTGGCTAACTTGGTCCATAGTTGCAGACAGTGTTGTTAGTATAAATGCTGCGGCAGAGACAGCGATTTTTGAGCCTCTGCATCTGGGGAATATGTTTGGACTAGAGACGAGCTGCTACTGATGGATTACTTTTCCTCTTCACTTCTGTCCACAGGTCGGCTACGGGTGCATACCTATGTTCCCCGGGTGTGATTTTTTTTTCCGTAGGTGACTTGGTACTTCAACCAGTCACAAGTCATGAGAGTGAAATGTCATACATATATCAATCAGCTTAACCCTGACCCTGCCCTAGCCACTAACCTTAAGGATAGTGGGCTGGTGCCTAATCTTAATCAATAGAAGTGGGGAACATAGGTACCAGGGAACATAGGGCTGACCCCGTCGGCTACGCCAACAGTCACATGTACTTTTATTCGCTACGTCAAACTTTATGCGAAAAAACAGTTTCCATCTTCCAGAATGCGCATTCACGCTTATGCGCACAAATAAAAAACCACCTCAAGCGACCGGATACACTTTTATGCGAATTAAGAGTTAAAATGCGAAATTTGGTGTTTCCATCACTCCTTACAAATGCGAAACTTCAAAATGCGCATTAAAATCCTGTGATGGAAACGCAGTTCGTGTCGGATATAGGGACCATACAAATATACTGTTCTTAAAATCTAACACCATGAAACTTGATGCATAAAATGTAATACTTTGTTACAGATTTATAAAGCTGTACACAACCAACTCCCTAGCAATATACAACAAATGTTTTATAAAAGAGAGGGAAGTTACGATTTAAGGGGCACTCATAATCTGAAAGTACAATGTATCCATTCCACTCTAAAAAGTCATTGTATCACCCGGAGAGGTTTAAATCTGTGGAATAATCTAGAGGAATCCTTAAAAGGTGCAGCTAGTTTACAGCAATTCAAAAAACAATATAAGAGTGTTTGAGAAATATGCTACAGACATGTGACCTTGTTCTTATCTATTTTTTATTACTGTTCTTTATTATTTGCTGTTACCTTGTCCTGTGTTTCCTTGTTTATGATTTGTTAAATGTAAATGTTACTGTTTTTATTTTGGGGTGGGCGCTCATAAGCCTTTTGCTTCGGCCCACTCCTTTTTGAGCAGAACACAACAAAAACGCTTTGAATTGTCAACGTTCCAGCGGTTAAAATGGTCTAAATCATTGCTCTCTTTGTTGCTTTACGCTAAATATCAATATAGAAATATAAGCCGAGCCAGGTCTGTTTTTGACGAGAGAAAAAAAGCTCTAATGGGTGAATTTTGCGACATACTTCACATTTCGTTTAAACTCAGCTAATAACTCGGCTAGTAAAGGACTGCCGTGGACATGTGTAACGGATGCTTTTCTGTTCTCCGATGCTGCCGGTTGAATTGCGACGTCGTTGGGAGAGAACGGCCCGAGGAAACATGCGCTAAAATGAAAGTTATATTTCCCGGCGCCGGTGAGTCTTTGAACTGAGCGTGAGTGGGAACGAGCCGAGCCCCGAGCCTTCGAAATCCCACTCAGCGCCGCGGGAAAAAAAGCACTTCAGAAATGACACTTTTTACCCACAGATTGGGGAAACAGGAGGAGGAGGTTTGTCATTTTCTATGTTTGTTTCTCCTTCTGTGGAGAGAAAGTTTGGGCAGAGTTGAGTCCTTTCTTCAGGCATCGGTGAAGAAGTATTACTGTATTACTCAAGTGGTGAGCCTAGGGTTAAAGCTGCTGCACGTATGCGAGCAAACTAGACAGATTTACACGGACAGGTTTGCTGCTAGTGCTTTTTAGTCCAGAGTTTCCCAGAGAGATGTAGATTTGATAACGTTTATGTGCGCGTAATGTATCGGCTTTAAAGGCAGCTAAAGCTATCAGCGACTTCACACTTCCTGTCACTGGCTCAGAGCGTGATGACACCGAGCAGCAGGAGCAGGAAGCGGAGGAAAGTGTCAGTGATTGAGCTCAGAGCTGCAAACAAATAAAATCCCACTGAATCATAATAGGACTGTGGCCATTCTCAAGCAAAAACAGACAGGTATGAGATCAGTGATTCCTACGTAATAACAGGATAGAACGACATGATGGACATGTGACTTTCAGGCAGCGGCGGCTCCTCGTCGACTCCAACTGAAGCTGAACTTCCCCCATTTCACCCATAAAAAAAAAACTAAAATGAAATACATTAGACTGAGCAAATGTGGGTATTACATGTCATGATAAATCCACTAAAGTGAGTAAAATGTGAGAAAGTCCGTTGTTAATCAGGTGTTTGAGTGTGGTCAGTGTGAGCTGCTGAAGCTCTGAGGGAAATCCCACTGAAGCTCTGCTTTTAAGACGCAGCCTCTGATTGGCTAACACCCACCAGCTGAATGGTGATTGGCTGCCTCCTCAAAAAGGAGTAAAAACAGCTCCTGCTCAGCGTCTGTGAGAGCAACGTTAGCATTAGCTACATTAGCCACTGTGAAGCTCCACGTTACGTGATGATGTCATCGCTCCACTTCCGGGTCCAACCGAGCTTTAGCCCTCTATTATATATATTATATATATATATTCTCTATAATGGGATTTAGCTGATTTTACATTGACTCTTTAGTGATGCTTTCTGACTTATTTTTAATATAGAAATAAAATGGTGAGATATATTATAATTCGGTGTAAAACAATTGTTGGCCTTTTATCTGTTGTCATTTCAGCAGGAGATTCAGATAAAGTTGTGTTTTTGCTGTTTGTTTATGGAACTGTCAACAGTTTGGACTCGGAAGAAGCTTATTATTGTGTGAGAAGTCCATACACTTAAGATAGAAGAGATAATCTGATCCATTCAGCTCCATTCATAGGAATGATCCCGAGTGGTCTGTGATATCAACATGGC
The DNA here is from genome assembly GCA_007210695.1 of Neogobius melanostomus. Classification (NCBI taxonomy): domain Eukaryota; kingdom Metazoa; phylum Chordata; class Actinopteri; order Gobiiformes; family Gobiidae; genus Neogobius; species Neogobius melanostomus. The sequence continues at coordinate 1,281,875 of VHKM01000155.1, forward strand.
TGCTCAGTTTCCTCCAAGTGTGTTTTGGAGTTGCCCCTGGCCACCAGGGGGTGGTATTACAGCAATGTCCCATTGGTGATGTCACACTTAACAAACGTATGAGAGAAAACTGAAGCTGCTAAAACCAACATGACAGAGAGGCATTTTATTTTAATCAGGGACGATATGTTTTACGAAGCTTTCAGAGGAATGTACTTTTGTGGGATACAGGACATCTGCACAGCGCCACCTGCTGTTCAGAGTGTGCTTTGTTAGACTTTTCACATGAACCGAACACACGGACAAATAAACGTTTGACTTTGGAGCCTTTAAGGACATGTAGTGCAGCAGAACGTGTTATTTTTACCTTTCAGATGTAGTGCAGTAAAAGGTCCGGGTTCAGATGCTCAGAAACGACATACATACAGCTCTATAGTAAATTAGCTTCATTACTCTGTGTTCTCAGTATTAGCTTTGCTGCACTAATCAGGCCTGACCACGTCTGAACCACACATACACTGTCCTCGCGCTCCGCTGCAGAGTTTTATTGTTTTTGCTGCCTCTAAAACTCATGATTATTTTCTTGTCCGGGAGCCGGGAACTCATAATTACTGTCCGCGCTTCGCCGAATCTACAGCGGACGCGGACCTGAGACCCGGGATTAAAATAACTGGGAAATAACTCTGTTTTTTTGCCTGCAAATGATTCCGACGGAGAGAATGTACTGTGCGTTCCGAGAAATTGGTTTTGGAGCGAACAGAAAGTGTGGAGGCTGGAAATAAACAGGAAATCAACTCCAAACCAGCTGTGACTTTTGTTCAGGAGAATCGAGCTGTCACAGAGTGTTTTATGAATGTTTGTAACAGGCCCAAACGCTGATAAACTGACGATTTCTCAGTCTTTTCTCCAAGGTCTAATGTAGTCCCGACGCTGATCAGCCTTTATATTTGATTATTACGACCTACAACTCTTTTCAATTATGTTCAATCATCGCAATCAATGAGCCTCTGCACTAGGGCTGGCGATATGACGATATTAGACCGTCTTACGATCTCTAGAGCAGATCTGTTATTTTGTGGGATTGTTTTATCACGGTTTTATGCACTTCAGCAGTTTACTCTTTTCACTGTCAGCCGCAAACTTTCTGCGACGCTATGTCAGACGCTAATGCGAGCGTTTAGCAGCGAGACGCTCCTCTCCAGGGCGTATATATGACCAGGCTCCTCAATCTAGAGCAGGGGTGGCCAAAGTGGGGCCCGCAGGCCAAATGTGGCCCGCCGAAACAATTCTGTGGGCCCGCCAAAGAGTGACCTACTTTTGCGCTGTATGGTTAATACCAACTCTCTCCCATTCATTCTCAATGTAAATATGGATGCAGTACACTTTTTGGCCACCAGCGTCAAATTGGGGCGCTGTTTCACTCTTTTCGCAAAGTTAAGGAAACACTGTTGTGGCATCAACTTTCCCAGTTTTCATACTTTTATTGCAAGGTTCGTTGACATCAACATAGGTCATGTTAAAATTGACTTTGAATTGAAAAGAATTGACTGAACTGACACTTTCAAAATGATCTAATATGGCATTTTCTTTGAGTTAACAAATGAATGAGGTAAAGTCACTGTAGGTGCTGTAGATACAGGTGTTGTTGTTTACATTGTGCACTTTATTGCTACAATTGTTGATTTTGTTCTACTGAAACTAGGCTTTTGCCATAGTTAACATTTGTTTTGATATAGCATGTTATTTGCATAGATATAATCAAGTGCAAATATATACCTTAAAATAAAGTAACTATTATTATTTGCAGTTAAATGTGTTTCACGCTTGACATCACTGTGTTTGGCCCGCGACCCACAGGCACTTTTTCATTTTGGCCCTCGGAGACAAAACGTTTGGGCACCCCTGATCTAGAGCTTTAAAATGTTTTAAACCCAGCGTTCTGTCTCTATTTCAGCGCTCATGTCAGTGTCTTTCCCCTCTAATGTTGCTGCTCTGCGTACGTAGATCGCAGCGTGTGTTTATTTACCTGGCGGCACATGTGCGAAGAAGCGAGTGTGTCCTTTCAGTTCTGTCAGGCGCCGCATCCTTCTCATTTGTTTAATTTAAATCCTGCACCGTGTTCACATTGTGCCGTTTATCCATGTCTTTGAAAATATAAAAGTTCCCCAAAAACACAGTGACTATGAGTTGAGTTTTAGACAATAAAAGTCGCTGCATGTTATTGGTTCAGTAAGACTCTTATTGTGAAAGGGTGCGACAGCGACAGAGCGTTACATTTACAGCAGCTCGATGTCATGAGAGAGACGTCTCAGAAAAGATGCCAAACAGCAACAAGCATTTACCAAACTTACTCTTTACTTCAACCTCATTTTATTATCTGGAAATTGTTTGTGTTTTCATTTATAAAGTGAGTTTGCTGTGTTGATTATCACAAAGTTGAATAAATTAGTATAGTATTTTTCATCTTCAGTGTGTAATTTAAAGACGGGGTATTATGTAAAATGGACTTTTTCAAGCTTTATATCATGTTATTATGTCATTCCCTCATTAAACACATGCCTGGAGTGTTGCCTTGGCTCATTCACATATTTTTGAGTAATCAGTAAAAACTTAGACGGCAGCCATTTTAGGTGTAGCTATGCCTCAGTCCTCCTAGGAACGCCCCCACCTCCTGGAGACGCCTCTGGACCTTTCGTCACCAGCCAAGCCACCAACCACTGCTCCTCAGCTCAGCAGAGCCCCCTCCCCGCACAGTAGTGTTGTTTAGATGCCACAGCAGTGTGCTGAAGGGGGCGTGTCGGAAAGCTTCTTAAAGAGACAGAGGCCTATTTCAAGACGTTCAGTACAGCCATTTTGAGAGAGCAATTTTATTCAAGGCAGTTATTTTAATTGACTGCATATACAGACCAACAGAAGGTTACGTCATCATTGTAGTATGCTATAGACTGGTGCTATGTGATTGAAAAAAGCAGAATACCCCCTCTTTAAGTTAATTTTGTCATTTATAAAAAAAAATCGTGATAAAATCGAAATCGTAAGTTTATAATTCAAAAATCATGATATTCTATTTTTGCCGTATCGCCCACTCCAGTCTGCACAAGGTCTTGGGGAAAACATCGATTTTAAAACATAAGAAACGTCTTGTTTTCTGGTGAATTTTGAGACCTACTATTTTCAGCTGCTCACGGCCGCAGCAACACTTACAGATTTAATGTTTTTATTCACCAAGATTGAATTTACATTAATACATTTGCTGCTGTTCTGCTCAAACCGGGACAGCGTTGTATTGATTTATTTAGTCGCTATGATGATTTCTCGTTTTATTTTAGTGCTGGTGTTTGTTTGATTGTTCCCTGGTCTGCAGCTCGGTTTAATGCCTGCAGCCTCGTTCTGACTGGACTGTCGGCACAAACAAACAGGAACTTGTTTGTTGCAATGACTTTGCGTTTTTCCAAGGGCTAGGACAAAACATCGGATCACAATACTTTCAATACTCTTTCCCAGTAACAGTTACACAACACTTTGTAACGTTTTGTGTTAATGCATTTTTCCATCTGAACACTTAGAGAAATGTCATCTGGTTTATAAACTTTGGAAACATGATTTTGTACACACTTTAAGGTAAAGATATTATTCACACTGTAGTTTCAAGGTCCTGGGTTTGAGCCCTGGCCGGCTGGGCCCTTTGAGCCTGGTGAGACCAGAATGATTCTCCTCTATGTTTTTTATACAGAGGGGATCAGTCTGGAACCTCCGTTGGCGGCATCAGAAAAATCTAAATGATCTCATGTTGTTCGAGCAGCATCACGTTACGAACGGCACACGAGAGAGAGAAAGCGTTTTTCTAGTCGCCGATTAATGAGCATATCGACAGTAGGTGCATGAACGGCTGCTAGAGCGCTGAGTCTGGTTCCTGGGGCCTTTCTCCTCGTGTCTATTGAACAGTGTAATCAGCCAAAGCACAGGTTAAGAAATACATGGTGATGGAAAATAATGTAATATTACAGTTAGGGCAACATGCCAACTGTAGCTTTAGGCAAGTGTCCAGCCTGTGCTCACTAATTAGCGCCTGTCTTACTAAATGACCCCCATATGGACCAGAGTGTGGACTTAGTTCAAAGCTGCACATGTTTGGGCCCCGTCATTAACAGCTCTCTCAGATTAAAGACATTTTGAAGCAGGTCTGGGTGATATGACGATATTAGACCGTCTTACGATCTCCAGAGCTGACGATCTGTCATTTTTGTGGGATCGTTTTATCACGGTTCTAAGCTCTTCTGCACAGTTGACTCTTTTCACCGTCAGTGAAGTAAACCCAAGCCGCTCCTCTACAGCGAGCCGCTCCTCTACAGCGAGCCGCTCCTCTACAGTGAGCCGCTCCTCTACAGCGAGCCCGAGCCGCTCCTCTACAGCGAGCCCGAGCCGCTCCTCTACAGCGAGCCCGAGCCGCTCCTCTACAGCGAGCCCGAGCCGCTCCTCTACAGCGAGCCCGAGCCGCTCCTCTACAGAGAGCCGCTCCTCTACGGCGAGCCGCTCCTCTACAGCGAGCCGCTCCTCTACAGTGAGCCCGAGCCGCTCCTCTACAGCGAGCCGCTCCTCTACAGCGAGCCGCTCCTCTACAGCGAGCCCGAGCCGCTCCTCTACGGCGAGCCGCTCCTCTACGGCGAGCCGCTCCTCTACGGCGAGCCGCTCCTCTACAGCGAGCCGCTCCTCTACAGCGAGCCCGAGCCGCTCCTCTACAGCGAGCCCGAGCCGCTCCTCTACAGCGAGCCCGAGCCGCTCCTCTACAGCGAGCCCGAGCCGCTCCTCTACAGCGAGCCCGAGCCGCTCCTCTACAGCGAGCCGCTCCTCTACAGCGAGCCCGAGCCGCTCCTCTACAGAGAGCCGCTCCTCTACGGCGAGCCGCTCCTCTACAGCGAGCCGCTCCTCTACAGTGAGCCCGAGCCGCTCCTCTACAGCGAGCCGCTCCTCTACAGCGAGCCGCTCCTCTACAGCGAGCCCGAGCCGCTCCTCTACGGCGAGCCGCTCCTCTACGGCGAGCCGCTCCTCTACGGCGAGCCGCTCCTCTACAGCGAGCCGCTCCTCTACAGCGAGCCCGAGCCGCTCCTCTACAGCGAGCCCGAGCCGCTCCTCTACAGTCGCTTTTAAACCCAGCGTCTCTATTTCAGAGGTGTTTATGTCAGTGTCTTTCCCCCGTAACGCCGCTGCTCTGCTCAGCGTGTGTTTATTTATTTACCTGGCGACACATGTGTGAAGAAGCGAGTGTGTCCTTCGTCCTTACAGTTCTGTCAGATCCTTCTCATTTGTTTACTTTAAATCCTGTGTTCACAAATGTTTATCCATGTCTTTAAAATATAAGACTTGTCCAACTTTGGTGAATTACTTGGTCAAGTAATAACTTATGGTAAAAATCTGCTTCCTGTTTGCCTTTTACACAATAAAAGACACAGTATGTTATGGCTTTAGTAAGACTCTTATTGTGAAAGGGTCAGACAGCAACAGACACGAACAACAAGCCTTTACCAAACTTACTGTTACTGTTTTACTTTTATTGTCTGGAGTTTTATTGTGTTTTTTAATGTATAGAGTTAGTTTATTGTAGTTCTAAGTCTATTTTGCTTTGTTGATTATCACAAAGTTGAATAAATTAGTTTATTCATTCAATCTTTTTCTTTAGTGTGTAAATTAAGTTATTTTAGTTACTATAAAAAAATCGTGATAAAATCGAAATCGGGAGTTTCCATTTTCCATCCATCCATTTTCTTCCGCTTTATCCGGGCCGGGTCGCGGAGGCAGCAGTCTCAGCAGAGATGCCCAGACTTCCCGATCCACGCACACCTCCTCCAGCTGTTCTGGGGGACCCCGAGGCGACACCAGGCCAGCTCGGAGACATAGTCCCACCAGCGTGTCCTGGGCCTTCCACGAGGCCTCCTCCCAATAGGACATGCCTGGAACGCCTCCTGAGGGAGGCGACCAGGAGGCATCCGGAACAGATGCCCTAGCCACCTCAGCTGGCTCCTTTCAACGTGAAGGAGTAGCGACTCTACCCCGAGCTCCTCCCGGGTAACTGAGCTCCTCACCCGATCTCGGAGGGTGCGCCCAGCCACCCTGCGAAGGAAACTCATTTCGGCCGCTTGTATCCGCGATCTTGTCCTTTCGGTCATTACCCAGATCTCATGACCATAGGTGAGGGTGGGAACGTAGATCGATCGGTAAATCGAGAGCTTTGCCCCCTGACTCAGCTCCCTCTTCACCACAACAGTCCGATACAGCGACCGCATCACTGCTGACGCTGCACCGATCCGTCTATCGATCTCACGCTCCATCCGTCCCTCACTCGTGAACAAGACCCCGAGATACTTGAACTCCTCCACTTGAGGTAAGGACTCCCCACCGACCTGAAGCGGGGAAGCCACCTTTTTCCGGTGGAGAACCATGGCCTCAGATTTGGAGGTGCTGATCCTCATCCCGGCCGCTTCACACTCGGCTGCAAACTGCCCCAGTGCGCGCTGAAGGTCCTGATTTGATGAAGCCAACAGAACAACATCATCTGCAAACAGCAGAGATGAGATCCTGAGGTTCCCAAACCGGACACCCTCCGGCCCCTGGCTGCGCCTAGAAATTCTGTCCATAAAGGTAATGAACATAACCGGTGACATAGGGCAGCCCTGGCGGAGACCAACACACACGTAAGTCTGACTTACTGCCGGCAATGCGAACCAAGCTCCTGCTGCGGTCATACAGGGAACGGACAGCCCTTAGCAGAGGGCCCCGCACCCCATACTCCCGGAGCACCCCCCACAGGGCACCACGAGGGACACGGTCGAACGCTTTCTCCAAATCCACAAAGCACATGTGGACTGGTTGGGCGAACTCCCACAAACCCTCGAGCACCCGATGTAGGGTATAGAGCTGGTCCAGTGTGCCACGACCGGGACGAAAACCGCATTGTTCCTCCTGAATCCGAGGTTCGACTATCGGCCGGATCCTCCTCTCCAGCACCCTGGAGTAGACCTTACCGGGGAGGCTGAGAAGTGTGATCCCTCTGTAATTGGAGCACACCCTCCGATCCCCCTTCTTAAAGAGAGGGACCACCACCCCGGTCTGCCAATCCAGAGGCACTGTCCCCAACCGCCACGCGATGTTGCAGAGACGTGTCAACCAAGACAGCCCTACAACATCCAGAGACTTAAGGTACTCGGGACGAATCTCATCCACCCCCGGGGCCTTGCCACCGAGGAGCTTTCTAACCACCTCAGTGACTTCAGCCTGGGTGATGGACGAACCCCCCTCCGAGTCCCCAGCCTCTGCCTCCTCATCGGAAGACGTGACAGTGGGATTGAGGAGATCCTTGAAGTACTCCTTCCACCGCCCAACCACATCCCCAGTCGAGGTCAGCAGCTCCCCGCCCGCACTGTAAACAGTGTTGGTGAAGCACTGCTTCCCCCTCCTGAGGCGCCGGATGGTTTGCCAGAATCTCTTCGAGGCCGACCGATAGTCCTCCTCCATGGCTTCTCCGAACTCCTCCCAGACCCGAGTTTTTGCCTCTGTGACTGAACGAGCTGCAGCACGCTTGGCCTGCCGGTACCTCTCAGCTGCCTCCGGAGTCCCACAAGCCAACAAGGCCAGGTAGGACTCTTTCTTCAGCTTGACGGCATCTCTTACTTCCGGGCGCCACCACCGGGTTCGGGGATTGCCGCCGCGACAGGCACCAGAGACCTTACGGCCACAACTACGAGCAGCCGCAATCACAATGGAGGAGGAGAACATGGTCCACTCGGACTCCATGTCTCCAACCTCCCTCGGAATCTGGGTGAAGCTCTTCCGGAGGTGGGAGTTGAAGACCCTACTGACAGAGGGATCCACCAAACGTTCCCAACAGACCCTCACAACACGTTTGGGCCTGCCAGGTCTGACCGGCTTCCTCCCCCCCTGCCAGCGGATCCAGCTCACCACCAGGTGGTGATCGGTTGACAGCTCAGCCCCTCTCTTCACCCGAGTGTCCGAGACACGCGGCCGGAGATCAGATGACACAACTACAAAGTCGATCATCGACCTCCTGCCTAGGGTGTCCTGGTGCCACGTGCACTTATGGACACCCTTGTGCTCGAACATGGTGTTCGTTATGGACAAACTGTAACTAGCACAGAAGTCCAATAACAGAACACCACTCGGGTTCAGATCGGGGAGGCCGTTCTTCCCCATCACCCCCGTCCAGGTCTCACTGTCGTTACCCACGTGGGCGTTGAAGTCCCCCAGTAGAACAATGGAGTCCCCAGTCGGAGCACTATCTAGTACCCCTCCCAGGGACTCCAAGAAGGCCGGGTACTCTGCACCGATGTTGGGCCCGTAGGCCGAGACAACGGTGAGAGACCTGTCCCCAACCCGAAGGCGTAGGGACGCGACCCTCTCGTTCACCGGGGTGAACTCCAACACGTGGCGGCTGAGCTGGGGGGCTATAAGCAAACCCACCCCAGCCCGCCGTCTCTCCCCGCGGGCAACTCCAGAAAAATGGAGAGTCCAGCCTCTCTCCAGGAGTTGGGATCCGGAACCCAGGCTGTGCGTGGAGGTGAGCCCGACTATATCTAGCCGGTATCTCTCAACCTCCCGCACAAGCTCAGGCTCCTTCCCCCCAGCGAAGTGACGTTCCATGTCCCGAACGCCAGAAGCTGCGCACGCGGACCAGGTCGTCGAGGCACCCGCCTTTGACTGCCACCTAGTCCTCTCTGCACCCGACCCCTACGGATCCCTCTGCGGGTGGTGAGTCCACAGGAGGGCGGGCCCACGTCATCCCTTCGGGCTGTGCCCGGCCGGGCCCCGCGGGCAGAGGCCCGACCACCAGGCGCTCGCATTCGAGCCCCAACCCCAGGCCTGGCTCCAGGGTGGGGCCCCGGCTGCGCCATACCGGGCGACGTCACGGTCCTTGCTGTAGTACTATCCATAGAAGTCTTTGAACTGCATTTCGTCTGACCCGTCACCTAAGACCTGTTTGCCATGGGAGACCCTACCAGGGGCATGAAGCCCCAGACAACATAGCTCCTCGGATCATTCGGGCACTCAAACAACCCCACCACGTTAAGGTAGCAGTTCACGGGGTTGAAAAAAAAAAAAAAAAATCGGGAGTTTATCATTCAAAAATCGTGATATTCTATTTTTGTCGCCCACCCCTATTTTGAAGCAGTTTGTACAGAAAAGGGCACCAGTGTCTTTCTTGCCTTAGAAAGCTCTGTCTTTTTGAAATGCAGAATATCAATGAATGTTGTCAGTCTGTTTTCAAGCCCCATGTGGATTGTTCATGTTATTATGTCATTCCCTCATTAAACACATGCCTGGAGTGTTGCCTTGGCTCATTCACATATTTTTTGAGTAATCAGTAAAAACTTAGACGGCAGCCATTTTAGGTGTAGCTATGCCTCAGTCCTCCTAGGAACGCCCCCACCTCCTGGAGACGCCTCTGGACCTTTCGTCACCAGCCAAGCCACCAACCACTGCTCCTCAGCTCAGCAGAGCCCCCTCCCCGCACAGTAGTGTTGTTTAGATGCCACAGCAGTGTGCTGAAGGGGGCGTGTCGGAAAGCTTCTTAAAGAGACAGAGGCCTATTTCAAGACGTTCAGTACAGCCATTTTGAGAGAGCAATTTTATTCAAGGCAGTTATTTTAATTTACTGCATATACAGACCAACAGAAGGTTACGTCATCATTGTAGTATGCTATAGACTGGTGCTATGTGATTGAAAAAAGCATAATACCCCCTCTTTAACAGGATCCTGGAACACAGAGTGGTTTAGACCTAGTTTAGCCCTGGCTTGGTACGATCTACAAGAGCCGTTTCATTGACATGTGGTGAAGGAGACGCCATTTCCACAACAACAAAAATCACCTCTGTGACCCTCCTGCTCCCCGTTCCTCCTCCCTCTCCCTGACACCTCTGACATTTCGCCTCCTGATTTTTATCTCTGGAGCGTTTCTCGGCCGCGGTCCCATCCGTCACTCGCCGCAGTATCGAGCGTTCGGGGTTAAACGTGTAGAAAGGGCCTCGTTAGACGCTCAGACGGAGGCGCATCGATCTCCTGTCGCACCGTGGCTCCACCAAACCCCACGTTTTTACTCGGCAGGAGCTCCAGCCGCGATTTCTTCACAGACAACACACTTCCCCACCAGCCGGGCTTTAGAAACGGCTTCGAATGGAAGACTTACGAGACGCGGCAGGGGAATAGGGAAAAAAAGAAACTTCTGCTGTGGATTCATGACATAAATAAGGCAGAAATGACCGTAGATATGTAAAAATCCCTCCATGAATAAAACATTACTGTAGTGATGTGACGTTCATGACCGAGCGGCTCTTTTGAGCGGCTCTTTTAAGGTGAACGGTTCGAGACGGATCTTTTTTTTTTCAGTCAGTTTTTAAAGTGCCCTTTATCGATCAGGTCTTAGACATTGTGAGTTTTCTGGCTGGAGTTATTCATATGTTATATTGTGTCTTTCCAATATATTGGTTATTGGAAAGACACACAAAGTGAAATCAAAAATTGTTTCGGTGTTGAAATACCATTGTATCCGAAAGTCATGATATTGGGAATATTCTCTCTAGTAATATCAGATCAAATTGTAACATTTCCCAGATAAAAATCATACAATTAATTGCAAAGAAAATGATTACGGTCTCTTGGCTCAAACCTCAGCCCCCCACCATTACGCAATGGAAAAATAAACTGAAATAAGTGTATCATATGGAGCAAATAACAGCAAGGTGGCAGAAGAAAGCGGACATATTTATGGACAAATGGACTTTAAAGGGACTAGTTTCAAAATGTTGAAATGATGTATTTTCCTCCCCCTACCTGTGCCAGCCATGTCCTAATGTGTAGAATGAACCCAGACCTGTTCACCACAAAAAGGTGTTCGGAAGTGCCGGCACAAGCTTAATATAGAAATTGCATTTACGAGTAAGACCTGAGGTGGCAGTAGTGAGCATAAAAATGACAACTTGCATCTAGTCCCTTTAATTGGAAGGTATATTTTAGTTGATTTAAGTGTATTTTATTCATAAGGCCAAGTTTTCCCTCTTACATCTGTAACGTAATCTCATGGAAGAGTGTTGGCTCTTACAGTTATATATAACGTGTATGTAATTCTAATTCTGTATCTTTTGCTGCCTCGTAGCCAGGACTCCCTTGTAAAAGAGGTTTTTAATCTCAATCGGACTTTCCTGGTTAAATAAAGGTTAACGGGATATTTCAGGATTTTTGACATTGGGCCTCATTTCCTAGTTATCCAGAGTGTTGTTGATGATATGATTGATATTTTTTCTTAAATTCATGCAGTTCTTATATTTGAAGAGTCTAGTGGCGCTAGGCTAGGGCAAGGCTAGTGCATGTCTATGGTATCAGTTAGCCTGCATTAAAAACAGTCTGACCCACTCCACAGTGCACCTGAGGTAAATCACTTATAACACCAGACTAACCATATAAATGTCTGTGTTAATAGAATCATTTAAAATAACTTATATTTGAGCAGCATCAGCTTCGTGGCTGTAAGCTAACGCAGCGGCGGAGTGATCTGCGAGAAAATAGTCCCTCAAAATGCGGTAATTCATGTGATACAAGGTCAGTTATATTTCAAACATGATTCTAACTTTTTTGTTCATTAAGTGATTTTGTTCTTTAGGTTTTTTAAGTAAAAAAAAAAAAAAACTTAAAAATACGTTTAAAAAAAACAGTGGAATGAAAATCTCATTTGGAGAAAATGTCCCTAAAGTTTAGTCCCTTTGTCTGCACATGCGCCCTGTGTATATTTCTCCTGTCTTTAGCCGCTGCTGTCTCCCACAAAGGAAATGACCATATTTGGATTACAGCGTCATCTCGGTCACAGCTTTCCCGCTACACGTGGATACCAAACGTGTCAGTATTTGTGAATGAATAAGCGAGGGAAAGACCGGGGAGTTTTAGTATGTTTTAATTCCTCTTGGAGTCAGAAGAGGGCGCTCCAACCAAACTCTACAATACAAACCAACCTATCCGTGGCTAATTAAGTCTCCTTTTCCCACAGAAATGATCTAAAAATATCAAGGCTGAGGCTCCCGAAAGCTCCGACCGGCCCACCGCCCCGCTCACGGATCACGGAGCTACATTTTTAATCCCGCGTCAGATCTCGCTGTTAATAATCCATCTGCAGATCTGAACAAATGAAGTCAGGATCGGCGTTTCGTCCATAAAACATGAGCCCGGGCTGATGAGGCGCACGAGGCCGAGAGCGACAGCAGCTCGGGGCCGACAGAGCGGGAATATTATGTAAAAATATGGAATCATTAACATCCAGGTACCTCAGTCAATCTGTTTATGAAAAGGCCAGTATCACAACAACCGCCGCCCAAGAGTCCAAGAAGAATGGTTCGGAAATTGGACGGACAAACAGCAGTGTAATAAAGTAATTAGTTATAGTTACTCATTACTTCTCTGCAAAAGTAACTGCTTTAACTGAGGTGCAGTTTCATGATAGTAACTCATCACTTACGAACAAATCTGCAAGAAAAAACGCTCATTCAGAATGTTGTAGTAAAGCCTTTTATAGATAGATAGATAGATAGATAGATAGATAGATACTTTATTAATCCCAGCGAGGGGAAATTCATTTGTCCTTCAGTAGCAATACAGCGGATAAAAAGACAATACATATAAATATAATAAAAAGTACTTGCCCGAAGTTAAACCCCCACACATTTACATCAGCAATAATCATTATAAAATGGAATTGCAGCAGGGATGAAGGATCTCCAGAAGCGCTCAGTCTTGCTGTATAAGGAGAGGAGACGATCTGATCTATTGCTCCTCTGAGAAGACAGAGTCCCATGCAGAGGGTGCCTGGAGTTACTGAGGATGGCCTGGACCTTTCTCCCCATGCACCTCTCAACCACTGCCTCAATAGAGTCCAGTGACCCCCCGACCACTGACCCCGCCCTCTTAACCAGCTGGTCCAGCCTGTTACGGTTATTGCCCCAGCAAATGGCAGCATAAAAAAGAACAGTTTCTCTCTCTGGGCCTCAGGACCGATGACTAAACCTTCAGTTTTGTCCTGGTTAAACTGGAGAAAGTTTTCTGCCATCCAGGATTTGATATCTAAAATGCAGTTAAAAAGTGCATCCATTGGCCTGGTGTCATCAGGAGACATGGAGATGTACAACTGTGTATCATCAGCGTAACTATGAAAGTTGACTCCATGTCTCCTGATGACATCACCAAGAGGGAGCATATACAGGTTAAAAAGCACTGGGCCTAAAATCGAACCCTGGGGCACACCACATGTAATTTTATGGACCTTACATGTCCATAAAATTAATGCATCACTAATGCATCACTTTACTTGTTACTCGGAAAACGTAATCTGAGTACTCTAAGTAGCGTGTTACCCTCAACACTGTTAAACAGATAAATGTAATGTCCAGATGTTAAAGAGCCGACGGGGAAGCTGCAGATGTTCGTTCCAAGTCCTTTTTCAACGACGTCCAGTTCTTTTACAAACATCTGTCCCACAAACTCTTGATCCCTGTTCTTCATTGTAAGTCATCTTCTCATTCAGTTTTACCTCTTGTATTATATTAATCCATTGACAAACAAAGATGTAGAGGGAGAAAAGTAGCTGAGAATCAGACACTCAGACCCCTGCAGACCCCTCCTTCCCTCCTCTGTCCGTGCTAATAATTTTCCTGATGTGTTTGGCCTTGGCGTCGCCGTGGAGACCGTCTCGTGGGAGGAGCTGAGGGGCAGATTGACAGCGGAGGGACCGGGCTTTAGCCGCCGGCGCTAACAGAGCTGTGTTTACCGAACCTCTGGGCCAACTGTGAGAGCGCAAACATTCACTACTGTCCAAGGAGCGACTCGTTTCATGGCCTGCCGCAGCCGGGGTCTCTCGCGCCAAACAACAAGGACCTCTGTTACCGCGGTGACCGTGGAGAGGGATTTCCACCACTCTGCAGCGGCGGCGGAAATATTTAGAATCCAAATATGGTCATTTCCTTTCTGGGAGACAGCGCCTCGCTAAAGTGCGGAACAATATCCATGTGCTTGTGCTTTATTACTATTTAAATTATTTACCCCCTTTTTACAGCTTTTATTATTCATTGTACTCTATATAAGACAGCCCTATTTACTATTACTTGTTTGCAGACTTTCCTGATTATTTGAACCAGTGACTTTCTCATTTGTAGTGATGGGATTTAGCAGTAGCAGCGAGTGAGTCTGGTCAGCATCAATTCCATTTCCCACAGCGATTCATACGCAAACAGGAAGCAGAGTAAACCAATCAGCGAAGGGCGTCGGCCGTTGATTTTGTCTTATTAGCGGTTTTGCGTTAATATTCACGCAGGATTATGAATTATGAAACTCACGGCTGTCGATGTGGTTTAGGTCATTTACCTCCCTTTCTCTCTCTGAGCCGTTCGTAGTTTGTTATCGAGGAACTTCCGGGTCCCATGAGTGACGCTGCTCGTGAACAACACGCGACGCAAATAAATGAATCTGATTACACGGGATTGGTTTGATTTTTTTCGGATTCCACCAATGGATGTGGATGGATGTGGGAGTCTAGACTGATTCCCCGCTGTATAAAAAAACATAGAGGGGAATCATTCTGGTCTCACCAGGGTTAGGGTTTACGGCTCTTTTATCCGAGCTGAGTCTTTGGGATCTGTGAGTCTTTAAGAAATAACCTCAGGAGAATGAATTTGTTCGAAGAGGCCTTTATTTGATCAATAGCGCACATACACGTTACATCATAACAATGTTAAAGGGGGGGGTATTATGTAAAATGGACTTTTTCAAGCTTTATATCATGTTATTATGTCATTCCCTCATTAAACACATGCCTGGAGTGTTGCCTTGGCTCATTCACATATTTTGAGTAATCAGTAAAAACTTAGACGGCAGCCATTTTAGGTGTAGCTATGCCTCAGTCCTCCTAGGAACGCCCCCACCTCCTGGAGACGCCTCTGGACCTTTTGTCACCAGCCAAGCCACCAACCACTGCTCCTCAGCTCAGCAGAGCCCCCTCCCCGCACAGTAGTGTTGTTTAGATGCCACAGCAGTGTGCTGAAGGGGGCGTGTCGGAAAGCTTCTTAAAGAGACAGAGGCCTATTTCAAGACGTTCAGTACAGCCATTTTGAGAGAGCAATTTTATTCAAGGCAGTTATTTTAATTTACTGCATATACAGACCAACAGAAGGTTACGTCATCATTGTAGTATGCTATAGACTGGTGCTATGTGATTGAAAAAAGCATAATACTCCCTCTTTAAGTCTGTGTAAATCTGTCTTAGCATTATATACCAGTCCAGCCTCTAATCCAGACACACAAACTGACCTTGTCTCAGATATTACGTGCAAATTTCAGCAAAACAAGCTTGTTTTTAGTCACTGGCCTTGTATTTCGGCCAACATGGATCTGCCAGTACTTTTCAAGGTAGGACATTAATTATAACAATGACACAGCAAAATCATAACACGTCGTTCTCCTCCGAACGAGTATTTTGTAAGTTTTAAGCAAGCAGTTACACATGCAATTCCCGACAGATCCATTCATTTCAAGGAGCCGTTCAAAAGACTGGCTCTTTTTAATCTAAAACTTTAAGTCGTGCCCCTAGAGGCCATAAGCGCCACTGCAGGTGTCGTAGCATGTTGCGTTTTTTTACTCCGTGGGAGTAAATACTTGCCTGGCCTGCCAAACGATATGCCTTTCATAGATATTTCAAAGACATATAGTCTGGGAGCGAGCGTGATCTCAACAATTTCCCGGTGGGCGTGATTGACAGACGGCATCAACCAATTAGAGCAACGCTAGATACGTTGCAGTAACAAGCGGCAGAAAGCCTTTCCAAAACGTCCTTTTTTACGAGGAACGCTTCAAACACTGTTTCTTGCTCCGGTTTTAGGGATTTCATATTTTCCAAATGATTTAAAACAGACGAAAGAGCCGAAGAAAACAGTGTATCGGCCGCCATCTTTAATGTTTTGGAAGAGTGCGTGGTGGTGACAGGTGACGGCTTCCGTCTCTTGGTGCGTGATTGGACCGATGTGGGTCAAATCGTGAAATGATTGGCTGCGAGCAGCTGCCCAGACGGTTCTTCTTTTGAACAGAAAGGAGGAGTGTCTGAAAGGCCAGGCAAAGTAAATACTACGTTGACAGAAAAGACAAAGGGAGCGAGGGATATTGTTCATCCAATTACACAATGGAGACCATTTTTCACTCAAACTTAGCTGTAAATACTGTTTAAGTGGCGCTGGCCCGTAGTTAGCTTAGCCTGTTAGCCTGCTAGCTTCTTCTTCGTGATTCCATTAGTGTGTATTGTTGCTCCGAACCGGTGGCAGGAAAGTTGCAATTGTGGTTTTCTGGCCAGAGACACCAGGGGGAGATGAAAGACCCTCCAGTCATCCCATTAACACTTGTATTACCCCAGAGGGACTACGGAAAGGATTTATTAAGGTAAACACGTTACTTAGTACTGCTTTAAGAACAACAACAACAATTGCACATGCAAAGGGAGACTAGTTGGAGACCGGTTCGTTTTCACAGAGACTACCTGAAATCTCCAGGAGGCATTATGGAGACGTCTCTGTGACAAGCAGCAACTCGAGTCTCCAACTAGTCTCCAGGCCGGTGAGAAAGACCCTTTAATTTTGTTCTCATTCATCGGTAAAAAGAGTTTTGCATTAAAGTCAGTTATTAAACAAATGGTGACAAATCTGAGGCCTTAAATGTCATTAAAGTATCACATTTCATTCTAGCATGTGTCACATTTGCATTTCTTTCAAAATAACATTAACAAAATGATGGTCCAAAACATATTTTATTGTGGAAAATGTCTTAAAGAGTGACACTGGTTTGTGCTCATAGCTTAACCGTTGTGCCCAGTTTAGTTTTTATATCCAAACTTTCCTCCGTTTAACTTGCTTAATCCTCGGCTCAGTGTAATAACTGAGTTCTGTTGTTTGCAGCGAACGGTTCATTGACACCGCTCGCACTCGGAGGCGTCAGGAGCACGGAATTATGGTGTTTAGGCAGAAATAGCTGGAGTCTAAGAGAAAAGTTCAGCGGTGGAGAGGGAGGCGTCTGCGGCGGAGATTCAGGTCAAAAACGTGTGATTATTCGAGGCGCAGGTCGAGAGCCGTGAAGGAGTTTGACTCGTGGATAATTACAGACTGTTTTCACCGCAGATACATTCGTAAAGCAGCGGCAAAGTAAAAAAGAGGAGCCTCAAAGTTAAGTGCTTCATTAAATATTACGGTGCATTTGAGAGCAGGTTCCAGGTCTCTCCACTGCACTCAACTTGTGCCTTGGAATAAAAATGAAAAGATTGAGAGTTTTTAGGCCATGTCCACAGGTCGGAGGGTTTTGTTCAAACGAATATGCTCCAAACCTTATAAAACACTGTATGCACTGGGGTTTCATGTGTATTGTTACAGCTTTACACATCTGCCTCGACAAGCTACAGACATGTTTCACTTTAGACTCCTCCTACTGGCCTTTACTCCTCCCCATTTGGACAGAGAATCCGTGATGCTGCTCAGTCTCGTCCTACAGAGCGTGTGGGGTCCGAGTGAATCCAGGTCTGAACAGCTGCCCTGTGACCGGCTCAAACAGATGTCTCTCTCTCTGAGCGGCTCCTCTCTCCTCTGAGGCAGAGCGGGGGTGAAGGCGGCCGACCTCCGGCAAAACTACTATCACTTTAACGCCTCTTTTTTGCACGAAGAAATAACTTATTATTGATAAATATGCGCTGCAGAACAGGACGTTTGAATTCAGTCTAAAACTTAGGGATGTCACGGTTACCGGTGTAGCGGTAAACCCCGGTAAAAATGTGGACGTACCGTCTTGTTTTTGAAAAACTACATTATCTCGGTGGATTACGGCGCCCGCGGTGTCGGCAAAGTGAGCCTCACCGCTGCCGTCTCATCTGCTGAAGGCGACTCGTAGCTTCAAAACAAAACTTTCTCGAAGCTGGAAACATGTCCGAGACGACAGGACGTCTATCAGCCTCAAACAGGACCAAGTCTGAAGTCTGGGCATATTTTGGGTATTTGAAGAAAGCCGAGGGACAGTTGATAGAAGACAGTTATCCTGTTTGTGGAACGTGCAGGAAAAAAGTGTCTCTAAAGCTCATGACTCACCTGTGTGACCGTCACCACAGCTCTATAGCCAATACAAGTAAGCTAACGTTAGCGTGTTAGCTGAAACATGATGTGGGGAGTTTGGGTTGAGGGAGAAGGTAACGAGTCGTCCCATAGCACAGCCGCAGCGACACCGCCAGCATATAAGCCGTGTCCGGATACCTCCATATTGAAATGGCACAATCCGTTACAGGCTCCTGGAGGCAGATTAAAGTCGCCAATGCAATAGATTCACTCTCGCCGCATTATTATGACTTTAACAATGATTACTGTCTGATGGCATTTTCCCAAATCTGCAGAGCGAAAGCAAACTGGAAGGACACAAACTGAGAACAATATTCCTGATATAGAGGGTTTATCTAGTTAAAAATATTCTAACATGGTTCTGGTGTTATAAATAGTACATGTAATAACCTCCAAACGATCAACAATACATAGTTATAGTTCATTTACTTTGATGTGAAAAGTTGCATTTTGATATGGCTTTGTCTGTATTTTTTAAATATAACAAACACTGTTACACTTTTTTGAAACTATTTCAGTTTGTGTAGGACTATCAATGCTTTCTGAACTTATTAACACACATTAAAAAAATTACCACGATAATACAATAACCGTCTTAGTATCCCTACTAAGACTATAACGATATCGTTTAGTTGACTCACCTTTTTTTAAAATAATGATAATGTAACAATGACGAGCTAAAATGTCTCATGATCAAAAGGTCGGGGTTCAAATCCCGCCTCCTGAAGGTGCACATTGTTGTTGTCTCCTTGGGCAAAACACTTCACCCTCCTTGCCTCCAGTGTCTGCGTACACTGGTGTATGAGTGAGTGGTTGGTGGTGGTCGGAGGGGCCTGTAATGGCAGTTTTTAGAGTTAATTAAACTAAAACCAGCCGGAGCAATACACTAACTATGAAGTACCGTCTGGCCCGCGTAATCAATGTCCGGACTCATCCCTGTGTTTTATCTTGGCTCTTCTCGGCCGAAGCACATGCTGAGTTTCTCACCTAAGACAATAGGCCCAGATGGCCCTCCCTCTAAACATCACAAAAGGAGATGTCTGCATGATCCTGGGCACCGATTGGACGCCTGCATCGGCATCTTAGCAGTACCGCCCCATGCCCATGCTGTGATTTTCATGCTCTTGTCTATATTAACTTGATCAGAGGCCCGGGCAGAGTTCACCATCTCCACACGTGTGTTAAATACATTTGCACTTTTGATTAGACAATACTTCCAAGCTTAAGAAGAAATTCCACGACAGGCCGAGGGCACAGACCGGTTGCCTCGCTTCCGTCAGTCTATGTCAGTTTATGTCAATGAGACGAGACGAAAATGGGAGAAAGTGGTTTGACAGACTGTTCGCAAACAGAGCTTGTGTGCGGAGCATAAGAAGGAACCGCTACCGAGACGAAAACAAATGCACATTCACCCCTTCCCGAGTCTGGTTGGAGGAAAACGCTGTTGTACATAACTGCCATGGGTGTTTCTCCACGATCTCAAAGTGGGCTCCTACTAAGCGCAAAATGTTACACTATACTCTGTGTTTAGAAGCAGAAGATCGGGCCCTTTGATTTGTACCACCCTGCAAACAGCCTGTTTTTTTACATTAACTTTATGCAAATTGTTCTTGATCTAATGAACTCTTTCTCCCTCTCTTTGTTCTCGGTTTGGCCTCTCCTGATGATGTCGCTCACTTCCTCCTCTGCACCATCCTGACTCCTCCCTCCAAAGGTAAGAGACTTTGTTCCCTAACTATCGCTGGGTTCAATGCTTTTATCGACGCTACATGTCGAGCCTGGACTGTTGCTGCAGTTTGTGGTTCAGAGAAGCAGATTTATCGCACAGTTTTTATAGCATTTACTGATATCCAGCAGTTGTTTGTGGGTTTTGCTTCTACAGTGGGTTGTGAAATGCAGTTTTCGGCGTACGTTAAGGTTATATAGATGGTTATTGTTGAGTATCGCTTCAGAGAATTATCCAGGATGTCTCTCCAACATGGCTGTGTCGCTCCCTTGTCTTTCCCACACTTAGTCATTCACAAATGCAAAGACGGGAGAAATATACACAGGGCGCAAACACTGTCTTGTTTGAGATCTCCCCACAGTGATACTGAGGTCAGGAGACTGAGATGGAACTAACAGGACCTTCACTTTATTCTGCTGGAACCACCTCCATATTTCACAGCATGGTGCACTTTTCTGTTGTCAAAAGGCCTTTGAGGAAAAGTGCACCATGCTGTGAAATATGGAGGTGGTTCCAGCAGAATAAAGTGAAGGTCCCGTTAGTTCCATCTCAGTCTCCTGACCTCAGTATCATTGAACACTGTGTGGAGATCTCAAACGTGCAGTTCATGCAAAACAGTCCAGGAATTTACAGGAACTGGAGGCTTTTTGCCAAGAAGAATGGGCCGCTTTACCATTAGATTATATTACCTTCTCCACAACGACCACAAAAGCCTCAGAGCTGTCATTCTATTGCTCAAATTTACAAAATGAGAATTAGGGTAGACAAGTTATGGATCTGTTGAGAGGAATGATAATTAAACCCAAATTAAAATTATATTGAGGATGGTAATGACAACTGGGAAGTAGCAAGATCTCAGAGTATAATAAGTATTAATGTACCTTTATAACATACAAGTGAAAGAAATGTAATGATCTCCTTTTGTTACTTGCTTTGTGCTAGATTTCCTACATGAAACTAGACCCTTGTTGTAATTGTGCTTCTTTTCTGTTGATGTACGAACACTTCAAACAGTGTTTTGTAAGTTATAGTTCTTTGTAAATAGTTTGTAAGTGTGTAGCATTATTATAGTTGTTTTGTAATTAGTTGTTACTTAATCAGTATTGCTCTGTTTTGGGGTATGGTCGGATGCTGCGGGTGTGTAGGGTCTATTTTGTTTTGCTGTTGTTCCTTGTTGCTATTTTGTTCCTTTGTTGTTCCACTATGTTCTTCTACTGTATTTTTCATTTAAGGAGTGAGAGATGCACAGACTGTCAGAGTTAATGGATTGTCTTTCAAGTGTAAAGTCGTGGCTTCTTGAATTCTAAAAAGACTTTGATAATTGCTCCGGAGGAAAAAATCCCCTCGATTGTAAACCAGCTTGGTTCTCTGGGCTCCTCGGTTCAGTCGAGCATCAGAAATCTTGGTGTTGGTTTGACCAGTCTCTGTCTCTACAGCCACTCGAGACACTTGGCCAAAACTGTTTTTTCCATTTGAGAAACATTGTTGAAGCCAATTTTATCCAAATCTGATCTAGAATTGGTGATTCATGCTTTTATCTCTTTTACTTTTATCTTGTTTTAACAAATCTGCTTTGAATCGTCTTCAAATGGTTGAAAATGCTGCTGCGCGGCTTTTAACAGGCTCTAGCAGACGGTCACACATTACTCCCATTGTATCCTCTCTGCACTGGCTTCCCATCAAATTTCAAATTGAATTCAAAATGTTAGTTTTGACTTTTAGAGCGCTGCATGGTCAGGCTCCCAAATACGTGTCTGACCTGCTGTGCCCGTACTCCTCCGGTCGCACCCTTAGGTCCTCGGGCCAGAACCTCCTCACTGTCCCAAGGACCCACTTTAAAACCAGAGGTGACCTGTCCTTTGAAGCTGTTGCTCCTAAACTGTGGAATGACCTTCCTCTGTCAGTGTGACCGACACTGTTGATTCCTTTAAAAAACAGCTGAAGACATGGCTGTATGGACGAGCTTTTAGTTGAAAAGGCTGTGATTGTTTTAATTCATTGGTTTTAATACATTTCTCTGTAACCTTTGTTATTGTTGTGCCCCTGTGAAGCACTTTGGGATTTTATCTGTGAAAGGTGCTATATAAATAAAGTTTCTTCTTCTTCTTCTTCTTCTTCTTCTTCTTCTTCTTCTTCTTCTTCTCTTCTTCTTCTTCTTCTTCTTCTTCTTCTTCTTCTTCTTCTTCTTCTTCTTCTTCTTCTTCTTCTAAGGCCCACTCCTTTTGAGTGTTTGCTGCTCAAATAAACTAAACTAAATGTTAAAGGGGAAATACACAGTGTTAACAAATGGAGTGTGTAAACTTGTGTAAACTTGTGTAAACTTGATCAAGGTCATTTTGGACTTTATGATATAAAAAATAGTAAACTCAGTTGTTTCACCATAAATGGCTTTGCACAACCACTAACTATGAGTGAAAAAATTGTCAAAAAGAATCAAAAATTCTGCCAGGGTATGTGAACTTTTGAGCACAACTGTATGACAGTGAGCTTGAATTATTCACCTGCAGAGGCCGAGTGTAATTGAAAAGCCTTTCATTGTTCATCTTTTTGTTGGCAGTTTAAAGTATCTCTCTCTCTCTCTCATCCCTCCTTTCCTTCGTCCGTCAGCGCCTTTTCCAAACCCCTGTCTCTACTTTCCGCCCGTGTTTTCTGCTCTTTTATTCCTTTCATCGCCGGAGTAGATTAAAGTGAATCAAAGCCAGGGGCCAAACCGCTTCCCCGCTCCAAATCAAATCACGTCTTTGTGCCGCCAAAGGTTACCGTCCGTGTAACACAATGGCGTTCGGAGTCAGGTTATCCTTTCGAGAGTTTGCGTCAGCCCGCGTTCCCACAGACCCCGACCCGATCTCCCGGCGTAAACTCCGACTTAACGAGGTTTAATCCGGGGATCGACAGGAAGTCTCCGTCTCTCGCCGTTTAAGCCGCGGATGGTTTAACTGTGACGCAAACTCCGCAGCCTCGTCTTAATGCGCTTTTAATTGGCCGCTAACGAGGTACTTCCCGCGTGAAATCCCGGCTAATGTCGGTTATCCGCGGGAAACCGGCGCTGAGTGACAGTGTTGATAATGGGCTGCGTTCTTCCGCCTGACAGCAGCACTTTCTCACTCTTTTTTTAGCCATTTTTCAGACGGATGATCTGTGAAAAAAGTGCAACTTCAGGTCCGTTTAAAATATGTTAAAGAGCTCATATTTCACTGACTTTGTCTCGTTACTAAACTTTCTGCACTGGGGCGGTTTGCAGCTGAGTGGGACTGGGATGAAGATCAGCTCCTCTGAACCCGAGGCCATGGTTCTCTATCGGAAAAAGGTGCTGCCCTCCTTGCCTCAAGTGGAGGAGTTCAAGTATCTCAGGGTCTTGTTCTCAGTGAGGGATCGACAGATGGATCGGCAGTGATCGCTGTATCGGACTGTTGTGGTGAAGAGGGGAAAAATGCCATCTTATCTTAGATTAAAGGGGGGTATTATGCTTTTTTCAATCACATAGCACCAGTCTATAGCATACTACAATGATGACGTAACCTTCTGTTGGTCTGTATATGCAGTAAATTAAAATAACTGCCTTGAATAAAATTGCTCTCTCAAAATGGCTGTACTGAACGTCTTGAAATAGGCCTCTGTCTCTTTAAGAAGCTTTCCGACATGCCCCCTTCAGCACACTGCTGTGGCATCTAAACAACACTACTGTGCGGGAGGGGGCTCTGCTGAGCTGAGGAGCAGTGGTTGGTGGCTTGGCTGGTGACGAAAGGTCCAGAGGCGTCTCCAGGAGGTGGGGGCGTTCCTAGGAGGACTGAGGCATAGCTACACCTAAAATGGCTGCCGTCTAAGTTTTTACTGATTACTCAAAAATATGTGAATGAGCCAAGGCAACACTCCAGGCATGTGTTTAATGAGGGAATGACATAATAACATGATATAAAACTTGAAAAAGTCTATTTTACATAATACCCCCCTTTAACAGCTTTTAAAGAGCAACTAAACACCAAATCAAGTTTTTTTTTTACTGATAAACTGTCTCAATGGGTGTCTCATAGTGTTGTCCACTGGTCCCTGACATTATTCTGACATTGTAGCGCAAACATG
Source organism: Neogobius melanostomus (assembly GCA_007210695.1). Taxonomy (NCBI): domain Eukaryota; kingdom Metazoa; phylum Chordata; class Actinopteri; order Gobiiformes; family Gobiidae; genus Neogobius; species Neogobius melanostomus. Next base: position 1,305,840 of record VHKM01000155.1, read on the forward strand.
TGTCAAATCCTAACTTTGGCCTGAAAACGAATGGGTTGCGCCCCCTTCAGGGTAAACTCTGCTACTAAATTAGAATTTCCTGATTGGCTGGAGACGTGTCCACGGCCTCCACAGAACGTCACTCACCCCCCGCATGTCACCCCCAAACCTCAGAGACCGCCTCTTTCACGGCAATTTTTGACTTTTGTTTGTGGGTGGGGAAAGGCTTTGGCCCGTTTAGTTACTCTTTAAGTAAGTTGGACTGTCTTGAAATAAAAAATTCCAATAGAACAAGCGTCGCTTAAAAAATATGTGAAATAAGACAAAAAAAATAAGGTTTGGGCTGAGACCGAGTCCTGTTGTTTAGGTGCTACAAAACAGCATCAGTCTGTTATAAGTTACAGACACTTGTTGAAAAGTACAAATGTTACCGTTATATTAGAGGCTGAGTGTCAGCAGGAGCCACAGTATATTTGGAAACTTTCTTAATTTAATGAATATTTTTTCTTGGGAAAACAAACAATGTGTCTTTTTGATAGAGTTTATCAAAAGCACATTCATTCCCTGCTTTTCCCCAACACACAGACAAGTCAGGAATCGATAAGAGAATCGATAAAGAATCGAATCGATATGTACAATTATTGATGGCAATGATATCAATAAAATCTTATCAATTCCCATCCCTACTCATAAGCCGTTTGTTTACTTTAAGAAAAACCTGGGTCCTTCACGGCTAGTACGGACTCCGCTGAACCTCACACAAACACAGCAAAGATGTACAAAAGTATCCAGCTGAAACTACAAATGCAGTTTGCAAAAAAAAAAGGCAAAAAAAACACTGTACTAAGAGAGAAGGAAGTTGCTTCTTGTTTACACGTCGCCATGTTGGTCCAGGGACAGCATGAAAGGAAGGGACTTTGTTGTTTCAGCTCAAATAAATGATAAATATTTAAAAGAAATAGTGTTTTAAGGAACAAATTAAGATTATTGTTTTCTGGTTCTAGACGACTAATATTTCAGTATAGGTATAGAAAGTAGTGGAAGAAAATGAACGGATGGTTGCCTCATATTATGTCAGCGATCTGCAGCAGAAGTTACACAATAATTACTTTGAATCCATTTTCACCTGCAGCGTCTGGCCTTAAAGAGAGAACAAACCTGTCATACAGTCTCTCTCCCTGACTCTGTGTAAAGCAGGTATCGCTGCCTGTGATCGATGTCGTATTGATCCTTCAGGCGCAGGTTTATCCGAGCGTCGGGCGGGCGGGAGGTGGTGCGGTATGGATCCCGACGTGGCGCCCCCCGGTGTCACCTCCACAGACATCGACCCGGGTGCCCGTGTTTGTTTACAGCACTGGCCCAATTACCCGCTCGGCTCCGGAGGCATCAGCGACTCGGGGTTTGTCTGGCGGATCCATGGAAGTGACGGATAACGGTCGCTTCTCTCGTAACCCCATGTGTGTCAGACGCCCTCCCGTGCTCGCCTCCCGCTGTGGGTCAGAAAGATCAGGCCCAGACTTGACACAAACCTCTCCAGTTCAAAGGCAACTCCTACCAACTTCTGATGTAACTTTTTACCTTTGATCCGAGAGAGTGTGTGAGGGAAAGCTGCACCAAAGCGCTACAAAGGTGTGAACATGAGTCAAAGAGTGTTCTAGAGTAGAGGGCTATACTATAGTGATGGGATTTACGGCTCTTTACTGGGAGTCAAGTCTTTGGGATCCGTTCATTTCACATAGACTGGCTCTTTTTAATGCTAAAAATGTAATAACACCAGCCAGACAACTCAGCAATATTGATAAAAGGCACCCTTTTTTTCATTGATATAATCTGAGATGACAATGGGACTGATATTTACACTTTGAAAGACGTGTTTGTGAATAAAATCTTGCGCCACAACAAATAAAAAGAGGCTGTGACTGTCTGACAAATCATTTTTAATGCATTTAGCTTTGACTTTAGTGCAGAAAGCTTCACTTGTGTGGCCTGCTCCGTTGTTGGGCTGATTCTTGTGTTCGTTCGGGGGAGTTCTGGGTGAAACTGAGTGAAAAAGATCCGGCTCTTTCCACAATTGAGATCCGGTTCGAACCGTTCACCTTGACCTGTTACTTGCCGTCCCGCTGATCAGGGGTCTAGGGTTAGGGCAAACTTGTATCATGGGGGCTGCATATTGAAGCGAACACGGGGTGAAGGGCCACAGATCAGTGGCAAGTGCCGCTTTAAATTGTGTCCCACACCTTTATTTATGCTTATTATACGCCCCTTCACAATGCAAGTAGAACGCTCCATTGAATATGAATTTCCAACATTCTACCGGTCATTATTTTCTGATAGAAGACCTCTGAAAAAAATAATGACCAATGGCAACGGAGTTCGTGCTTGTAATACAGGTCTTTCATATCAGTAGTAGTTGAGACACTGTCTCTGTCCCCGTCCCTGTGAGAGAAGTTGGGGGAATCGATCATGGAGTTAACGGAGTCCGACTTTCAACTTACCCAGAGATTCACCACCATTCCTCCTCTCTAACTGCACCTTCAACTAAGTAGCTAGGCTAGCAATAAGTAGCTAGCCGTGCTGCTACTAGCCTAGCTACACTGCCTGGAATCAACAAACGTTGCCAAGCAACGCGCACACTTTTGGGAACTATTTGCCGCGGAAATCATTAAATAAACCTTTCTGTCTTCATAAAAGTGTATGAAGTTTATTTGTGTGTGTACAGTTGGCAAACAGCCGTATAATAAGCGGGATAATGTATAGAACGCCGGTCATTATCGGGAAAATAAGAACCTTCAGGGCAAAACAAGACGTCAGGGTCCAGTTTGCCGTGTCGGTAGTTACTTTCCCGTTAATGACCGGCGTTCTATACATTATCCCTTACTTAAAATCTTCATGCCAGCTCTGTCTCACAATAAATGTTAGTTGTTAGGTTAGAATTGTGTAGAATTATTACATTTCAAATAAAAAGGATCATCTCTGATGTGTACCGATTCAGCAAGAAGGCCGAGGGCCAAAGAAAATTGGTCTGAGGGCCACATTTTGCCCCCGGGCCGCACTTTGGGCACCCCTGGGTTAGGGTTAGGTTTAAGGTTAGGAACGGTAAATGTGATGTAAGTTGTGTTTCACTCACACAGATCTCACACGTACTTTAGAATAGAATAGAATTTGATTGTCTACCGAGGTAGAAATTCATCTTTGGCTCACTGACACATAAAACACAAGACTAGGGACAATACACACATGCCGAGTAGAACAAAAACAAAAACAAAAAACTAGACTTTAACAAACTCGAAGGTCTTAGCTTTCAAATGAGGTATCACACTGACCTATAGGCTGTAAGCTCTGTCAATACGCTTTGGGATTTGGATATGCATAATTGCTAACCCTAACCCTAAGATGGTACTCGAGTGTTTTGTAAACCAGGAAGTTAGTGGTTTTACAATGGCATCAGCCGGAGAGCGGAGACTGTGAACCATCTGTGTAGTTTTTGCAAAACAAACTGAAGGAAACAAGGAGTCGTGAACATCTGTTCAGATTTTAAACGTAGGAGAATTCGACACAAATGTAACAGCTGTTTAAATCAATCAAAGAAAACACTCCAGAGAAGACGAGGCGTCAACACTGGAGCTAAACTGGAGCTTCTTCTTTACGGTCTGGGATTGAAAGGTCATAAAGGTTTTATGACTTTTCAAGACTTGAGGTATTGGCAAAGTTCCGGACGGTCTTGTCACTAACAAAGGTCTAACCGATACTTGGAGGAACAAATCAAACCAAGTTGCTTGGGATGGGGTCTGCGTAAAAGTGGAACTCAACAATGGTTCTAGACAAATCGGGACTGTCCCGGGTAAATGGGGACATCTGGTCACCCTAATCATGCTCAAACTGTGCATTTCCATAATAAACAAATCACAAGCGACAGACGGTTTGCAAATGAACAAAGTTGTAACTTTCAGAAGTATATTTTCTGGTTTTGAATAATTTATAATAAGTTATGTATGAATTTCAGTGTTTTCCCCGCGCACCTTTTTCCTCATTTTTGCACATTTTCTTTCCTAATTTTGCCATTTTTAATTATAATATGATACAATATATAATATGCCCCCCCCCATTTAAAACAAAATGACGGCAAACTGTAAATATATTTTAAATATATATATATATTGTATTTAATGAAAGTGCATCAACATAAACAAAATTGCAAAGGCAACCCTTTCTCTAACTGAAAAGTCACTGTGCAACAAAGATTGTTAAACATCCAAATTATTTATGCTGTATTAATAATAATAATAATGTCTTGCACTTGTAATGCGCTTTACAAGCCTGTATTACCAAGTTTCTCAAAGCGCTACACTGTCACTGTCATACGCCACTGTGGTAGCCACTGCTGCCCTGGGGTACATTGACGGAAGCGAGGCAAACAGTCAGTGCCATCGGCCCTTCAACCAAAACCAACCACTCACTCACACACTACATTCGCCCCAGCCATCCTGGTGTTACTAAATGGTCTCCCATCCAGGTACCGACCAGGCCCTTCCCTGCTGAGCTTCCAAGGTCTGACGGGATCAGGCAGAGCAAAGGCAGCATAGCTATTGCTGTATTTCGATTGAGTTAATAAGACAAAAAATCCTGAGGTGGGCTCTGTTCTTCTTGGCACATTTATACAGCAGGACCTTCTTCAGAGAGGGGGGCAGAGAGCAAAAAAGAAAAAAGAAAAGAAAAAAAGAAATAAATACAATATGAAGAAAAAAATCTAAAAAAAATCGATTTTTGAAAATAAATTCCCAGCCCTACTACAATGTAAGGGAGCAGCTCTAATCATAAAATCCCTCTGAAAAACAAAAAAATACTGTTTAGTCCACCGGAAAAAGATGCTTCCCCTCTTCAGGTCGGTGGAGAGTCCTTGCCTCAAGTGGAGGAGTTCAAGTATCTCGGGGTCTTGTTCTCAGTGAGGGACGGATGGAGCGTGAGATCGACGGATCGGTGCGGCGTCAGCAGTGATGCGGTCGCTGTATCGGACTGTTGTGGTGAAGAGGGAGCTGAGTCGATCTACGTTCCCACCCTCACCTATGGTCATGAGATCTGGATAATGACCAAAAGTACAAGATCGTGAATATAAGCGGCTGAAATGAGTTTCCTTCACAGGGTGGCTGGGCGCCCCCGCAACCAGGCCCCGGATAAAGCGGAAAATGGATGGATTGTTAAGTCCAAGGCTTTAATCAATGAGCAGTAAATGGGTATTTTCAGTGATGCATTTCAGTGACAACGATCTAATCCCAGAGCTTTGTTTCTTTAGTTGCTGTAGCCAAACAGAACGGGTTTGGGGACACAGACTTGACAACAGCAGATGTGTTGGCTTTCGTTCTCACATTAGTGCCATTTTCAAGTCCATTTCAGGCTGGATGCTTAGGTTCCGGGGCTGTCACGGACATTTGGAACGTCACGAAGCCAAATTTACTCCCGCCAGTTTCCATATTAAATCCAACACCATTTAAATAAACCGGTCTCCTCCAGAAGCCCCTCTGTTTCATAGCGTTAGTGTAATTGGAGTTTTGACAGTGGTTTTAATTGTTTTACCCGGTGTAAGGAGTGGAGTGTGACGGATCCGGCTCCGCAGGCCCGCGCTCCTCTGGGCTCTGTTTCATTACGAGGCGATTACAGCAGAAACATTACAGCCGAGGATTACACTCATTATTTTAGCAGCGACGGCGGTTTCTGACGCTGGAGTTTGGGGGCGTTTGGAGAAAGCGCGGCAGTCGGAGTAAACATGGAGCTGCTTAAACTTTACATTCAGATTTAAGGCGAGGAGCTGCAGAGGGATAGAGGAAAACTATTTAATGTTGAGATACAAATTCATATAAAAATAAGGCTTCAGACACGGGAGGTGAAAGTATTGATTGTTCATTAAATCGCAGTGGTCAATGTGGAGATTTTTAGGTAGTTTTCTCCTTTAACATCTTAGTTTTCATGTCAGAGTATAGAAGAGAAAACTTACCCTGTACGATGCTGATTTGATGACGTTCTGTTGCTAGCCAGGTGGAGATACTTAGCTACAACATCGCTTTACAAAGCCAGCCTTCACTTGTGCATTCATTCACAAATACTGACAAAACTTCCGGGCTACTTTCCTCAAAATGAGGTTATCTTTCCACTCTTGCAACAACATCTCCACTTTAGTAGCTCCTACAGACTCCACACTTTCCACTCTTGGACCTAAAACTATTTGGACGTTTTCAGAGGAATCTTTTAATGTCTAATTCCCAAAACCCAAAAACAGGCCAAATTTTGTTTAGCTTTTGAATAAGCTAGGAGAATAAATCTGTAAAAAAAATTTGCTTTGTTTATTGCGACTAACAGCTTTGTAAATCAGGCAGGAGTTACATACTGTATCATGAATAGGGCTGGGTAATGTTAAACAATACCGTTGTGGTATTTAAAAAAAAGGTTTAGGTTCTACTGGTAACGCAAAAATAAAAGTATCGAAAGCAGGTACAAAAAAAGGGGCAGCATTAAAGGAAGTGATGGTTGTTCCTTTAATGGGGCGGCACGGTGGCACAGCGGTTAGCGCTCGTGCTTCACAGCTAGAAGGTCCGGGTTCGATTCCCACCTGGACGGGGCCTTTCTGTGTGGAGTTTGCATGTTCTCCCCGTGTCTGCGTAGGTTTCCTCCGGGTACTCCGGTTAACCCCCTACCACTAAAAACATGTACAATAGGCCAGGATGAATGTGAGTGTGTTTGAGAGTGCGCATGGGGGACGACGGATGCAAATTAGCCCAAGGCTATAATCCGGTGTGGCTTGTTTACATCCATGAGACCCATGTATGTTCATTAACATGCACTGTCCCGACCAAAAAAAAAAAAAAAAAAAATTCTGGCTGAAATAAATTATTATTTTTAGATTTTTTTTAAAAAGATTTTTTTCCTCTTTTTTAAAAACTATAATATACTAAAAATTTCCCAATTTTCCGCAAAAGATTTCAGAATTTTTCCACCATTTCCCCCCAAATTATTCCCCATTTTTTACACATTTCTTGACATTGGAGATGAATATAGTAAATGTGCAGATCTTCCACACATTATTGTTCTGTTTTCTGGTTCTAGACGACACATATTTTAGCTTCGGTATCGATCATATCAACCAAGTATCGTTAAAGCGTCGGTATTGAAGAAAATTTAAGTGGGTGGAGTGGGTCAGACTGTTTTTAATGCAGGCTAACTGATACCATAAAAATGCTTTAGCCTTGCCCTAGCCTAGCGCCACTAGACTCTTCAAATATAAGAACTGCATGAATTTAAGAAAAAAATATCGCCAGAAATCAACAACACTCTGGATAACTAGGAAATGAGGCCCAATGTCAAAAATCCTGAAATATCCCTTTAAGGTTAGGGCCGATGGTTGTACAGTATATGGCTCTCTAATCCACAACACAACTGGGTTAGAGATGTCGGACTAATGGCACCTCTGCTCAGTGGGACATTTTCGGAATAATGAGACGTTGGACGAATGGGTTGTCAGACCAATGGCCGGGCACCCAAAAGACAAGGCGAAATTTGAAATTTTACACATATTTTTTTCACTAATAACAAGCTTATTCAAAAACTGAATATGTTATCCAGAATCACCTTTGATCAAATATTTGTAACTAACTTATCAACAAAATAAAACCTCGCTCGATTCATTATTTATAGTTCATTGGAGACAATATCAGCAAATTCGAGTCTCTTCTTAAACTGCTTTTGATTTTGATTGAACCAGGACTTATTATTGTAGCATCTTTAACTCTGTCCATCTCCGTCTGTCAATGCCACGAATCTACATCATCTCATTGATGTGCCGCCACCTCTCCACAGGATCCACGTGGAAACGCATGTGCATTATCATACTCCCGTACGAATCCGCACGCACATGAATGTTTAATTTCGTCACGGGGCTCCACACGGGCGTGAAATGGCCCTTCAGCGTCAGTTACGACATCGATCACTCAGACGAGCTTTGTTTTTCTGAAGAAGCTCGACGGGAGGTTAGAAAAGACGTTAATACGAGGGAGAAGAACGATACGTGGCTCGATGGAAAGGAAAACGAAGGTTACGCGGAGGGTAAACTGATTTTATTTGATTGTTTAAGTTACTGACAGGAAGTGACATATATAAAGGTAAAGTTCAGAGCAGTTTGACTCATTTCCCATTGATATAACATGGTCGGCACGGCAACAGTTCAAAATTGTTTGCCTCTATGTCACTTCCTGTCAGTGTCCAATAAGGGAGTGAAACTAAAACCACCACAAAAACGGTAAAACTAATGAACGCTGGGTAACATTTTTAGCAAAATATTAAATATAATTGTGTTAACTGTGTTTTAGCAAAAAATGTGTCATATGCACTTTAACAATGTTTAATAGTATTTTTCAGAGGGATTTTGGAGTATCTAATGCTCAGACTGATTTATTGAGCTTTGAACCCACACAACAAGGCAAAACCTGATTTTTTTTTTACAGATAGTTTTCACTTAAAAATAGATTATTCAAAAACTAAACAAGATCCAAAATCACTCTGAACATGTGTATGTGATTACCGCAGGTGTGTACTGCAGTTGCGTATGTGATTACTGCAGTTGCGTATGTGATTACTGCAGTTGTGTATGTGATTATTGCAGTTGTGTATGTGATTATTGCAGTTGTGTACATGATTACCACAGTTGTGTACGTGATTATTGCAGTTGTGTACGTGATTACTGCTGTTGTGTATGTGATTATTGCAGTTGTGTACATGATTACTGCAGTTGTGTATGTGATTATTGCAGTTGTGTATGTGATTACTGTTTGTTTATTGTTTGTTTGTTTATTGTTTATTTGGTTGGGACAGTGCAAGTTAATGAACAAGCCACACCGGATTGTAGCCTTGGGCTAATTTCCATCCGTCGTCCCCCATGCGCACGCTCAAACACACTCTCATTCATCCTGGCCTATTGTACATGTTTTTAGTGGTAGGGGAAACCGGAGTACCCGGAGGAAACCTACGCAGACACGGGGAGAACATGCAAACTCCACACAGAAAGGCCCCGTCCAGGTGGGAATCGAACCCGGACCTTCTAGCTGTGAAGCACGAGCGCTAACCGCTGTACTACCGTGCCGCACAACTGCAGTTGTGTGTGTGATTATTGCAGTTGTGTATGTGATTACTGCAGTTGTGTATGTGATTAGTGCAGTTGTGTATGTGATTACTGCTGTTGTGTATGTGATTAGTGCAGTTGTGTATGTGATTACTGCTGTTGTGTACGTGATTACTGCAGTTGTGTATGTGATTATTGCAGTTGTGTATGTGATTACTGCAGTTGTGTATGTGATTACTGCAGTTGTGTACGTGATTACTGCAGTTGTGTATGTGATTATTGCAGTTGTGTATGTGATTATTGCAGTTGTGTATGTGATTACTGCAGTTGTGTATGTGATTAGTGCAGTTGTGTATGTGATTACTGCTGTTGTGTATGTGATTAGTGCAGTTGTGTATGTGATTACTGCTGTTGTGTATGTGATTATGCAGTTGTGTATGTGATTACTGCAGTTGTGTACGTGATTACTGCAGTTGTGTATGTGATTATTGCAGTTGTGTATGTGATTACTGCAGTTGTGTATGTGATTACTGCAGTTGTGTACGTGATTACTGCAGTTGTGTATGTGATTATTGCAGTTGTGTATGTGATTATTGCAGTTGTGTACGTGATTACTGCAGTTGTGTATGTGATTATTGCAGTTGTGTATGTGATTACTGCAGTTGTGTATGTGATTAGTGCAGTTGTGTATGTGATTACTGCTGTTGTGTATGTGATTATGCAGTTGTGTATGTGATTACTGCAGTTGTGTACGTGATTACTGCAGTTGTGTATGTGATTATTGCAGTTGTGTATGTGATTACTGCAGTTGTGTATGTGATTACTGCAGTTGTGTACGTGATTACTGCAGTTGTGTATGTGATTATTGCAGTTGTGTATGTGATTATTGCAGTTGTGTACGTGATTATTGCAGTTGTTTACGTGATTACTGCAGTTGTGTACATGATTACTGCAGTTGTGTATGTGATTATTGCAGTTGTGTACGTGATTATTGCAGTTGTGTACGTGATTACTGCAGTTGTGTACGTGATTATTGCAGTTGTGTATGTGATTACTGCAGTTGTGTATGTGATTACTGCAGTTGTGTATGTGATTACTGCAGTTGTGTATGTGATTATTGCAGTTGTATATGTGATTACTGCAGTTGTGTATGTGATTACTGCAGTTGTGTACGTGATTACCGCAGTTGTGTACGTGATTACTGCAGTTGTGTATGTGATTACTGCAGTTGTGTATGTGATTACTGCAGTTGTGTATGTGATTAGTGCAGTTGTGTATGTGATTACTGCAGTTGTGTACGTGATTACTGCAGTTGTGTACGTGATTATTGCAGTTGTGTATGTGATTACTGCAGTTGTGTATGTGATTAGTGCAGTTGTGTATGTGATTACTGCAGTTGTGTATGTGATTAGTGCAGTTGTGTATGTGATTACTGCAGTTGTGTATGTGATTACTGCAGTTGTGTATGTGATTACTGCAGTTGTGTACGTGATTACTGCAGTTGTGTATGTGATTATTGCAGTTGTGTATGTGATTACTGCAGTTGTGTATGTGATTACTGCAGTTGTGTACGTGATTACTGCAGTTGTGTATGTGATTATTGCAGTTGTGTATGTGATTATTGCAGTTGTGTACGTGATTACTGCAGTTGTGTATGTGATTAGTGCAGTTGTGTATGTGATTAGTGCAGTTGTGTATGTGATTACTGCTGTTGTGTATGTGATTAGTGCAGTTGTGTATGTGATTACTGCAGTTGTGTACGTGATTACTGCAGTTGTGTATGTGATTATTGCAGTTGTGTATGTGATTACTGCAGTTGTGTATGTGATTACTGCAGTTGTGTACGTGATTACTGCAGTTGTGTATGTGATTATTGCAGTTGTGTATGTGATTATTGCAGTTGTGTACGTGATTATTGCAGTTGTTTACGTGATTACTGCAGTTGTGTACATGATTACTGCAGTTGTGTATGTGATTATTGCAGTTGTGTACGTGATTATTGCAGTTGTGTACGTGATTACTGCAGTTGTGTACGTGATTATTGCAGTTGTGTATGTGATTACTGCAGTTGTGTATGTGATTACTGCAGTTGTGTATGTGATTACTGCAGTTGTGTATGTGATTATTGCAGTTGTATATGTGATTACTGCAGTTGTGTATGTGATTACTGCTGTTGCGTACGTGATTACCGCAGTTGTGTACGTGATTACTGCAGTTGTGTATGTGATTACTGCAGTTGTGTATGTGATTACTGCAGTTGTGTACTGATTCTGTACGTGATTACCGCAGTTGTGTACGTGATTACTGCTGTTGTGTACGTGATTACTGCAGTTGTGTACTTTCCTGCGTATTGGATCAGTCGTTTGCCTGTAGGCTGCTCACAGATGGAGCGCTGGAGTCATTACAAACCGTTTTAATAAAGCCGTAATCGCTGTAATGAGTTTTTCACACGCGGATCCTTCACCAATTAGTTCATCAAATCACCTCACACGCACAAACCAACCAGAGGAGAGGAGAACTGCACGGGAATAACAGAGTTTAGTCGTGGTTATGGTCTATGTGAGTTTTCTTGTTTAGTCACGGTTTAAACCTGTTACCGTGGACGATTTGATGCTAGCTTGTCTCGGCAGCCAAACCCAGTCAAAAAATACTGTAAAAAAAAAAAAAAAACTCCATCGACATCCGGCGCAACTGGAAACTTCATGGCCCGATTCTTCTGTAAACTAGACTTTTGCGTTGTCTCATGTTATCTATGAGAGGTTGGGTCCTCATCCAAAGCCATTGTATGGTCATTCAGAGCATGTTCTGTTTTGCTGGCAACAGTAGAATCCAAAATGTTACGCAGTATGCCTTTAAAATCTTTAGTTTTATTAATTCCTAAATGAAGAGGGCTGGCGTGTCTCTTCCCCTCGCTCTCTCTCTCTCCTGCTCTGAGCAGACGGAGCAGAAGTAACGCAAACTCACGTACAGAGAGACATATCACGAAAGCAGGAGACATGGGCTCCATCAGGGTCATAAGCTGCAAAATGCTGCCAGTTTAAAGAGAATCCGCCTCATATTTTTACGAAAGGTTTGGTGTCAATATAAGTGGGGGCAGAAAAAGCTTTGTGTTGAAAGGAAAGGTAAATAATGTCTACACACTTTTCTTTTTCTTCTTTACTTAAAAATATTATATACGCCTATTTTGTGTAACTGTCTCCCCCTTGTGGCCCCTCCCCTCACTGCTGCTCTCATGGACGAAGGAACATGCTGCACTAGTCTCATCCCGCACTTCTCAATAAAACTAAGTAGCTAATGGAAAGAGCATAACCAGAGGCGTAGCGTGCCATTAGTCAAGGCAGGCCTGGGGACGGCCAACAGATTTGACAGAAACAGCTAAGATAATAAAGTCACGGCAGAGCAGCAGTGACAAGGTGCAACGACAATTGGCCGTTGCATATTCCCTGAAAGGGCCCCATGAGCCAAATTCGCCCCTCCCTCACCTGCTTCAGAGAGGAGTAGGAGAGAGAGAGACTGCGCAAACCCACGTGTTGGAGTAAACAGACAGCTATGCATCTCCTCCAACAAAATGAAGAGAAGTTATGCCTCTGGCAGCAAAAACGAAAGAAAAGAAGGAGAAAGAAGAGGAAGGAGAGCAAGACAGCAGTGAGTGTAATAAGTTACTGTAGTTGTATGTCTCTGAATCACCTTCTTTTAGCAGCCTTCATTGTTAACCATGCAAATATCATCAACAAGCTAGCGTTCTACCATTCAAACACGGTGTCTGGAATAAGCTTTGAAAACTGAACAACATAACGAGGACACAGCGCTGGAATATGGACAATAATACGGATGGAGGAATTAAGTTTTCTGGAGTCAGGCATTACAGTTCATCTGCTGAGGTGACTGACAGCGTCAATATCTGTGCCATATATTACGGTGCCGTGTGCAATTAGACACAGCTCAAGACAATGATCCGCGCATACGCTATCGATGAGCAGCCGTTTAGACCTGCCCCGTTATCAAATTATAAGTTTGTGACCCAACCCAGTATGCGGGACACGCGTGGGGTCCGCAGAGCAACCTGTGAACATCACTTCTCTGTATTCCTCTGGTGTTTGCCTTATCCCAGGGTCCCAAACTTCTTATCCTTTTTTCCTGTTTTTTCCTGTTGAGGGTCTGGCGTTGGTTGTTCTGTCAGTCTACCCCAGGGCAGCTGTGGCTTCAATAGCATCAGGCTGGATCTCGCGCTCTCTCTCTCCTCATCGTCTTCAGTTCAGTTTCCGGTGAACGCTTCTGCTGTGGATCTGTCCCAGAGCGGCAGACGTCGCCGACCGTCTCCTCTGAGGAAACTAACCAACCGCAAAGAAGCCTGGCACCAGCTCCACTCCACAGGCTACAAACATCAGCTGTGGCCAGAGGAGCGTGAGATCCACTCGAGCAGCACTTTGACCACTGCAGAGGCTGAGAGTCTGCAGCAGTGCCATTTTAATACCAGACTCTCAAGGGTTTTTATTGCCATTGTTACTGAACAGGTTCACAAACTAGGATTATTTCCCGGTTCAATCAGGGAGTCACTGAAAATATCTAATGAATGTTACCAAAACATTTCGAAAAATAGAAAGAAATTTGCTTTTGTCATCAAATGTTGAATAGGCGCAATAAGCTTTAGCTTCTGCCTATTCCATATCAAACTTTGTTTATTTATGTCTTAATCTGTTAAATGTTTAAATGTCTGAATAAATAGAATCTGAATCTGAAATGTTGACTAAAACCTAACTTTTGCATAATTAGGTTCCCATTGTTCTATATTATTGAGGCTGTGTTTCCAACAAATGTGTAAATCTCAGTCAGATGAAGACCTCAGGGTTTTTTACGTCTTACGTTATGGATGTTTCTATTCGATCTGTTTCTTTCTCGTATTAAGACCTATTGGCACAGGTTTAGAATGACCCGGAGACAGTGCCCAGATAGCAAAAGGACATTGTTTCAACATTGAAATAGTGTTATGGCCTGTGATTGAATAGATGTTGAAAAATGACGTTGAACTGCGATTGAAAGCGCTCGATATGATAGATGTCGAACACAACGTTGATTTTTGATCTTTTCTGACATGGAATCAATGTCATGCAAATAACATTGATTAGGAGTTGAATAGATGTCGAAATTCAAATTTTTTTTAAACATGGATTCAACATTGATTAATCTATAGAAATATACCTATATTCAACCTTTTTTAAACGGTATTTTGATTATTGGCGCTACTTACCGCGTCACCACATAAATCAGCCTCTAAACAGCATTCACCACGGTCATCATGTTGAGTCATTTCCACAGGCATAACCTGTCCAAACTATGAATCTGAGGCATACAATCCACTTCCTCCTGTTTGTGTACATTATACATCCATATAGCACTCAGAATCACCACTTTATCGAAGTTTACCACGGTATTTACATTACGTACTTTACAGCGCATGCCCCATTTAAATCGTTATTTTGGTGTCTTTAGCGTGACAGTGCCTCCTGCAGTCCTAAGACAGATATTACGACCTAATAGTGCAGAGGCCAAAACCTTTTCAGCCTTTGCTTCCATAAATATAGTATAACCCATAACCAGTGCCTCCGTGAAGAATGTGCAGTAAATTAAATCAAACAAACTAAAAGCATTTGGAGCAGAAGAGCATGAGACATGGAGGAAAGGCAGGAGATTGAGTTTGTGACCAAATAACACCAGAAAAAAATGGTACACTCATTACTTAATATTTATTTCTGTATGAGATGTATAAAACAGTTATCTCCACAACATTGAGTAAAGAATGTTTAATTTTTGTGCAGTGAATTCCCTCAATTTGTTGTTTGTTCAATCAAGATGTTACCACTGTACAAAGCTTTGTTTCATAAAAGTACAATTGACAGGGCCATCATACTGAAGGCTAATCCAGGTAATTGTAGCGTGTATAAAATGTTTGTAAATCAGTTGTTACAATCAATATTCAGTCATAAATGTTAATTGCAAATAATAACTTTATTCCTTTCGCAGCAAAATGTTATCTATAAAACATTTTTTAAATAGTATTATAACAATCCAAAAATCTAAAATCCAAGGGTTTAGACACAAAAGTGCAAATTACAGTTGATAAAATGGCAAAATATGGACAGTGGGAAAAATTATTAGAATGCCGAAAAAGGTTTGTGTTTAGTTCCACTGGCAAACAGCATCAGGAGATGATGGGAGACAGTCGAGCAGATGCAGATGTTGATTACCTTTTGACAATTTCTTTGGTTCCTGGGAGCTTTCCTCAGCAGCTGCACCTACAATAAATAAATAAAAATGGTAGTGTTTAGTAATCATGGTTGATAATAAAATAATTGGAGCAACTAAACATTTAGGGATCATTTTATTTGTTATTTGTTTGTGTTACTGTCTCTGTTTGCTCTTTTATTAACCATGTCAGCACCTTAATACTAAAGTAATGATTCACCCATTAAACCGTCGAATAAGTTATAGTCTTGACTAAAGGCAAATGTATTATTTGTGTAGAACAGTTAATTCACAAGGCAAGTCAAAGTGCTTCACAATCCTACAGTTAGCCTACATAAAATTACCAACTGAATCCAAACTAAAGTAACGGCTACATTGTGGGGGAAAGATCAAACAAATGTATTGACTTACTATTGATATTATTATCAGGTTATGGGATCGTGAAATTAATCATGAATCATGTCCCGTTATGTTACTGGGATGTGTGGAACATGTAAGCTTTCTTTGGTGGCAAACAGTTAAGGCTAGTAACGTTAGCTTGGCATAGCCTATCAGCTCATAATAAACAAATGACAAATAAATAGCCTACAGTGTGCGGTGGCCATTTAGTTTACTGATCACAACCAAGATGACAATTAAACTTTAAAAATGTATGAGCACTTACCAGTTTTGTCTTTCTCCGTGTCCTCTGTCTGCCGAGATGCGAAAATGTAAGGAGGAGGGCGCTCGTGAAATTAGTTCAAATTTCCCGGGCTTTTCACCCCATACGTCGAAACAACATTGATTCACCGTTACACTTTCAAAGGTTGACTTTATGTCTGTAAAAACTGTTGATTCAACGTTAGCCTTTCAATGGTTGAATTTATATCTGTAAAAAACTGTTGATTCAACGTTAGCATTTCAATTGTTGAATTTATATCTGTAAAAACTGTTGATTCAACGTTAGCCTTTCACTGGTTGAATTTATATCTGTAAAAAACTGTTGATTCAACGTTAGCCTTTCAATGGTTGAATTTATATCTGTAAAAAACTGTTGATTCAACGTTAGCCTTTCAATGGTTGAATTTATATCTGTAAAAAACTGTTGTTTCAACGTTAGCCTTTCAACGGTTGAATTTATATCTGTAAAAACTGTTGATTCAACGTTAGCATTTCAATTGTTGAATTTATATCTGTAAAAAACTGTTGATTCAACGTTAGCATTTCAATTGTTGAATTTATATCTGTAAAAACTGTTGATTCAACATTATTTTTTAAATTATTGATCTGGAACCCGTAATAAAGCATTGAATCAACATTCTTTTTTCAACCTCAACCAAAAGTCAACCATCTGACCCTAAATCAATGTTGAAACAATGTCATTTTGCTATCTGGGTGGTGATTTTTTATGGGCTTTTGCACAGGATCAGCAGTGTCAGTAATTCACTCATTTTTCCAAACTTATTTCCTGTGATGGCAATAATACTTTGTGACACATTATTCACATTACTCTAATGTGACTAGTTTTGTTAGTTCTGTCTAACGTTGCCGTGACCGTTCACACAACGTTGCAGTTTGTTGTTTGTCCAGCACAGACCCCATTAGGCCAACTCCTCTAACGCATGACTGAATGTCAATACATGTTGTCTACAGTCCCAATGAGTACAATAAAAATAAATCGCTAATGTCGCTATTTCGCGTATTTCAGTTGCTTGGAATGAATATAGAGCAATGTTTAAAACATAAATGATGTTGAAAAGCATCCGGAAAAATAATATGACTTTGAAATAAACAAAATCTTCCCAACGCAAATCGTTGGTTTGCCTCAAAATGAACGAAAAATATTGATAGAGACTCAGGACTCCACTCCTACCACACATAATCCACAGGGACCATTAATTCAGCCCAAAGACCATTTGAGGGACTGAAAGACCATCTCAGGGACCACCAGGGACCACTCGGACCAGTGCACAGCGCTCCTAGAGGTCATGGTCCGTAATCAGGGCCGCCTTAATGTACCCATAGGCCCCGGGGCTTAAACAGAATTGCAGGCCCCCCCCCAAACCCTAAATCCCACAAAAAACCCCAGCTACTACATGTATCAAAAATAAATGTTAAATGACACCTTACATTGTGTATCAAAATCTCAATCTTCCAATCAGGGAATCCAACACTGGAAAAGGCTGACTTATCTCTGTTTTGCCCCCCAAAAAGTTTGCAGGCAAAACAAAATGCAATATGTCATGTTCATTTTGTTTTTATCTGATTTTAATTTACCTGTTGTAGCACTTTGAGGTTTCTTTGAAATGTAAAGTGCAATATAAATAAAATGTATTATTATTATTATTTCCACGTTGTGGGGAATAGCAGAGCCACTCTGTATACATTCTCACAATTTATGAGTTTGCGCATAAAATGGCTTTTGGAAAAAAAACGTTTCTGTTTTTTGAATTGGCATTCTGAAGCAGACACATCAGCGTCCTTGTTTTGGCAGCGTTCTGGTCCCATTTTGGCCCAATATGCACGTACCTTTTCTGGCACAATGGCACGCTCTCCTCATCGAGCAGGGTCTATGTTAAAAGGGTCCATGTTCGAGTCCTCTTCCCCTCCGCCTCCTGCAGCGGGAGGTGTGTCTGCTTCAGCGGCGCTTTTTTCCTTCTCTGCTCCAATGGTCCGATCGAGCTCTCCCCCCCCCCGACTCGTCTGGGCGTAGCGGTGAAATGGCAGCTGCATAGCTGGTGCTTGGCTGGGGCTGGCTATACGGGGAAGGCAGTGACACCTCCTCCAGCGGCTCCTCCTCACCGGATTGAGAGCCCACGATCTCCTCTCCGCTCTCGCTGTCGGCTGCGCGGCCTCCGCCTCCCGTGTCAGAGGCACTGGCTGCAGCGGCTGCGGGTGCAAGTTCGCCGCGGCTTGTGGATCTGCCTGCGTCCGCGGCGCCGGTTTCATCACCGCTGGTTGAGCTTGTTGTTTTTAAAAAGCCCGTTAGCTTCGGCATTTGGCTCATCAGCTCTTTCTCATGCCGCTCTTTCTCTTCTGTGCATCGCTCTCAAACTTTTCTTCCCCGACATTTCTGTTTCTCACAACGAGTCGCCATCAAGTTATATTATGAGTGAATAGATGCGTTACGTACATGAGTTACGTCTGAACTTTCTCTGCGCTTGGATTGGCTAGAACTTGTCATAGTGTCAATGTGATGCTATGACTAATTATAGCCAATTGGTCAGTTGATACCGCAGTATGTGATTGACAGGTAAAACAAACAAATTGCAGTATAATATGGATCTCGCTTTTATCTGATAGGCCCTCTGGGACAGATAGGGCGGGCCTACTCCAGGTACACACATAGGAGCGCAGCGCAATCATCGCAGGATAGTCAGGCCGCAAAGTGAAGTGATTGACGTGAAAATCAACGAATCAACTTTTTTTTTTCTTCTTTCTTTAATTCTGATAGGCCCTTGACTACTATGGTAGGCCCCTGGGCTCCAGCCCCTGCTAGCCCGTTGGATAAGGCGGCCCAGTCCGTAATGGTCCGGACCGGTCTTTAATATTCACGGACCAGACCACACTTTCGGCTACAACCCCCTCTCTGTTTGTTGTGTTTGTTCTCTTTTATACTTTTTAACCTGTTACCTGCCCTCTCCCCTGATCAGAGGGCTAGGGTTAGTTAACCCTAATCAGGATATGATTAGGGTTAAGAACGGCAAATGTAATGTAAATGTTTCACTCACACAGATCTCACACATAGTTTTAGAAACTAGAAGGTCTTGGCTTTCAAATGAGGTATCACACTGGCATATAGGCTGTAAGCTCTCCTGTCAATATGCTTTGAGATTTGGATGTAAATAATTGTTAACCCTAATCCTAACCTTAAGGTGGCAGTTAAGTGGTTAAACGGATAAACAAACAGCATTTGTGTCGGAGTAATGATATTATAAATGTGGACATAAAAAACAGTTTACAATAGAAATGAACACAGTAAATGGTCTCAACTTATATAGCGCTTTCCCACCTTCACTCAAAGCGCTTTACAGCAAGAAACCTCTCACCCATTCACTCTCTCATTCGTACGCAGACATTGGAGGCAAGGAGGGTGAAGTGTCTTGCCCAAGGACACAACGACAATGTGCACCCCAGTTAATGCATGATGTCTCTAAACAGAGTGTAAAGCAGAAGAAGATAAACACACAAAGCTCTTTTCTATTTATTGTTTTGCTTAATCCGTTTTGTTGATCCATCCTCCGAGGTTTGGCATTTTGATGAAAATTTCTAATGTTTACAGCGGGATTCATTATAACCTTTAAAATGCGTGTCATGTTATTAAAACTGTGTGCTGCAATTAATTATACGAGGCAGCGACTGCCGTCTACAAAGTCATTTTTCACTCGTGTTTTCTTGTGTCTGCCTAATTACATTTGTACATAACAGCTCCTGGACGTCTTCGAAATGTTCACCACTTTGAATTTTAAACATATTCATTGCAATTCTGGCAGAAAAATGGTGGTGGGATTTTTATTTCTCTATAATCAAACAAGCCTGTTCATCACAATGGTCGCACTTTTTTTCGTAGTTTGGAGTGAGAGAGAGAGAGAGTTTGGTTTGTTCTTTATGCTATAGTTATCTGATCTGTTTATGTGACGTTAACATACCAGACTCCCGTTTAGTTTGTTGTTTATGCTTCATGTAGCTAACCATCAATGTGTTACCTTACCGTACGCCTATTCAGTCGGTTGGTTTTTTCATTAGGCAATGTTTGACTAGTGCGTCTTTTACTCCAGATCGACGTATAGTGTGGACAATATGGTAATTATAAATGACTCCGAGTAAGGCAAGGGTTAAAGTTCTCCTTCACTACAACAAATTTCCGACAATTTGAATAATTGGGGGAAAATGTCTGTCAACTAGCAACAGTCAGTCAATATAGAAAGCACTGATAGTGTTACAGTTTGGATTAGAGTCAGGACACTCAAACTGAGACTGCTGAAGCTGCCTCACTACACACTAATGGAAAACATCGCTCTCGCTGCTCTCAGTTGTTGACCCCTGCAGTGGCGCTTGTGGCCTCTAGGGGCAAAAGTTACTTAGTTCTACTTTAACATGAGCAGTAGTACGGTGTCTCTTATGGAATATTTAGGCCAGGGGTGCCCCAAAGTCTGGCCCGGGGACCATAGTGATTCATTTTGAATTGGTACACATCACAAGATGATACTCTTTTCTGCAAGTTGAATGATTCCACTCAGTTAATCTAGCTGTTCATTGTGAGACCGAGCTGGAAATAAGGTGCCAGGCTTAAAGGTCCTATATGATGCAAAATCGACTTTTTGGAGCTTTTAACCATGTTGTTTTGCTATTTCCTTCTCAAAAACACCCCAGAGCGGTTTTGGCTTCATTCACGCAGTTCTCAGTAATCCTCCTGAATCCTGCTCTCTGAGCAGCTGCTCCGCCCTCTCCTGGTAAACCACTGAGCTGTTCAGTTGTGTCGTCACAAAGGAACGGAAGTGCTCTACGTCTGTAATGTAATGCCTTACGGCCTGATTTTAATTTATAAAACAGCTTTTTCATTATTTCTGTTGTAAGAGAGCAATAAAGGGAAAAAAAGTAAGTCTCTGACGCGTCTGTGCTGTTCCGGGAGAGTAAACAAACGCACCCCTGGAGGATCCGAGCAGAAGTGTTGTTTTTGAAGACGGAGCTCTTTCTAACCTACTCTGGACACGCCTGTTCTTTTTTCTTACCCAACGATAATGTCACGGGTTCGCGTTTGGCTACGAGAGCAACAGGACTATTCAACCTTCCTAAAGAAGAGTGCACTCGCCAGAAGTTGGAATTTCTTTCTGGGATTCAGCGACTTTATCAACCAACCTGATGGATGCTTGGTGAACCTTGGCCAGAATCAAAGTGGATTCACTTTTATAACCAACGCGATCCCATAACGTAAACACCCGATGATGAGGAGGCCAGGCTGAGCGGTGAGTCAATCAAACGCGTTAGCGTGTGTGTTAGCGTGTGTGTTAGCGTGTGTGTTAGCGTGTGTGTTAGCGTGTGTGTTAGCATGTGTGTTAGCGTGTGTGTTAGCGTGTGTGTTAGCGTGTGTGTTAGCGCGTGTGTTAGCGTGTGTGTTAGCGTGAGTGTTAGCATGTGTGTTACCGTGTGTGTTAGCGTGTGTGTTAGCGCGTGTGTTAGCGTGTGTGTTACCATGTGTTAGCATGTGTGTTAGCGTGTGTTAGCGTGTGTGTTAGCGTGTGTTAGGTGTGTTAGCGTGTGTGTTAGCCATCTATGAAACTGTGTTGCACATGTCAACTCCTTATAACTGCATTATGTGAAGTAACTTCACTTTTTGCAGTGATATTTATATTTATAATACTGCAAATGTGGAATGAGCGGAGAGAGGGGCGGAGTTAACTGAATCGAATTGTCTTGTCTTCTGGGTTTGAAAAATACCCCCAGAAAATACTTATATTTCTCTCAAAAATGAGTACTCCATAGTGATAGAGGTATACTTTACTTTACTTTGGAATGGCTAAAATAGCAGGATACAGCTCCTTTACGTTTAAAGGTGCTGGACACGGGATTAAACCTCTCTTATATTTATATTCATATTATATTTTTGAATGTTTGGCTGCATTGAGCGATCTGTGGCCCTCCATGCTGTACACAGTTCAACCCCTGATTTAGGCGTGACATGAATTTGTTCCACGTGACTGTCTCCTGAGGTTTATCCCAACTAAAATAATGTGCTACTGCAGCTTCTGAAAGTATGGGTATTGAAAGCAAACCAGCTGGATCGGTGCCTCTTTCATCAGAACAGTAAGTTACATCCATGTTGTTACTTATTCTCGATGACTTTACGCAGAGGGAATGTACCCGACAACCTCTCGCCGCGGGGCTTTGAGAAGCGAACCACAGACGGCGAGCACGTGCAGGAGAATTTCATTTCCGTATATCGATGAACTCGCTGCTGTCAGACTCCCTGCTCGTATGATGCCGTGTCCTCCTCTCTCGGCGTGTGCTTTAGCGTGTGCTGGCGTGTTTCGGGAGGTGGGCGGACGGCGGGGAAGAGGAGAGGAGTCGGCCCCGCGGCGCTGTGCATGAGAGTAATGCATGTGGAAATGTGGAAGCCTGTCCCTTTGGAGAGAAGACAGCGAGATCGGCGCATGAAAAAAAAAAGAGCTCTGTATAATCCGCCGACGGACCGGGAGATGCGGGAGGAGAGCGAGCCGTGGCAGAGTGGTTAGTCCCGTGAGTATAGGGCTGTTGCTTTTACACCTGTCATTGCTGGATTGAAAAAAAAAAAAACTTTAACAATAGGAAAATTTGAATATGAAACTTCTGCTGAACATTACTGATATAAATTTGAGGAAAAAAATGTGTTGCAAGTTTTCTGTCATTTTATGTTTTCATATAAAAATAAGGCATATATAATAATATAATGATATTTTTAACGACGAAATCGAAAAATGGATAGACATGTTAGCAGTGTTAATTTTGACAACATATTTTAATTTAGTTTTAGTCTTAGTCTTTTGACGAAAATGTAATTCAATTTTAGTCTAGTTTTAGTCGACTAAAATTGCAAGTAAATTTAGTCGACTAAGCATTTATAATATTCATTATAATCTTATTTAATCAGCTCCTCTGCTTCATGGAGCTGCTCCACATGAACAAAGCTCAGAGCTGCTCCTTTAACAGTGAATTTACATGATCTGAGGCTCTTTCAGACGGTGAATAGAAGTTTGGATGATTTTAGTCTCTCCTTTTCATTTTTATTTAGTCTTATTTTAGTCGACTAAAATATCTGGACATTTTAGTCATAGGGGTTCAAAGCTGAATAAATCAGACTTGGAATTAGACATTTAAAAAATCCCTCTGAAAAATTCTAAATATGGTTAAACCCAAGATTGGAAAGTTTGGAGGAGCGACTAAAGTGGCTAAAGTGGCTACTGGTTCCTGACAAGAACCAGGAAATACGACCACATTAGTCCAGTGCTCCGGTCTCTGCACTGGCTTCCTGTCACTCAGAGAATAGAATTTAAAACAGCTCTGCTTGTGTACAAGTCTTTTCATGGTTTAGCACCAAAGTCCATCTCTGACATGTTAGAGCCGTATGAACCATCTCGGGCCCTGAGAACTTCAGGGAGGGGTCTCCTGGTGGTTCCCAGAGTCAATAATAAACACGGTGAGGCTGCGTTTCAGTTTCATGCAGCTAAAATCTGGAACAGTCTTCATGAGGATGTGAGACAGGCCTCAACTCTGACAATGTTCAAATCCAGGCTGAAAACAGCTCTTTTTACCCGTGCATATGAAAACTGAAAGTATTTTATCTGCACTCTTGCCTTTTACTGTAACTGATTAACTTTATGTTGATGTTTTATTGATTTGATCTGTTTTCTTGTAATTTTATGCAACTGTGAAGCACTTTGAATGGCCTTGTGTATGAATTGTGCTCTACAAATAAACTTGCCTTGCTTACACAGCTACTGTGTCACTAAAAACTAAAATACGCATGTTTTTGTTTTCAAATAAAAAGTTCCATAATGCGCCTTTACCAGAGTACACGACTTAAGATGTGTCGTAATTTTTTTAATGTTCCGACAAGTTTCCTCTATGACAAAAACAAAATCCCAGATTTCTTTCTTTTTTTATCAAAAGTTAAAAAGTCTCAACAGTCTTTGAAATACACCACCAGTTTTTACTTATACAGTGGAGAATCTCGCCAAAAACATGATTCAAGTTTGGTGCAGATCCTCAAAAGCTCCAACTCTGTGAAAAGAAATTTGTAGAAAGAAACTTTTCCCATTTCCGCAGCAGCAAAGAGTCTTAAACTTAATTTATTTGGACAATTTTGAACGACTTTCGACCCGTTTCCTTGTCAATACTTCCCTTTCATCCGTACAAACAAACATGTATTTTTAGCGGCTGACCTTCCCGTGAGCCGCGGGTTTGGTTTCGTTTGGAAAAATGTGACTTTGAAAAGCTTCTTTCATGTGGTTCCGTGTTTGGAGACACTCACGTCAGAAAACGAGAGAGAGAGAGAGAAAACCGTTTGCGCCGCTTTGAACTGGGCAGAAAAGTAAAGTTTAGCCCAGATTTTGGTCTGTCAGGAGCAACTAAACAGGAATATTTCATCACGGGCTTTATTTTTAGATGCCTGGTTTATTTCTGGTTTATTTCATGTTTTGTTCGGTTTGAAGAGATTTAGTCAAAAGTTAGGTCCGAATCGCCATGGAAACACTGCAGGCGAATTGCGGGGGGGGGAAATATGTGATTCATCTTCAATCTGTCATGACGAGCCGTGACCCACATAAAGACAGATATCGATTTCTGCGTAGAGTTAAAATAATATGAAGCTCGGCCTTGTTTTAGTCACTGGAGCAGTCAGTGGTGACGGCCGTTTTCTCCAAATTAGGTTTTCGTTCCAGTCTTTTACAACATCTCCACTTGAGAAGCTCCTACAGACGCCGCACTTTACAGGCTTGAATGTTTTTCTCAGAGGGATTTGTGCTCATGTCAAATTCCTGCCTGATTTATTGAGCTTTGAACCCGAAAAAAAAAACAAGGCACATTTAGATTTCGTATACAGATCTGCTCACTCATGAATAGCTTGTTCAAAAACTAAACAAGATCCCAAATCCCTGTTAGCAAATCTATGTAGCTAATATGTCCGGCTCCTGCGACGTTTAATGTTGCAGCAATAAAAGCCAGAAAAGACTGAGATGGTCTGCGGGAGCTTTGCAGATTCAGATTCAGGCTAATTCAGTTTGTAGAATAATAAAAGCATATAGAAAAACATATAAATCCACTGCAGCCGTTTCTGTTCATCAGCTTCAATGAACAGTTTAGAGGTCGGGTAGAAGGTTTATGCACAACTGCAAACCTCTGGAGGCTCCTACACCGTGATGTTCGGGAGACTCCAGAGGCTCCTGTTTGCTGTTTTGTAGCAGCTGTTCTCTTAATCTGATGTGTTTGTCCTCATTGTGCCTTTATCTGCACAAACCCGTGTGTGTGCTCTGAATCAGACACAAATCTCTTAAGGCGAGACACGGCAGGTGAAAGTATTGATTTTTCGAAGTGGAGATTTGTATCTATTTTCCTCCTTTACATCTTAGTTTTCATGTCAGAGAATAAAAAGCATGATGCTTATTTTATGATGATGTCCATGAGTGAGGCGGAGGTAACAGGAAGTAGCAGCTGCAGCGTCGAAAGACCGTCTTTCCCGCGGGTATTCATTCACAAATATTGACAGATTTTACATCCACGTGTCCTGTGAAGGGTCCCCGTGATGACGCTATCACCCAAATATGGTATTTTTCCTCCTACAAGACGCCTGGTGCTGAAGAGCCAAAGAAGGTTCCACTCGCTACAAAACTTCAGGGCTTGTTTTCTCTGAATGAGAGAAGGCCCCACTCGGGCAGCGGGTGAGCCCTTATAGTCACTCACACAGACTCCAAACTTTACAGTCTTGGACTTAACAAGATTTAAGGGATTTCAGAGGGATTTTCAATATCTAAATCCTAGCCTGATTTATTCAGCTTTGAACCAAAAAACACAAAGCGGAATTTGAGTTTTTACAGATTTTTTCACTTATGATTAGTTAATTGAAAAACTAAACAATAAATCCAAAATCCCTCTGAAAAAATCTGAGTTACTAATTTGTCAATAAAATGAAACCATTTTAATCTGGCTCAATCCATTATTTTTATTTCGTTGCCCAAAACATAGGCAATTTTGTACAAAATGTCTTATTTTTATATGAAAACATAAAATGACAGAAAAAATGCAATACATTTTTTTCTCATATCGTATCGTCAGTGACGTTCAGCAACCGTTTCAAATCGATATCTCTACATTTATTTATTTTCCCTTTTCACCTGCAGTGTCTCGCATTAACAGTACGATGATCACGCTTCATCTTTCATGAAATATCAAAGGTTTTCATGCCTAGTCCAAGGCATTCAACTATTTCACGCTTTTCATCAGCAGAGATCCTTTTTCTTTCCCTTATTGCTTGAAAATGTTGGTCTGCTTAATAATGTGGAACGTCCTTTTTCAGTCGTTTTTCCCTCAACTGGACTTAACCTGAGAACTAATCATCACAGGCGTCTGAGATCGATGTCAGTGATTCAAAGACCCAGAGACACAAAACCATCCAAGAGCTTCACTGAAATGTTTTATTTATTCATTTATTTTTACCTTTATGGCACTGAAATACAATTTGCATAATCATTCTGCCTAAGCCGACTAAATCAGTCCAACCGCCAGAAACGCCGGCTGATGAGGATTACGTGAGCCTCAGTCGAGTCACGGAACTCATGGAGCAGCAAAGGGACATGTTTAGGGAATTAATTCAACAACAGCAGGAAAACTTCAAAGGATTCATAAAACTCATCATGGAATCAACAAACACCCGCATGGATACACAGTTAAAGGACATTCAAGAGCTAAAAACTAGCCTGCAATACACGCAAGATGAGGTAGACACTATAAAAGAAGAGAAAAGGAAACTCACTGAGCGCACGGACACAATACATAACGATTTCTATAAAGTATGTGACAATCTGCACGTCATCACGGATAAACTGGAGTATCTGGAGGGACAGAGCCGCAGAAAAAACCTGGTCTTTGAGGGAGTGTTGGAGTCGCCTGGGGAGACCTGGGCTGACGCTGAGGAAAAAATCAAACAACTGCTGAGGGAGAAACTGCAACTACAAAACCCGGTGGAAATGGAGAGAGCCCATCGCGTAGGGAAACCTGGCGGGAGAGACTGGCCGAGACCTATCGTCGCCAAACTACTGCGTTGGAAGGATCGAGAAGCAATCCTGCAGCGCGCTAAACAACTCAAAGGAACGAAAATCTACATAAACGAGGACTACACGGACTCCATTAAAAGGAAACGAAAGATCTAATGCCGGAGCTGAGAGCTGCCAGGGAAAGGGGGGACATAGCCTTCTTGAGATATGACAAACTCATTGTACGTCCGCGCACCAGTACTCCAAATCAAGCTTAATCACCGGGAAAACTTATGGATTTTGGTATGTAAAAAACATAATTTCACATGTCCTGTAATATATATACTCATACAATGATGTCCAATCATACCTCATATGCTACTGATGGAAGTGACCTAGGATTACAGCAAAGGATTTTGGACTGTGAGCTCTTGGAGCTGAAAGCTTCAGAGTACACTGAACATAATGCACTGGACTGGGAAGATCAGTTAGACCCAGATAACCTATTCTTAACATCTAACGCAATTAATTGCAAATACTATACTGAGAATGAATTTAACATCTCTGTTAAAACAGAAGGGAAATTCTCAATTATCCATTTCAATAGTAGAAGCATGTACGCGAATTTCGATGCAATCAAAGAATACTTAAAACAGTTTGAGAATCCATTTAGTATCATCGCATTATCAGAAACATGGTTTAATGAGGATAAAGGCATTGCATTTGAGTTAAACAATTATACATTAAACTACGTAAACAGAACCAATAAAGGGGGAGGAGGAGTTGTTATATATGTCCTCAACAAATTTAAATTCAAAATATTAAAAAACATGACTGCATCAATAAACAACTTGCTTGAATGCTTATCAATAGAAATTATCAATGAAAAAAAGAAAAACATAATAGTTAGTTGTTTATACAGGTCACCAGGCTCATGCGTGGAAATATTTACAAATTGGGCAGAAAAAACATTCTCAGAACTGAGTAACAAGGTATTATTTATCTGTGGGGATTATAACATCGATTTGATAAATCCAAATAAACATAAGACAACTGATGAGTATATTAATAGGATGTACAGTATGAGTTTATACCCAGCTATCACAAGACCTAGCAGAATAACAGCGAGCAGTGCTACCCTCATTGATAACATCTTCACTAATAATATGCAGTTCACAAATGTCAGCGGTCTAATGGTTTGTGATATAACGGATCATCTGCCCGTATTCACGGTGTATGATGATAATGAGTTAGATCAAAAATCACCTCAAAAATATTTTTATAAACGAGCAAGAACTGAGGATTCAATTTACTCACTTTATAGTGACTTAATAAAACAAGATTGGAACGAGGTATACAACAAGAATGATGTAGAAAATGCTTACGATACTTTCATGGAAATTTTTAGTACTGCATACAATAAGAACTGCCCTATTCAGCAATTCTGTAAAAACAGAAAAACGACAAAATGTCCGTGGCTAACCAAGGGTTTACAAAATGCTTGTAAGAAAAAAAACACTCTATATAGACAATTCATTAGATTAAGAACAGAGGATTCTGAAAGTAGATATAAAACATATAAAAATAAACTGACCAATATATTAAGGAAGGCTAAGAAACTATATTATACCAATCTATTATATACAAACAAGAACAACATGAAAGGGGTATGGGGAATACTAAACACTATAATCAAGGGTAATGCAAAAAATAATTCATATCCAAACTATTTCACTGATGGGATCAATGACAACCATAATATGAATGACATTGTGGAAAGTTTTAATAGTTTTTTTGTAAATGTTGGACCGGATCTGGCAGCAGAGATTCCGGAGTGTAGTAACAACGAAATGGAGTCATTGATAGACATTAATTCAAAAACTATGTTTTTGTCTGGAGTAACTGAAACAGAAATAATAGATGTCATTAACGGGTGTAAGAACAAATCGTCTACAGACTGTTTTGATATAGATATGACACTAGTTAAACAAATTATACATAGTATCGTGAAACCATTAACCTACATATGCAACCTATCGTTTCAAACAGGAACAGTTCCAAATAAAATGAAAATTGCAAAAGTTATACCTATACATAAAAATGGGAACAAACACATCTTCACTAACTACAGACCTGTCTCTCTGCTCCCCCAGTTTTCCAAAATCTTAGAGAAACTTTATAACAGTAGAATGGATAATTTCATAGATAAGCACAAACTAATTAATGAAGGTCAGTACGGGTTTCGAGCAGCAAGGTCAACTTCAATGGCCATCATTGATGCAATAGAAGAGATTACTAATAGCTTAGAGGGCAAGAAACATGCAGCTGGAATATTCATTGACTTAAAAAAGCATTTGATACACTAAATCATTCTATATTATTAAAAAAATTAGACAGATATGGCATAAGGGGAGTGGCTTTGAGCTGGATTCAAAGCTATTTAACTGGGAGACAACAGTATGTGAAGATGGGGGAGTTTACATCAGGTTATTTGGACATTGGCTGTGGGGTCCCACAGGGATCTGTCTTAGGCCCAAAGTTGTTTAATTTATATATTAATGACATTTTTAATGTGTCTAAATTATTAAAATTAGTGATTTTCGCAGATGACACAAACGTCTTCTATTCCAATGACAATTATAGTAATTTAGTAACTAACATAAACTGTGAACTAAGTAAATTAAAAACATGGATGGACATTAATAAATTGTCCCTCAACCTAAATAAAACAAAAGTAATGTTTTTCGGTAATTATAATGGAAAACCAGACTCAGTAAACATAGAAGGTGCAGTCTTAGATACAGTATCAGAAATTAAATTCTTAGGAGTCATCATTGACAGTAAATTAAGCTGGAAACCACACATAAGACACATACAAGGTAAAGTCTCCAAAAGTATCTCAATCATTAACAAAGCAAAGTTTTTCTTAAATTACAATGCATTATTTTGTTATATAGTTCATTAGTTTTGCCATATCTAAACTACTGTGTAGAAGTCTGGGGCAATAACTATAAAAGCTCATTACACCCCTTGTTATACTCCAAAAACGGGCTGTAAGAATTATACATAAAGTAGGATATTATGATCACACTAATATATTATTTCTGCAGTCTAAACTGTTAAAAATGCATGATTTAGTTGATTTCTCTACTGCCCAACTTCTGTTTAAAGCCAACAAAAATGTGCTACCTGCAAGGATACAAATGCTTTTTGCACGCACAGAAGGGGATATAACCTGAGGGGGTGTGATAACTTTAAGACTCAAGCAGTGTCTTCCACTAGGAAAAGTATGTTTGTGTCTGTATGTGGAGTTAAACTCTGGAACAAATTGGGGGCAGAATATAAACAATGTCCAAATATTCATCATTTCAAATCAAGATATAAAAAAATGGTATGGTCAAAGTACCAGAAGGAGGAAATGGGTACTTGATTGCTAATGGGTGTCACAAAGTGCTGTATACTTTAAAGGTCAGATCTAACTAATAATGAAGTATATTGTGGTTGTTACTATTACACTATTGCAGTTGTTATTGCCATTGTTATTGCTATTGCTGTTGTGTTGTTATCATCACTATTTAAACTTTAAATGTAACAGTCTAGGATTAATACCTAACAATCTGTAGATTATTCTTAGAATCCAACTCAATCGATTCAGACAGCGGTACTGCTATTGATGCTGATGGTAATATAAAGGAAATAAATTCTTAGAAGTAAAACATGCACATATCTAGGTACTCCGCATTCAACATAACCCATAGTATAGGGCAGACATGTGGGGGCCGGCAGCTCGAGGAAACTCTCTTCTGGCAGCAGACTCCTAAAAATTGTCTCTTTTAATGCATAGTATAGGACACTTAACAAATGATGGTCCGGTTGCTCGGGGGCTGCTCCCCTCTGGCAGCTGGTCCAGTCACAGAAAGAAGAAAAAGAAAGAAAAGCCCCGAATCCCTTTTAACACATATCAGTAAGACCATTCTTGTTATCATGAACATCAATCAGTCTGCGATTACTGTACCTTTCATGAATAAATGTGGAGTATTTTATGTACCATTCAAACACTTTGATACAGAGTAATGCTATATGGGTTGTAATGGTGATGGTGAACAACGATAATGCCAACATGGTAATGAATTCTGTATGGGAGACAGAAATAATACACTGGTTGTAGCGTGTGAAATACTGTGAATGTTGAGCGTGTGAGATACTGTGAATGTTGACCTGGTATAATGCAGTGTCGCATTTGTTAATATGTAACCAACTCGGTTGATAGTTGTTTGTAAAATGGTAAGAAATATGCACTGTTGTCAGTCATTGTTATAGTTATTGTTATTGAAGTTTATGAACAGGGGTGGGAGTCAATAAGCTTGTCTTCTTCCCACTCCTTTTCGAGCTGTAATGTAAATTATTTTTTCTTTTTCTTTTATTATGTATATATATATTTCTGTTTTTCTTTTCTTCTTTAGCTCGAAATAAAATATTCAAATCAAATTCTTAACCCCCACCTGAACCAAGCACATGTTCTCCAGTTTGGCTTAGGCCTATAGGCCAGACTAAAGCCTCATTTGAAAGCTAAGACCTACAAAGTGCGCTAAGCTTTTTGTGGTAAATATTTTTGTCATGTTTCTTTGCTTTTCATAGGGTTTTTGCCAAGTTTTCGTCATGTAGTTGTTGTTTTGTTGCATTTAAGAAGCTTAGATGAGTTTTGTTAGGCCTTAGCTTTCAAATTATATACTGTATATTTACTGTATATACTGTATATTTTTCTTTTACCATTGTCTGCCTGAAATAAATGAAATGAATTAGGCACTACAATGGCCTATAGGCTGTGAGCTTTCAAGAAGTTTTACATTTGAGTAAAACGGAAGAAAAAGAGATCGGTTAAGGCGGTAGTGTAAATAAATAAATATGTGGAGAAATGAACATTTGTATATTTAGAGCCCAAAACCTGAAAAACAAACCTGCGGGGGAGTACTGCAGATGGGAGTACTGCAGATGGGAGTACTGCAGATACTACGACACACTATCACACTACCGGAAGTACTGCAGTTAGGAGGACGACACATGTAAAACACTGCTCTGACTTCGGAGCTGTCCGTGGTGCTGAAGACTCGGCTCGTGCTGCTGCCACTCAATAAATAATCATCAGAACTTTATTACAGACACGAGGTCGGTCACGGTTTTTCACTGTTATTGTTGCGTTTTTGTCATGTTTTTGTGGTTCTTTTTTTAAATCACTTTTTGTTCAATTTTCATCACTTTTAATCTTGTTTTTGTCACTTTTTGTCGTTTTTTCTCTTCTCTTGTGTTTCCATCCTCATTTTCGTCGCTATGTTGACGCTTTTTCTCAAGAGGCTTTTGGATCTGGGTAAAGCCGAACTGGACAAAATGTGCTCAGTTGAGGCAGGGGGTAAGAGGTTTAAATGTCTGGCTTTATTTTACAAACATTTGTTCAGAGAGATTTTGTTCTTTAATAAACGAGTTATTAGAGACAATTTCATGACTTTATTTGTTGCGTGTTTGTTTGTGTAAATCGGACCTCGTGTCTGTAATACAGTTTAATGATTCTTACTGAGAGGCAGCAGCGAGTTTTCAGCACCACGGACAGCTCCGAAGTCAGAGCAGTGTTTTACATGTGTCGTAGTGTGATAGTGTGTAGTAGTATCTGCAGTACCTCGCTTTGTCTATTAATTAGATTGTGTCGCCTATGTAAAATGCCTTATCTTTGATTGATTGATTTGATTGTTTTGAGCAATTATTTACATTCTTATATTTACATTGTCACGTGAAACCAAAAAAATATTAACTCAAACGGAGTAGGCCGAAGCAAGAAAGCTTATAAGTGCCTACAACATATTCAAGATACTTTCATGCGTTTCAGGATTATTTGTGAGAGAATACAATGTAGTAGAGATCTGTACATTATTGAAGCGCATGTGTCCAGCTGCAAAATCTCACATTACATTATAATACCTGAGTTACCCAGGCACAGACACAGCGTGTGCCTGTTTAATTAAAAGTAATTTACAAATTCATATGCATCTTCCACACTACTCTGTGGGTCAATGATTTACAGTTATGTTGTTGCAGATTTCAACTGTACAATTATTAATTAGCAGCATTGATAATTTGTTGCTTTTACATGTCACAGGTTGAAATTCTGATGAGACTTACAAGTATGAAAAACAGAGCGAAAATAGAAACGTTTATTTACTTCCATCATTACTTATATCAAAAAAACAGTCACCATTCTATTGATTTACTTATTAAGTAGTCATAGTGTTTTAGATATACATATATACACACATACACACATATATATACATACACATACATTACTAGCGCACATATTTATTATATTTATACATATATTATCATCACCATAATAACAATGACAATAATATCATTCTCAAAAATATCATCTTCAAATTTATCATGTTTCTCATTTCTATCAAACCTGCTTCCACTGTAATAATGTTGGTTATGATTGTTCTGTCAGTGGTTTTTGATTGTTTTCCCTATTTTATGAGGTGCGTTAAAAAGCCAGGGTATTATGTGGCTCGCTGGTAGAGGGCGGTAGCCCCCCCACCAGCGAGCCCCCACCCTGCTGCCCTAACTATTGATGTTGTGACCCGCTTTATAATCCTATACTGAGTGGTGCTTTAAAAAGACAAGATTTATGAGCCCGTAAGAGGGGGACCCTACAACAGGTCCACATCTCGCCTGCCCCAATTCTATTTTATTTGTAATGACCAGCGGAAGCAGCCATAACAGCATTTTTAATGCTTGTAATTTATCTCAAGTTCCTTTAATACAGATCAAATAGACTTGGTTGATAGAGTAGGTGACAATTGATTATATCAGCAATGATGTGGTTCATAGTTCATAGTAATACAGATTACTTAAAGAGTATCTAAACGTGCCAAAGCCTTTCCTCACCCACAAACAAAAGTCAAAAATAGCAGCGAAAGAGGCGGTGTCTGAGGTTTGGGGGTGACATGCGGGGGGTGAGTGACGATGTGTGGAGCTGGTGCGGCTCTCTAAGGAGCGAGACTGAGAGACAAGGTCACATGTCTTCAACAAACTTCTCAAACACACTTGTCTTATACTGTCTTTTGAATTGCTGTAGACTAGCTGCACCTTTTAAGTCTTCATCTAAATTATTCCACAGATTTAATCCTCTCCGTGTAATACAATGACTTTTTAGGGTGGAATGGATGAAAATATTAAATGACAGAAAACCTGCAATACGTTTTCCCCTCATACTGTATTTATGTCAGAAATCTACAGCTAAAGTTTCACATTGATATATGTTCCTTCTTCTCCTGCAGCGTCTCTCCTAAAGCGAAGTCTTTTCTGCAGTAACTGAACACTTCCTCAGATTAAGTGTCCCATTTCCAACTTTCCAACCAAAGAAAAGTTGACAGAACGTCGCTGAAACTTCCAGCGCGGTGAAGTCGGGGCGAGTCTTAAGCGCGACCCGGTTTGAACGATGTATTTTTAGTTTTTTTGCGGCTTATCAAGTTTTGATGCTGCACTGAGAGCCTCGCCGCGTCAAAATACGCTCAAGCGAAAACGTCAAAGTCTGTCGAAAAGATTCTCCCTAATGCACCTGTCATTAAACTTTTTAAACTATTTATCTAAAAACCTTTGGAGCCGATGTCCCAGAGTCTCCCGCCGCCTGGGAACTGTTTAGGAGCAAAAGGTTTAAAACTCGGCTGAGGAGGAAAACCACAAAGAAAAGCCAATTACGAGAAAAGTAGTCAGAGAAGTTTGCCCTAAGGCGAGACGCTGCAGGTGAAGAGGGAAGAAAATACAATGTAGAGATTTCAATTTGAGACTTACTGACATGAATATGAGGGGAAATGTATTGAAAGTTTTCAGTCATTCTAAGTTTTCATTAAATGGCCAAAATTACTGATTTTTTCAAGTGACCAAATCTAAATAACGGATGTCCAGTGACCACAGGTTCACACCACTTCTTTTGTCTTGATCAGCTCAACATGTTTTTTGTTCATTTCATGCAGATAATATTGGTTTGAGAGATAAAATAAATGATGACTTATCAGATAAACTTGATTTAACACTGTCACGCCATAATAATAAATCCTAACCTTTTCCTAATGTCATCTAAACCATTTTCCTAACCTTAAAGGAACAGGCCACCGTTTTCCCCCCATACTGTGATCTGTTCTTACCTGAGCTTAGACGAGTGGATGCTTAGCTGTCTGGTCTTTACACATGCGCTCAGTCACATAAATAGACCAAAGATGTTGTTAGCATTTAGCCTCTCCCAGCAAAGGTAATAGCTCCAAATGGGGGTGAAGTTACAAGTGATCAAGCTCTTCCATATTTTCCATATTTAAAGTGATAGTCTGTAAGTTTGGAAAGTGCGGAGAGATAGAGCGAAATTTGAAAGTAAACAATCAAATATTGGTCCAGAAAGCAACTCCTAGTTTGGAAAGTGGCCATACCGCCTTTGCGATGCCCAATCCCGTCAGACCTTGGAAGCTAAGCAGGGTAGGGCCTGGTTAGTACTTGGATGGGAGACCGTTCAGTAACACCAGGAAGCCTAGCGAATGTAGTGAGTGAGTGGTTGGTGGTGGTGGCTGATGTGCGCAGACTGGTTGCCTCGCTTATCATCACCGAGTATGGAGTGAATGAATAATGCACCAAATTGTAAAGCGACTTTGAGCGTCTGGAAAAGCGCTATATAAGACTAATGCATTATTATTATTATTATTATTATTATTAAAGTGAGGAGAGCAGGAACAGAATTTTCAAAAGTAAATGATCAAGCTCCTCCCCGTCCTCTCCTGATTGGCCCTGACAGGCCAAGTCAAAGGAAAAGCTCGTCTCATTGGTCGAAGTGGTATCCCGTGGTTTCTGATTAGTGTTAGTAGTAAGGCAGGGACTTTAGGAAAAAATAAAGATTTAATGTTACTTGTGTTACGTCAAATTTCAGACCCAGGCGGTCAGTTATACACAATCTATTGAATTTGTAAAGCATTTAATCTCACAGACTATCACTTTAAATACAGTTACTTGCGCGGTTACACGATCCAAGTCTAGTCACACAAAATTAAACATGCAAAACGTTTTCAGTTTTTTGACAACTGTTCCAAAAAAAAAAAAAAAAAAAGCCACATTTTCAAAACTGTTCCATCCATCCATTTTCTTCCGCTTTATCCGGGGCCGGGTCGCGGAGGCAGCAGTCTCAGCAGAGATGCCCAGACTTTCCGATCCACGCACACCTCCTCCAGCTGTTCTGGGGGACCCCGAGGCGACACCAGGCCAGCTCGGAGACATAGTCCCACCAGCGTGTCCTGGGCCTTCCACGAGGCCTCCTCCCAATAGGACATGCCTGGAACACCTCCCGAGGGAGGCGACCAGGAGGCATCCGGAACAGATGCCCTAGCCACCTCAGCTGCTCCTTTCGACGTGAAGGAGCAGCGACTCTACCCCGAGCTCCTCCCGGGTAACTGAGCTCCTCACACAGAGCCACCCTGCGAAGGAAACTCATTTCAGCCGCTTGTATCTGCGATCTTGTCCTTTCGGTCATTAAACTGTTCCAAACCTTTTCAATTTTTTTTCAAATTTCTAAAATGTTTCTCAAATGTTCCCAAATTTTCCAAACTGGAAACCAAACACGTCAGTATTTGTGAATGAATAAGCGTGGGAAAGACCAAGGAAATAAGTATCATCTAGTTGTCATTAAAACTAAGACATTAAGTATCATCTCGCTAAACCTGCTGTGTCTTTATGAAATGATTTTGTTATAAACACATGGTTTGACTGAACCCAGTGTCTCCTCTCACGTCATCTCCTCACTTTTCCTTTTCTCCTGTTACTGTTACTGACATGAAGCGCAGCAGCGTCCTCGACGACACTGCGGTCCGGAAGAGCAGAGGCACGTCTTAAAAACAGCCGCTCTGACAGAAACGACTGACATTTAACAAGAGGCGCTGAAACCGAGGAGACAAGGAGACACAGCGGAGCGGAGCGGGGGAAACTGAGGTCCTCATGTCAAAAGACACCGGGGGAAACTGAGGTCCTCATGTCAAAAAGACACCGGGGGAAACAGTCAGGCCTCCCTGTGTCTGAATGTGTTTCCTCTAGGTTTATGAAGATGATTCTGAAACACGCCTAATACACTTTATAATAGTGTTTCACTTGAAGTCACATGATGCAGAGCTGATACTGAAGGATCCGTACCTGACATTCTTTTCATTTTGTAGGGTAACATTCTTTTTACCCCTTAAAAGTATGTTAGAAAAGTAGAGTTTGCATTATGGGGTTTACCTATTTCATCACATTCTGACAAAATGGGTAAAACATTAGGTATCAGGCCTTTAAAGTGCATATGACAGATTTTAATGCTCTTGAAAATATGACTTATTTAGATGGATTACATCAGTTGCATAATTATCATTTTTTTTCAGAAATGTTGGGCAGAAAAGTTATTTTTATTTGAATTTTTAAGCTGCTGACAGGAAGTGACATAAAAGAAGGAAACATTCCATAGCAGTTTGACTCATTCATTTCCCATTGACTTAACATGGTCGGCACGGCAACAGTTTAAAATGGTTTACCTTCTTCGATGTCACTTCCTGTCGGTGTCCAATAAGGAAGTGAAAACATAAACATCACAAAAATGGTCAAACTAAAGAAAACTGGGAATAATCTTTAGTAAAATCTTAAATATAATCATGTTAACAAAAATTGATGAGTCATATGCACTTTAAAGAAAACTGAAAACTTAGTGTGTGATCCTTATAAACGGCCTGGAGACTGACTGACGGCACTTAAAAGCACCAAGCCTGCCCTGGAGAACTTTAGTGGACATTAGCTTCAGCTGCTGAGCTACAGGTCGCACAAACCTCCTGAACCGCACTGCAAACATCGAGCCTTGTCACGAGAAACAAAAGGAAGATCCGTGTCTGCCCTAAAGCTGCGCTCACACTGTGTGATGTCAGAGACTGTAGGTTGTGTTCACGTGACATCACAACATAAAGAGCCGATATAGTGGTTATGCAGATTCCATTTCTAATATAAATACAAATGAAACCTCAAATGAATGAACACATCAAATTAAAGCCATAAGTGGCATCGTGTACCTATCGTAATACCCTGATGTGCCAATAATCTTTGTCAGTAAACTAAGACTAAACATTTTAGCCTCTCCGTGTAATAGCTCCAACCTCCAGAGGGCGCAAGCGTGTCCAAAATGTTTTTTTTGTTTAACAAGCACCATATTTCCATGACCACTGTCCACACGCTCCTTACAGAGGGGCATGTTATTCCTCATTGGAATAACATGGGGGGCCCTGATCGTCACTATGGCAACACTGTACTAAATACGGTATGGGTCCCATTATTTTTCTGACATGACAAATGACATTAATATCTGAGAAGCACATTTTTGACTCCGTAAGCATTTCTTTTTTCCACAGAGTTGTATCGGCACCTGCTCCGACAACATGAACCTATTATGAAGGAGTTATATTAATCATCAACTCACACTGTGCGACTCAATCGAGGCGAGCCGGAACTCATGATGGAGGAGGTCACATGATCAAAATGGCGTGAGTCGTGACTATCCTGTCAAGCATCATGTCTTAACATCCAAACAAGCATTAAATAACTTTGGCGAGGCTTAAACTTCAGCTGCAGTGATATGTTCAGAGACGTTATGAGTCTGAGGAGGAGCAGATCGCTGGTAAATCCTGCTGTAGCTGAACTAACAGCGCCGCTTTGCCTCGTAAACATCACCACATGCTGCTTTGATTACATAAACGCGCTGTCTGGAGCCGTCTATTTACAGTTATCTTCGTGAGCAATGATCACGATCACATACACATGCTACAATCAGTTTGCCTTTATTTCCCTGTAGGCCTGGGAACCGACACGTTTTGTTCAATACCGAGACCTGAACGATACTTTTTCCGATACCTATAAACTATAATACTGTATGTGTCGTCTAGAACCAGAAAACAGATCAGTAATGTGCGAAAGATCTACAAATGTTCAATACCGGGTTCGTCTCCAATGACAAGAAATGTGTGAAAAAAGTAAGGAAACATTTGTGTTAACATTTTATGAAAAACATGGGAACAATTGGGAATAAATTGGGGGGAAATAGAGAAAATATTAGTAATACAACATTAGCAAAAATGAGGAGGTCAAATTGTGAAAACAAGAAAAAATTGTCGCAAAAATAAGATTATTTTTTTTAAATAGGAAAAAATCATAAAAAAAATTGGTAAAAATATTTAAATAAAAAGTGTAAAAAATGGATCAAACATTGAGAAAAACAGAAGAAAAGAAATGGGGTAAAAAATCCGTTAGTTGAGTTGAAACAACAAAGTCACTTCCTTTAACGCTGTCTCTGGACCAACAGCATCAAAACTTAGATCTAAAGATTCAAGATTTTTTTTCAGTACCTGCTTTAGATTTTTTTCATGTTTTCGATACGAGTAGTACCTAAACTGGTTTAACGGTACCCAGCCTTAATCCTGAGCAGAGATATCGTTATACATGTTGTAGTACAGCATGATTCCACTTCAAAATGGCCGCCTTAAAGCGAGACAAAGTATTGCTTTTTCACACAGTGGTTGAAGTGGAGATTTTTAGCTAGTTTCTTCCCTTAACGTCTTAGTTTCTTTGTCAGAGAATAAAAATGACAAAACTAAGATGCTTATTAAATGACGTTTTGGCTTACTCTGTACTAAACTGTAGGCTTTTGTTCCACTCATGCAACGGCATAGCAAGGCAAGTTTATTTGTAGAGCACAATTCATACACAAGGCAATTTAAAGTGCTTCACAGAAAACAGATCAAATCAATCAATAAAACATCAACATGAAGTGAATCAATGACAGTAAAAGGCAAGAGTGCAGATAAAATACTTTCAGTTTTCATATGCACGGGTAAAAAGAGCTGTTTTCAGCCTGGATTTGAACATTGTCAGAGTTGAGGCCTGTCTCACATCCTCATGAAGACTGTTCCAGATTATAGCTTTAGCCTCAGCGTGTTTAGTCCTGACTCTGGAACCACCAGGAGACCCCTCCCTGAAGTTCTCAGGGCCCGAGATGGTTCATACGGCTCTAACATGTCAGAGATGGACTTTGGTGCTAAACCATGAAAAGACTTGTAACAAGCAGAGCTGTTTTAAATTCTATTCTCTGAGTGACAGGAAGCCTATATACTGTAGGTGGTCAGCATGGCAGACCGTCACAGTGGTCTCAGGATCAATTGCTTTTAGAGTTTCTGGTAGGTTTCACTGCTGCCACAAAAACCAAAACAGTTGATCCTGGAGCGTTAGAGGCCGTTGTGATGGAAAGTAAAGGTGCCATGCTAACCGGAGACTCGAGCTGGTCACGGAGATGTCTTTGTCAAGTGTCCGTGTGGTAAAGATACTCCATACGAGTCTTTAATATCTCCTTCATATCCGACAGGTCTCGGAGACATTTCAGGAGTGTCACAGAAACGTCTCACAGGTTGAGGACAACAAATAGTGTTCGCGACACAGCTGCTCGAGACCTCGTAGACCTCGTAGACCTCTCAGACCTCTCAGAGATCACGTAGAGCAGGGGTGGCGAACACACGGCCAATCAGAGTGTGGCTCTTTGCAAAAGAACTGGTACATCTTTCTCATAAACTGTAACAGTCTGTTAGAATCTCGATCAAAATTCCAACCCTAGTCCTACAGACCCTGTTTCCCATCTCTACACATGAATCTGTATCTCTATAGAGTCTGTATCTCTCTCCTTTTCGAGGCGGCGTGTAAAAGGTGCAGCAGCCTCACTCACAGCGGGATGTAGGTTAAACAGCAGTCAGGCAGATCGTGGCACTGGGATCAGCTTCTGTGCTTTTCAAGTTTCTGATTATTCTACTCTTTATTTGATGAAAGTCGGCCTCATATTC
The DNA here is from genome assembly GCA_007210695.1 of Neogobius melanostomus. Taxonomy (NCBI): domain Eukaryota; kingdom Metazoa; phylum Chordata; class Actinopteri; order Gobiiformes; family Gobiidae; genus Neogobius; species Neogobius melanostomus. Next base: position 1,346,789 of record VHKM01000155.1, read on the forward strand.
ACAGAAAAAGATCAAAATTAAGAAATGGAAAAAAGCCGAGCTCTAATGAAGCATATGATGCGACATTGTAATGCGAAAATACGCAAAGTCATTGACCTTTCCTTCACATGTGCTGCAACTGTAACAAATGCAACATAAAACAGAATCTCAGACGTCCTCCCGAGGCTCCTGATTAAAGTTTATGAACTTTAGCCTAGAGTGCGTTCAGTCCAGTCAGGACCAGGCTGCAGGCACTGAGCGCACAGGCCAGGGACGAACCAGAGGAGGGGGCTCAGTGGGCAGGGCCCCTCACACTAACACACTCAGGCATTAAAAATCAAAACATCTAATTGTGTCCCAGTCAGAGAAGAACAGCACAAAATATCAGTTTATTTAATATACATTTATGTCAATCTTGGTGAGGAGTAAAAGCATTAAATCTAATACAATTATTGAAAAGAAAAGAAAAAGGCATAAAGTTATAGTTTATTGTGATTAAATATTACGGTCACATTATATTTAATCACAATAAACTACCGCCCCTGGATCTCGTGAATGGTCGGTGCTTTTGTGGCTCTTCACAGGATCAGGGTTGATAATTTCGGCTCTTGGTCTCTGACTAGTTGGCCACCCCGACGTAGAGACTTGAAAAAGTCTCCATTAAAATATAGTATAATATAATTTAATACCTTTTTAAGACCTTTTTTAAAGGAGGGGGTTGTAAGGAAAATGGACTTTTTCAAGCTTTATATCATGTTATGATGTCATTCCCTCATTAAACACATGCCTGGAGTGTTGCCTTGGCTCATTCACATATTTTTGAGTAATCAGTAAAAACTTAGACGGCAGCCATTTTAGGTGTAGCTATGCCTCAGTCCTCCTAGGAACGCCCCCACCTCCTGGAGACGCCTCTGGACCTTTCGTCACCAGCCAAGCCACCAACCACTGCTCCTCAGCTCAGCAGAGCCCCCTCCCCGCACAGTAGTGTTGTTTAGATGCCACAGCAGTGTGCTGAAGGGGGCGTGTCGGAAAGCTTCTTAAAGAGACAGAGGCCTATTTCAAGACGTTCAGTACAGCCATTTTGAGAGAGCAATTTTATTCAAGGCAGTTATTTTAATTTACTGCATATACAGACCAACAGAAGGTTACGTCATCATTGTAGTATGCTATAGACTGGTGCTATGTGATTGAAAAAAGCATAATACCCCCTCTTTAAAGACTTTAAGGCCTCACGGCATCTTTAAGCGGCTTCAGCAAAGGTTTAAAATTCTTCAACTTGAGCCAGGAACCAGTAAACTTACACTTGTTTAGGGTTAGTGTCACAGAATGGTGGTCAGCAGACACTGAGGAGCAGGAAAAAAGTAACTAATTATAACATTTATATAATTTCAAAATCAATGTTATGGATAAAAGTAATGAGTCAATGCAAAAACAAAAAAAACAATACCTCAGAAAATCACTGTAGATTTTCGGGCTGGGACAAAATATTGGATCGGATAAAATATAGCAATACTTTCCATACTTGTGTTTGGAGGCATTTTTTTCACTTTGGACACATGACTTTATACACATGTGTCCTTTTACACAACACAAGGTTTAATATATTACTCATCATAATTACTTACTGCATCGCAATATGTGTTAGATCGGCTCCTAAGTATCGTGAGAAGGATCAGATCGTGACAAAAGTGGATCATCCCAACCTGTAAATCCTTTTATTAAAAAAACACAAGCTTATACTACTTCTAAACTACGTCCACTGTCAGGGAGCGAGGACGAGGTTCCTCACGTGACCTCCCATAAAGCATTTCAGAGCGGAGGTCTATAGTTCTCTTAGTCCTCAAGGGTGATACAATAAACTTTTCACTTCTGTTGGCAGATGTGATGTTGTTGACGGTTTGTCCAACAAATGAGCTCCGCTGCTCATTATACGAGAACATCTGGAACCAACACTCAAGAAAGAAAGCCGACGGAGGGGTATGAAAAGACGCCAGAGAGCAATAGTAGTAAAAGAGGGGGTATTATGCTTTTTTCAATCACATAGCACCAGTCTATAGCATACTACAATGATGACGTAACCTTCTGTTGGTCTGTATATGCAGTAAATTAAAATAACTGCCTTGAATAAAATTGCTCTCTCAAAATGGCTGTACTGAACGTCTTGAAATAGGCCTCTGTCTCTTTAAGAAGCTTTCCGACACGCCCCCTTCAGCACACTGCTGTGGCATCTAAACAACACTACTGTGCGGGGAGGGGGCTCTGCTGAGCTGAGGAGCAGTGGTTGGTGGCTCGGCTGGTGACGAAAGGTCCAGAGGCGTCTCCAGGAGGTGGGGGCGTTCCTAGGAGGACTGAGGCATAGCTACACCTAAAATGGCTGCCGTCTAAGTTTTTACTGATTACTCAAAAATATGTGAATGAGCCAAGGCAACACTCCAGGCATGTGTTTAATGAGGGAATGACATAATAACATGATATAAAGCTTGAAAAAATCGATTTTACATAATACCCCCCCTTTAAAACTCACAATCCTCTTTTATCTTGGATGTGGAGCTGCTCTTTGTTTGTGCATCACGGACAGAAAACTCTCGTGAATCCTCGTCTTTCTATAAACTCCCGAAGTCTCCCCCCTCCCCCTCCCCCCTCACTCTCTGGGGTGAATATTCATGTGTAGAAATGGCTCCAAAGCATTCATTTCTGGTGAATTTTGCATTTGCCTCGTGGCTCTGACCTCAATCTGCAGAATCAGCATCAAAACTTCCACTGTTTCCTCAAAAAAAAAAAAACTTTTACAGACGAACTCTTCATCACCGACATTTCCATTCAGGAAACGAGACGCTGCAGGTGGAAACGTGCATTTTTATTACAGATTTACCGTGGCATGTTCGGAATCCGCCCGACAACACTCCGGAATCCAATTATAGTCATTTCCTTTGTGGAAGAGCCGCTAACATGTGCAGACGTTACAGATCCGTTTTTTTCCAAATGAGGTTTTCATTCCACTCTCGCTACAACATCTCCAGCAGGGTTGCCAGGTCCACGTTTAAACCGCGGAATTGTGCGGCTTTTTAAGGGTGAAAAAAAGGAGCTGCTTTTTCAGTAAGAGGAGGCGGTTTCTCATCATCGCAGGAGCACATGGGTTCAGTTAAACAGTTAAAAAACATTACAGTCGTGATGGAGATGCCACCGTTAAATTGATTAGACCGATATTGGTTATTTCATTATGGGAAATGTATTTCAATCAATATACATTTTAAAATTGGTTATTTTTTGTGTGGTTCTTATAGATTATAGATTTGGTACCTGACGGTTTCAGCTACAGCAGTGGCCTTCCTCAGAGGTGGTCACGTGATGTTGATGCTCAGCTGATTTAAACACGTTTTAGCTTTGTCTTCCTGCTTGTACTGACAAACTCTGAGGAAGTTGTATCCGAAATCGAAAGCTACATAAAGGTCTGGCTGTAAGAATAAATGAATACATAGCATTATTACTAGGAGACCTAATGAACCTAATTGGACTATTTTATATAATATTAATATGTAAATGAAAATGATGTTACTTCAACGTTTAAAATGAATACTTTCACCACAGAACCTAAATTAGAATGATACGGACGGGTCAGTCCAATACTCTGCTGCTGTGGAACCATAGACTTATTATTAATAGACCGTCATTCCTCACTCCTCCCCGTTTACCAAAATGACCACGTTCGAGGGGGAAATCATGGTGGATTTACAGACTCCTCCTCCCCAGCTCTGACGAAGCATGTTCCTAATAAGGGCATAAGGGCGGGATCTTCACTGTAGACTCCGCCCTTGCGTGACGTGTAGCTCGCGCAGCTCCAATGCTAACAGTCAGACCCCTGTTAAGTAGGAGATTTCTAAAATGTTTCCTACGATAACCAGCCCGGTGCCTCTGATTGTGTCTAACCAGCGTAATCACAGGAGGAATATCGAGCTGTAGACAGTTCCAAACAATTAGGCACCGGCATTAAAGTTAAACGTGTCTGAAGTGCAATGGATTCCAATGGGGGACTAGCGGCTATATGGAGGTACTACAGCAATGGCGGCCTCCAGTGTCGTCGTCGCAAAGCAGAGCAGCCAGCGGCCATTGTGTGGAACGTTTTGATGCCACATCTTCTTTTTACATATGCAAATTAGTATTGATACTTTCCTGGTATCGATACTTTTATATTTTATAATCTATAATTTTACGCTAGCGCTCTTGGTTTACAGCTAGAAGGACCTGGGTTGGATTCCCACCTGGACGAGGCCTTTCTGTGGAGTTTGCGTGTTCTCCCGTGTCTGCGTAGGTTTCCTTCGGTTTCCCCTGCCACTAAAAACATGTACAATAGGTCAGGATGAATGAGAGAGTGTTTGAGAGTACAAGTGTGGGACAAAATTAGCCCATGGCTATAATCCGGTGTGGCGTGTTTACATGCATGTGTCCATGTTCATTAACATGCACTGTCCCGAGCAAACAAACAAATAAATATATGATCGATATATTGCTGTATCGATCTGCCCAGCTCTACTTGGACTTAAGATTTTATCGTTTTTTTCAGAGGGATTTTTCATTTTTTCACTACTAACAAGCTTATTAACGTTATGCTCAGGCAAACACGCTGGCACGTGAATTTGTTTTTGTACGGACAAAGTGAAAATGATGTTGTTCCAATCATACTGTACACCTCTGTACACAGTGCACAGCGCACCTTTGGTGGGACTATAAAAAAGGAACATTGCAAAGGTTGCAGGAGGCCTATAATGAAGCTCTGCGTTAGGAGGCCGAGATGGACCAGTGCGAGTGAGATGTTTGTCACTGCTGGAATAAACACGCTGCAGACGCTTATGTACCGTTGTATATGCCGTTTGAATAAGTCTGTTAATACAGTAATTGGTACATTGGTTGATGCACCATTCGCCATCAGTCGAGAATGTGGAGGCTCTGGTATAACTGTCTTTTTAAAGGGACTGTGTAATGTTTTGTATTTTGCTGTTGTTTGTTTATGATGTCACTCTGTCTCTTTGGACCTTGAGTCCGTAATAAAGTTTAATTGAATTATTAAAAAACTAAACAATTCCTCTGAACAAATCTGTGTAACAAATCTGTCTGGATCTGTCTGTTATTTAGATTATATTGTTGAAAATCTAGGCAAATTCTTAGGATTCATACGACAGTAATCTACAGCTAAAGTTTCAGACTGACATCTCTACGCTCTTCACTGCTACATCTTTGCGGCGCATTATTAAATTCCACAGCGGATAACACCCATCCATTCGCTCAAATTACCCATATTCCAGTGGCGTAAATCATCTCCGCGCGGAGGTCGTTTTTATCATCGCGGCTGCGCTTCTGTCTCCAACAACCTCCATAAAGCTCCCGGAAAAGATAATGTACGGACCACGAGCGAAACCACCAAGGACTGAAGTGCGGCCGGAGTAAATCAGGACCTTTTTCCTCCAACCAGAGGGAGAGCGGGTGAACATGTGCTTTTGTGCCAACCCGCGCCACTATGTGTATTCTCTTTCTCTCGGGACACTGGACATGGACAGTGCTTAAAGAGGGAGTATTATGCTTTTTTCAATCACATAGCACCAGTCTATAGCATACTACAATGATGACGTAACCTTCTGTTGGTCTGTATATGCAGTAAATTAAAATAACTGCCTTGAATAAAATTGCTCTCTCAAAATGGCTGTACTGAACGTCTTGAAATAGGCCTCTGTCTCTTTAAGAAGCTTTCCGACACGCCCCCTTCAGCACACTGCTGTGGCATCTAAACAACACTACTGTGCGGGGAGGGGGCTCTGCTGAGCTGAGGAGCAGTGGTTGGTGGCTTGGCTGGTGACGAAAGGTCCAGAGGCGTCTCCAGGAGGTGGGGGCGTTCCTAGGAGGACTGAGGCATAGCTACACCTAAAATGGCTGCCGTCTAAGTTTTTACTGATTACTCAAAAATATGTGAATGAGCCAAGGCAACACTCCAGGCATGTGTTTAATGAGGGAATGACATAATAACATGATATAAAGCTTGGAAAAGTCCATTTTACATAATACCACCCCTTTAATGGGATAAATAAAGTCTTTAGTTTGACCTGATAGAGCTCATAAATAAGGATTAAGCAACGAGGAGACGTGAATTATACAGTCGTGTTCCTCCGCAATTAAAACTTAATCTGCTTATACCATGATCCCACAAACTGAAACTGTTCATTTGGGCCTGTTTGCTTTTTTAAGTCCTGGGCAAGAGTTATTTCACTTTTTAAGCCGTTGTTGTTGTTTTTTGTCGTTACTATGGAAACTGCAGTGGAGTGATATATAGACCCTTTAACTGCTGACATCATCAGTGACATCAATCTGGAGGCAGGAAGTGATCAAGAGAAATAAGATTAAACTAAAACTAGCGATTTTAAGTGTAAAACTACAACTGAAACATGTGGTCCTGTTGTGGCTTAAGGAGCAAGAACAAGAGGAATGACATTTGAGACGATAAAATAAGGTTTATCTGATATTTCCAAAACAGTCAAACATTTGTTTATCGTTACAGTTACAATGGAAATAGATAGGACTCTAGCTTCCTGCCTCCAGCTAAGCCCGGAATGTTTACAAACAGTTAAAGGGTCTGTACCGTGGTCATGTGGTCCTCTGTTGGCATGGCGTCCTGCACTGGTCAGCTCCTCCTCCTTCCTCCTGCGCAGCTCCCTCCGCTCCACAACAGTCTTTCACCATCTTCTGGGAGGGGCTTAGCCGTCAATCTGTTTTATTCTTCAGTAAACGTCCATTAGCCAGAACAATAGAAGGCATCTGTGAGCTCTGAGTCTTGCCCAGATACCTCCTCATTGGTCCTGTTGTTGCTCCTCTAAGGTTAAGGTTCTATATTTGTCATTATACAACGAAATCTGTCCTCTGCATTTGACCCATCCTTCGACACAGCTGGGACGACCTGTAGGAGCAGTGGGCGACGGCAGTGTCGCGCCCGGGGACCCATCTCCAGGCTGGTGGTCAGAATCACCTGGCTGGAGGATTCACCTATTGCACATGTTTTTAGTGGTAACCGGAGTACCCGGATTTACGCCACTGGAATATGGGTAATTTCAGCGAATGGATGGGTGTTATCCGCCGTGGAATTTAATAATGCGCCGCGTTAAGGCGATTCAGTGCAAAGATGTAGCAGTGAAGAGCAGAGCCAAACCAGGACTTAAGGCAAGACTCTTATAAACAAATGTAGAGATGTCAGTCTGAAACTTTAGCTGTAGATTACTGTCGTATGAATCGTAGGATTTTGCCTAGATTTTCTACAATACAATCTAAATAACAGACAGATCCAGACAGATTACTTAGTTATAGATGTGTTCTGAGGAATTGTGTTTAGTTTTTTAATGAAAAATCCCTCTGAAAAAAATGTCCAAATTTTAAGTCCAAGTAGGCGTGGGCAGATACAGTATATCGATATATAGATCATACATTTATTTTAATATGTTTGTTTATTTGCTCGGGACAGTGCATGTTAATGAACATACATGGACACATGTATGTAAACACGCCACACCGGATTATAGCCGTGGGCTAATTTTGTCCCACACTCTCATTCATTCTGGCCTATTGTACATGTTTTTAGTAGTAGGGGAAACCGGAGTACCCAGAGGAGACCTACACAGACACGGAGAGAACATGCAAACTGCACACAGAAAGGCCCCGTCCTGGTGGGAATCGAACCCAGGACCTTCTAGCTGTGAAGCACGAGCGCTAACTACTGTACCACCGTGACACCTCCTCTGAGCTGCAGGTGTGGGGGCTCCTGGTGCCTCTTCAGTGTTTCAGAAGGAGCTCATGTCTTTAGCTCATAAGCTGCTGTTTGTTTTCAAAGGTTTTTACACAGGAATATTTTCATATCTTATTCCTAGCCTGATTTATTGCATTTTGAAGACAAAACACAAGAAATATATTTATAACTAGCTCATTCAAAAACTAAACACGAGCTAAAATCCCTCTGAAATAATCTTTGTATCTAATATTTCTAGCTAAACCTGAGTCTATCCATTATTTACATTTTGTGGCAGTTTTGTCCATTTGAAAGCTGAGAGTAAAAAAGTCAAACTAGACTAGGACAGAAGAAAACTACAGAACCTCTGCAGCCATACGTCAAAACGATATCATCTCCATATCGCTGCATTAGAGATGGAGATTCATCACATCCACGTGAGCAGTACATTGTGGGCCACGCAGACACTGAGCCCGAGGTGAGAATTAAAGATGCTATCGCCATAAAACACGGATCCAGCGCCAACGAGGAGCCGAGAGATTGGACGGATATATGTGGAATATTTCAGACGTGAGGGAGCGCGCGGGAGGAGGGCGGCCATTTTGGGAAGGTCAAAGGAGAAAAGGGAAGAAATAACTACTGAAAAGAAACTCGATACACACAAACGTCGCTTGATTTGAGATTAGAAGCTCGACCGTGGCCTGGTTTTTACATCTCGTGAATCTCACAGATCTGTTTTAATTAATAATAATCAAAAGCAGGCGATGTTTAAAGTGAAGCAGCTGCTCTCTAAATGCTAATGTCCCCGCGCTGTGGACCGCCCTTGGACACTTCGCGAGGACACTTTATTATTTATGGAAACGTAATGACGGGAATGTCCTCGGCGGACGCTCAGAGGACACGCCCAACATTCGTCTTCAGCATCTGGACTGGGTTTGGCTCCTGAATCAATGAAGTTCATCTGAGGATCGTGAACAACTGGTGGTGTCGAAATCTCCCAAAGGAAAATCCACAAATGATCGACATCGGGTCAAATGGTTCAGAGACAGACGCGATGTCGGCAGGAGATGATAGAAATATGTTCCCACAAAAATATATCACAGTTTCTAGTTTCTACGTTTAGATCTGTCACAAAGTGCTTTTCAAGGGACAATTTTACATTTATTCCACAGGCTACGCACTGTGTGAAGTGCCCTGGGTGACTAGTGTCATGTGAAAGTCTTTGCTGTTCTAACTCTTGAACCACAAAGATGTTTACCTACAGGTGAGAGTAGCTGTTAATAGAGGGGCGGGACTTAGCCTTTGCGAAACTCCTCCCCTTGGTCTTTATCTGGACTGCGGGCTCAACTGAACTGTAGTGTTGCTGACGAAGCCTTTTGAATGAACGTTCAACACTTCAACTACAGAGTACAGAAGACGACTCAAGAACCTGCATTGAAGATGGACAACTCCTGTACGACTGAGAGCCTACACAGACATGTTTAGAGAGAATTATGGAGGATAAACTAAACAAACGTCGCACGGTCGGCCTTTTCCACACAGTATTTCCTCTGTATCAGCTCGTTATTAAAGCCAAAAAGCAGAATCACAGGAGTCCTGGTTAAAGTTTTGACTTTAGAAGAAGACTATGGCCCTACAGGGAAACACTAACACTGGATTTTGACTGTAGATAAAAAAGTGCATGAAAAACGAAGAGCCATTTGGGAGCCGGTCCACCATGAAAAGCCGAAAATCCCTTCACTATAGTCCACAGAGACTGGAGGCAACGTGGGAAACAGTCCCAAGGGCATAAAGACACTGAACACCTGCCAACTCTCCGGTTCCTGCTCTACTACCTGCATCAATGTCACCGATCCAAGGGAAAGCAGTTTAAATGATACTTTTAATATATCATGCAAAATCGACTTTTTGGAGTTTTTAACCATGTTTTTATGCTATTTCCTTCTCAAAAACACCCCCAGAGCGGTTTTTGGCTTCATTCACGCAGTTCTAAGTAATCCTCCTGAATCCTGCTCTGAGCAGCTGCTCCGCCCTCTCCTGGTAAACCACTGAGTTGTGACACTAACGTAAAATATGTCAGAGTGTCAAACCAGAATTTCCCGACATCTGTAATGTAATGCCTTACAGCCTGATTTTAATTTATAGAAACAGCTTTTTCATTATTTCTGTCGTAAGAAATAAAAATAAACAAGAAAAAGGAAGTACCTGACACGTCCGCGCTGCCCCTGCAGAGAAAACTGCAGGGGCAGGGGCAGAAAACAAACACACCTGTGAGCGTCTGAACAGATGTCATGTTTGCACCGACAGTTGTGAAGAAGGAGCTCTTTCTAACCCACTCTGGAGTCTGGACACCTGTTCTTTTTTCTTACCTCACGATAATGCGGAGATATTGCGCTACGAGAGACGCAGGACTTTATTCAACCTTCCTAAAGAAGACACTCGCCAGAAGTTGGAATTTCTTTCTGGGATTCAGCGACTTTATCAACCAACCTGATGGATGCTTGGTGAACCTTGGCCAGAATCAAAGTGGATTAACTTTTATAACCAACACGATCCCATAATGGAAACACCCGATAGTCGAGGCCAGAGGCAGAGCGGTGAGTCACGCCAACGCGTGTTAGCGTGTGTGTTAGCGTGTGTGTTAGCGTGTGTGTTAGCCATGTATGAAACTGTGTTGCACATGTCAACTTCTTATAACTGCATTATGTGAAGTAACTTCACTTTTTACTGTGATATATATATTTATTTTCCTGCTATTGTTGTATGAGCAGAGAGAGGGGCGGAGTTAACTGAATCAGAGCGTCTTGTCTTCTGGGTTTGAAAAATACCTCCAGAAAATACCAATGCCCATAGTTTACTTTGGAATGGCTAAAATAGCAGATACAGATCCTTTAAACATATGGATGTGACCGACTTTTAGCCATGTTTTGAACATGATCTGTTTTCTAAATAATTGGCTTTAACCTCGACATCGGTGGGACTTGAAGCACAAAAGAAACGCCCGAGAGGTACAGGAGAGAGTAAACGACTTCTCCTGTGACTCCCACAACGACAGGAGTAAAGGAGTAAAGGAGGACGGGAGGGCATCTGGCGCAGGTACAGCCTCTCCCCCCTTTCTCTAAATTACCTCTAATACGCCGGAGAGATTCTCGAGTGTCCGCGCGGCGCTAACGAAGCACCGGAGCCGTGTCCGCGGTGAATTGTGGCTCATTACGGCGACAGAGGAGGGTCGAAAAGAGTTCAGCCTTGTTATTTTGGGTCGCAATTAGACCGTGAAGCTCGCCCCAATTACCGGAGAAACACGGAATGTCCAAGTCCTGGTTAGGAAAAATAAAACCTACTTACTATCTACTCCCTGGACTGGGTTGCAGGCGTCCCCAGCTCCCGCCTGCTGCAGGAGATTATTATCCGTGACATTGTTATTGACGAGGCGAGAGTGATGCTCCTCATAGTCACAGTTATTGATGGAGTCAGCGGCAGATTCATAAACCCAGGACTGTGTGAACGTGTCAGAGTCACAGGGAGGGAGGGGAGGCTTTATCTGTGGACACGGATCATTCAGAAACAGTTATGTGAAGCACTTGGAGAATGGAACTCCCGCTAGTCTTGAACCCTCGGAGAAAAACAAGAATCAGCAACATCAAAAATGCACTCACTAGGGGTCAGCGAGGTCCGGTTTATTCATGAAGCAGGTTTAAAACACCCACCGCTGCCTGGAGAGCTGCGCACAGGCGAAACAAGTGCAAAGAATGAAAAATACACTGTGAAAATCAAAATGACAGGCAGCACCGACAGCACATCAACACTGAAGTTTAGAGTGTTTTATTTAGTTATTTGACTTTCAGTTCAGGAAAGTCTGAGGACTGAGTTCAGAATCTCATTTCCCGGGGAGTCAGAGCGGAAACTATCGCACAGTGGTAGGAGAAACCGGTGGAGATTTTCCATCCACTGTCCCACACTCTCAAATACACTCTAACTCTGTTTTTAGTGGTTGATTTACTTGTTTACTCTCTGAAAGGGGCTGTAAAAATCAAGTTTGTTCTTCTTCTGCCTGTTGGGGACTTAAAGGGATATTTCAGGATTTTTGACATTGGGCCTCATTTCCTAGTTATCCAGAGTGTTGTTGATGTCTGGAGATATTTTTTCTTAAATTCACGCAGTCCTTATATTTGAAGAGTCTAGTGGCGCTAGGCTAGGGCAAGGCTAAAGCATGTCTATGGTATCAGTTAGCCTGCATTAAAAACAGTGTGACCCACTCCACAGTGCACCTGAGGTAAATCACTTATAACACCAGACTAACCATATAAATGTCTGTGTTAATAGAATCATGTGTGAAATATAACTGACCTTGTATCACATGAATTACCGCATTTTGAGGGACTATTTTCTCGCAGATCACTCCGCCGCTGCGTTAGCTTACAGCCACGAAGCTGATGCTGCTCAAATATAAGTTATTTTAAATGATTCTATTAACACAGACATTTATATGGTTAGTCTGGTGTTATAAGTGATTTACCTCAGGTGCACTGTGGAGTGGGTCAGACTGTTTTTAATGCAGGCTAACTGATACCATAGAAATGCTTTAGCCTTGCCCTAGCCTAGCGCCACTAGACTCTTCAAATATAAGAACTGCATGAATTTAAGAAAAAAATATCTCCAGACATCAACAACACTCTGGATAACTAGGAAATGAGGCCCAATGTCAAAAATCCCGAAGTATCCCTTTAAAATGTGAAACCAATATACTGTATGATAGACTCATTACATGCAAAGTGTCAAGCCTTTGTTTGTTGATGTTGATGATTATGGCTTAGGGTTTTATTTGGGTTTATTATAAGCTGAGAGCCACGATAATCAAAATTATAACAAATAAAGGCCACACATACATATCTCACTTTGCATGTCATGAGTCTATCATATCAGTTTCACAGTTCAAGCCGAACCACAGAAACCAACGCACTTTTTAATGATATTCTAATTTTCCTAGTTTGACCTGTATTAGCACTCTGTATTAAACATAAGATTTTCTGCGTCAGGCTTCTAGAATGTTTTTATTTTATTGTTAAAGTGCATATGACAGATTTTAATGCTCTTGAAAATATGACTTATTTAAATGGATTACATCAGTTGCATAGTTTTCATTTTTTTCAGTGAAGCAGCAATTTTAATGAAGAAATGTTGGGCAGAAAAGTTATTTTTATTTGAATTTTTAAGCTGCTGACAGGAAGTGACATAAAAGAAGGAAACATTCCATAGCAGTTTGACTCACTCATTACAATACACCAAATCGGCTATTTAGACACAGACCAAACTTACAAGGCACTATGTTAACTCATCCAGTAATAAACAGAAACAAGTAGATACAAAACACAACAACAGCTGTTTCATTTCTTGTACAATGTCTCGTACAGAGCGAGTAACAAATGATGATCATTATTATAGTTCTTACAGATTGTTACCAATGCCAAACATTAGTACATTACTAAAATCACTAGTGTAACATTACCACAAGTCACTATTGTTATGTTATAAAGTACATATGCAGTACATATTATACTTTGTGATCTTGATACTTCCCAGCTGTCATTACCATCCTCAGTATAATATCAATTTGTGTACAATTTCCTCTTTTTTTGTTTTTGTTTGGGGAATTTAGGAAAACCTTTTTGTTTTGGCCCTTTTGTAGTTAAAGTATTTTCCTCCCCCTACATGTTCCATCAATGTCCTAATGTGTAGAATGAGCCCAGACCTGTTCACCACAACTGCCTCTGAAATCCTGCACTGTCACTCAGAAAGGTGTTACTTCGGGTCCAAAGTGCACGAGCTTAATATAGAAACTGCAGTTACGCATAAGACCTGAGGTGGCAGTAGTGAGTATAAAAATGACCAACTTGCATCTGGGCCCTTTCAAGGAAGTTTCTTTGTTGTTTCAGATTAAATAAATACAAATGTAAAAAAGAAATTAAATGGAAGGAAAAGTTTTCTGTTTCTATATGAAATGTTAGTATAGGTATTGAAAAAGTATTGTTAAAGTACCAGTATCGGAAAGAATGTAACGGTACTCAGGCCTACTTCTAAACTATTCATTTTTACCACTTTGACAAATGATTTCTTCTTCGTGTGCACATTATACATCTCCTCTGTTCAGTTCCTCTCTCTTGTAAAGCTCTGGAGCAGATCACATCCTCAGAACTCTCCACCTTTGTTTACTCTATTACTGTAGTTCTGCCGACTCACACACATCCAGCTGCACGAAAAGGACAGAAATACCCCTCTCACTTCATTTGGCTAATTTCCTGCCTGTGCGCTCCTGTGTTTAGCCCCGCAGCGCTCTCCCTCCTCTCGTCTTCCTCTGTTTTCCCAAATGAAAAGGCGCGTTTCTCAATAAGCGACAGTGATCTTTGAGGCGGGAGAAGGCTCGGAAATGCCAGAGCTGTCCTCGCCGTCCGCTCTCCGGGATAAAACGCTCCCAAGTCGGCCTCTCGCAAAATGTCAACGCCCACGACGATGGCGTTACGACTCACGGCTACAAATGACGTCGGCACAACAACAAACAATCAATGTCCACGCAGTCTGTCCCTCTGCTACGTGGCCTGACGTGTATATGTTTGAGTTATACCGAGATTAAGGCGAGACGCTGCAGGTGAACAGGGAAAAATGTTACATTTAAAGATATCAATTTTAAACTTTTGTTACTGACATGAATATGAAAGGAAAATGTATTGCTATTTTACGTTTTCACATAAGGTGTTTTGTTGGTAAAAACTGCAGATATTTTACTGCGTCATCTCGGTCGCAGCCTTTCGTGCTACACATGGATACCGAACATGTCAGTATTTGTGAATGAATAAGCGTGGGTAAGACGACAGATTGCTCTGGGAGTAAAACTAAGATGTTACAGGAGAAAACTATAGCCGAAGGTCCTGAGTTCGATTCCCACCTGGATGGGGCTTTTCTGTGTGGAGTTTGCATGTTCTCCCCCCGGTTTCCCCAAGCACTAAAAACATGTACAATAGGCCAGGATGAATGATGTGTGCATGAATGAATGATGATGGTCAGAGGGACAGCGCTTCTGTCAGTCTCCCCCAGGTGAAACTGAAGCTACAGACGTAACTCACCACCAACAAGAATGGAGGGAGCATTGAGTTGCCTTGTGTGTGAACTATACAACTAAAGCTCTAATATCGTACTAGGACATTAAAAACTTACATTTATTTATTTATTTATTTGAGCTATTATTTACAACGAGCCACTATTCATAACATCCACATCACCACATTTACATTCCCACACAAAACCAAGAAAAAACTAAAATAAATAATAACTCAATATAGGCCGAAGCAAGAAAGCGTATAAGCGCCTACCCCATATTCAAAATATAATTATTGATTTGCAGCATTGATAATTCGAAGCTTTTACATGTCACAGGTTGAAAATCTGGTGAGACTTACAGGTATGAAAAACATAGAGCGAAAATAGAAAACTTTGTGATTTTTGAGTGTATTTACTTAGTTTTATAGGTTTCTCTTATTTTTTTTATCATTGCTTATATTACCATTCTGGTCATCATTCTATTGAGTTACTTATTGTTTAAGTAGTCATAGTGTTTTATAGATATACATATATATACAGTACATACATACATAATAACAATGACAATAATAGCATTCTCAAAAGTATCATCTTCAAATGTATCATGTTTCTCATTTCTATCATACCTTACTGCTTTCTGTATTAACACCAAGAAGTAAAGATGCACCGATTCAACTGTTTTGCTTCCGATACCGAGGGTTTGAGAATCTGCCGATATCCGATATTAACCGATACCAAGAGACTTTCTTAAGAGTAATTACTGTGAATGAAAAAAATGGTCCTCTTTTCTCCATTGTGGGATCAATAAAGTCTCAAACAAGACGTTATTAATTATAGGCTATTTCAGAAACTGTAATGGACAAACATTAACAAAGAATAACTGGACTTTTCTACACTAAATAAATGACCAGCTATTTAGGTAATATTAATATGAACAACTCACATACATTGATCTGATCATTACAACCTGTGCATAACTAATATGTTGGATCAGTTATTCTTTAACATCATTCCATAAACTAAATTACAAACACTGAGTTTATTTCATTACTTTAGGTGATTAAATCATAGTTTCTGTCTCAGCCTTGATTAGTTGCTGCTAGCATTAGAATATTGTTGTAATCAAAAATGTGTTTGTAGAGGATAAACCTCCAGGTGCATAATTCTCCAGGTTCTTAGTTTCAAAATGACACACAGCATGTCAATATTCACTTAGAATTAGTCTGTGAAAGTTGTGTTTTTAAAGCGGTGAGAGACAAAACTGGTATTGGTTCAGTAGCGGATATTTGTAGCCGATACCCGATATCGTATTTTGTTCTAGTATCGGCTCCGATATCCGATACCTGTAGCAGATCGGCGCGTCCCTACCCAGAAGGTCCCGGGTTCCTTGGCTGCGTGTGGCCTGACATTGTGGAGCTCCTGACGGGTTCAGCCCCAGAGACACCGGAGGACGGGTCAAAGTCAGACGAGCGGAACGTGACGGTGTCATTTCTCCTGAACTTGTCCAAAAGTCGAGTCGGCGCCGCCTCGTATCGACGTCCATCACTGTCACTGAACCAGGTGAAGTTTCTCATTAACTCCGACACGAGCGCTGTCAGATTTAAGACGGGACTGACGGCTGGAAACCTCAGGGGCGACACTTTACATACCGCCTTAACACGCCGCTGATTTAAGGTGGAAGTTTAATGGGACTTTATAAAGTGGTGTGTGGAAAGATATATGTACGACGGGGTCCCCTCTGATTCCAGGATGGATGAGACGCCGTTTGTGAAATAAAAGTTTCAAAAATATCGTCTTGAGGCGAGACACGGCAGGTCAGAGCGTAGAGTTTAAAAGGCAGGTTTAATTGTAAAGCACAGTTCATACACAAGGCAATTCAAAGTTGCATAAAATTACAAGAAACAGATCAAATCAATCAATAAAACATCAATATAAAAAATAATTAATTACAGTAAAAGGCAAGAGTGCATATACAATACTTTCAGGGTAAAAAGAGCTGTTTTCAGCCTGGATTTGAACATTGTCAGAGTTGAGGCCTGTCTCACATCCTCATGAAGACTGTTCCAGGTGTAACATCATCAGCTTTTTACCATCTGAAGAACATTAAGATCAGAGGAATAGTGTCAAAACCAGACTTAGAGAGACTCATCCATGCATTTGTCTCCAGCAGGTTAGACTACTGTAACGGCTGCTCACTGGCCTTTCTAAACGAGCTGTTAGAGCTGCAGAACATCCAGAACGCTGCTGCTCCAGTCCTGACAAGAACCAGGAAATACGACCACATTAGTCCAGTGCTCCGGTCTCTGCTCTGGCTTCCTGTCACTCAGAGAATAGAATTTAAAACAGCTCTGCTTGTTACAAGTCTTTTCATGGTTTAGCACCAAAGTCCATCTCTGACATGTTAGAGCCGTATGAACCATCTCGGGCCCTGAGAACTTCAGGGAGGGGTCTCCTGGTGGTTCCCAGAGTCAATAATAAACACGGTGAGGCTGCGTTTCAGTTTCATGCAGCTAAAATCTGGAACAGTCTTCATGAGGATGTGAGACAGGCCTCAACTCTGACAATGTTCAAATCCAGGCTGAAAACAGCTCTTTTTACCCGTGCATATGAAAACTGAAAGTATTTTATCTGCACTCTTGCCTTTTACTGTCATTGATTAACTTTATGTTGATGTTTTATTGATTTGATCTATTTTCTTGTAATTTTATGCAACTGTGAATCACTTTGAATTGCCTTGTGTATGAATTGTGCTCTACAAATAAACTTTGTAGTTTAGTCCTGCCTCTGGAACCACCAGGAGACCCCTCCCTGAGATGGTTCATACGGCTCTAACATGTCAGAGATGGACTTTGGTGCTAAACCATGAAAAGACTTGTAACAAGCAGAGCTGTTTTTGAGTCTACTCTCTGAATGACAGGAAGCCAGTGCAGAGACCGGAGCACTGGACTAATATGGTCGTATTTCCTGGTTCTGGATGTTCTGCAGCCGTTACAGTAGTCTAACCTGCTGGAGACAAATGCATGGATGAGTCTCTCTAAGTCTGGTTTTGACACTATTCCTCTGATCTTAGCAATGTTTTTCAGATGGTAAAAAGCTGATGATGTTATTGCTTTGATGTGGCTGTTTAAGTTCAGGTCTGAGTCCAGGATTACTCCTAGATTTCTAACCTGATTTGTTTGGTTTCAGAGAGAGAGACTCAAGGTGACTGATAACACTTTGTCTTTGTGTCTGTGGGCCAAAGACAATGATCTCAGTTTTGTCTGAGTTTAGTTGGAGAAAGCTGTTTTGCATCCAGACCTGCCGTCAGTGACACGTAGACCTGAGTGTCATCTGCGTAGTTGTGGTACGACACATTGTTGCTGTTTATTAGCTGACCCAATGGAAGCATGTACAAGTTGAATAAGAGGGGTCCCAAGATTGACCCCTGGGGACTCCACAGGTCATGGAAATTTTGTCTGAGACACAGTTGCCAATTTCGACAACTTCCCTTTTCTTGCTCTTGCGCCGTTAATCCGAAACAAACATGGCGGCTCCTATTTCTGGAGTCAAGAGGAGACTGAGTTTTATTTATTTTTTATATTAAAAGCAGTGAATATGGATGGAAGGAAGAATCGTAATGCAGATTTATGTAAAACTGTTTGAAGGCGGCTGGTTTTCGTCCGCTCTGTCAAACAGCAGCTTCACAATGGAAAACCTTAAACAAAACCAAGAGGCTTTGGGTGAACTCCATCGTTTTTTCATATTTATGTTAATAATCTACAACAAAGGTTTCAAACGGATATCTTTGCGTTTTATTTTGTTGTAACGGCGGTTTTAACGAGACACTTCGGTCCATGTTTCCTCCGTTTATCTTGTTTCTCGTCTCCGTTAGATCTCATTAGGAGATGTGACCGTTTAATCAGTGGTTCTGTTCAAGTAGATTCAGAGACACAGAGAGAGCTTTTAAAGATAAAGCAGATAATGAGGATAATGCGCGTCTAACGAGCGCCTTAAAGCGGCGTCTGGACGGAGCTGATCACTCGGACTAATGCGTTTGATACAAAGATTGTGATGGTTTTTCTCAAAGGCTTTTGCTCGAGCCCTTTCTGGTTTGTGGAGGTCTGTGAAGCGAGTTTTCATACAAGAGGGCGTGGCCTTTTCCCACTTTGTATCAGCTTTCTGTCGGACTATAAACATATTGATCAAATACCAATGAAGTACATTTTAGGAGGTTATGTGCAGCTTTAAACTTAACGTCATAGCTCCTGAGCGACAGGTCCTGAGAAAGGCCTGGACTAACTTTGAAAAAGCCACTTCAGAATGTTTCAACGTCATAAAAAGCTGGAAAAGTATTTTTATACGTAAAAAACAAAGCAAACATATTATTCTTGACATGATTTTCTTAGTAATTTAATCAATTAAGGTTCAAATGTAACGTGAACTTGTTATCGCTTGTTTTCTTCGATTAAGATGCAGTATTTCAGCAGCTCAACTAAACTAAATTCCCCTAATTAGAAGCTGTATCTGACTAAACTATCTCTATCTCATCTTCCTATAGGTCCAACCTAGGTCTATTGGGCTGAACACAATGATAGTACGCATGTATCTTAAATGCAGAAGAACTGGTACTTTACGGAGCCAAAATGGTGTGAAAGAGGACAACCAACAAAATAGTTTTAAGGCTTAAGTTGTATTTATAAATAATATATGTGCAACAGCAAAAAAAAACTAGTAACAACAAAAATCACAAACAAATAAATAAATAAGTCTGTCCCTTTCACAAAGTTCCTTTGGAAAGTAGATATGATCAGTTCAGTTTTTAGAGGTTTTAAATCCATAATCCACGGAGAGGTGAATACAAAAAGAAAACAGTCCTACCAGCTCGCCACTTCGTATAGACGGATTGTTAGGTCATCACAAAAACCTGTAGGGCCAGATAATAGCAATTAGCATTCATCTTTCTACATGTTACAGGTAAACAAATCACAATTTCCTGCTGTCATTATCCACATGTCAACATGGTAATAAATTCATTAATAAAATCATTAATCAACACAATGTACAAAACTTCAATGACGCATGCCATTGTTTCTTAGCTACGTAGCAGTCATCGTAAACACACATCTGTGTAGTGTTTACAACAAACAATCACAAACAGGCAATAAATAAGAATGGCTATTGACAAAACAGCCAAACCGTATTCAAGGCAACACAATCAAACGGTAATAGTAGGCACTCAATTCAGAATCTAAAAAGAGTAAACGGATAAGAACCTTAGATATCACAGAACTAGCGGATTTGTCAACGGAGTTTCTGGTGCGAGGTCACGCTATTACAAAACCGCTTCTGTGCGTCAAAACTATTGAATTAGTAGCAGCAATAGGTAGGATTCCTTTTGCCATAGATAGAAACAGTTTACCGCTGAGTCAGATTGTTGTTAAATCGGGTTGATTTAGTGGAAAGTTTAAACTTCTGCGCCTCCACTCACGTCTGTCACCAGCCACAACAGGAGCCGCTCCCGAGTCCTTCCGCATACGGAGTTTTCATTTCTACCGAGGAGGACCCAGGACCAATCAGGAGGGGAGCTAAAGTCACGTGGTGTTCAGTGGGATTAGAGGCGGGGCTTACACCCATCACGCCCTTTCCTCAATTAGCCCCGCCCCCTGGACACGCCCACACTCATAAACCCCCAATAAACACCATCATCCCTGCCCTCCGCTGAGCCGGCGCTAACACGGACATATTATTATTTATATATTTTATTTCGAGCTACACAACACTGGCACAAAAGCGAGAGAAAAAATAAATAAATAACATTCTAGCTCGAAAAGGAGTGGGAAGAAGACATTTCCACTCATAAATTAAACCCGCGCATGTAATTACGAAGAGTGCATATGCAGATTAGATATTAATGCAGACGGCAGAGTTAGAAAGATGACAAGGGGGCTTTGAAAGAGACGTAAATTACATGGAAATGGAGTTATTCTGAATTTGAACAGGAGGAAAGTCTAAAGGAAGGCGAAACTGGAGAGAACGGACACATATTTCACATTCATTACATTAATTATTCAACTAAGTCTAAAAGTCATTCAGTCAACATTGATATCATTATACTGAACAAAGCACAGACCTGCTCCTTTGGGAAATACTTTGTTTGTAAATCAGCGGCGGCTCCTCATTGACGAGAAGAGAAGCTGAACTGAACTGAACACAAAAAATTGCCAAATTAAATCAATTTTATTTCACAATTTTAGATATTAAATGTCATGATGAATCCACTTGAGCGGTGGTTCAGCAAAGTGGGGGTCTGGGCCCTAAAGTGGGGTCGTTTTCAGTGGGTTGTGAGCCTTTTCGTTTAATATTTATGTCCAGCAAAAGTATAAAATCACAATACCCACATTCACATGCGCCCCCTGCAGGCTAAAGTCCTCCTTTTAATGAGATACCACGGAGCAAAAAGTAGTGTTTTTGTACCAGATAAAATGGCTGTTGGAAAGTATCTGTTTCAAAAGCACGTGCTCAAGTACGTCAGCAATGGTGAAAGACCAGGATACTGTGTTTACACGGGACAGTATCCTGGAAACCAAAATATCCCAGTGAGTGTGTTTACATGCACTCAAGTATCCAGGTTATTAATAGGGATTTTAAAGCAGTACTAAACGTGTTTACCTTAATAAATCCTCTCCGTAGTCCCTCTGGGGGTAATACAAGTGTTAATAAGATGATTGGAGGGTCTTTCATCTCCCCCTGGTGTCTCTGGCCAGAAAACCACAATTGCAACTTTACCTGCCTCCGGGTCGGAGTCACCAATACACACTAATGGAATCACGAAGAAGAAGCTAACAGGCTAACGGGCAAAGCTAACTGCGGGCTAGCACCACTTAAACAGTATTTACAGCCACGTTTGAGTGAAAGAAATGATCTCCGTTCTGTAACTGGATGAACAATATCCCTCTGTCCCTTTGTCTTTTCTGTCAGCGTAGTATTTACTCTCACGGACAATTAACGAGTAAAAAAATTTCATAGCAAATTGCTACGACACCTGCAGTGGCGCTTATGGCCTCTAGGGGCACGAGTGACTTGGTACTGCTTTAAGTTTCCTGGTTTTGTCTGGTTCATGTAAACACAGAATCCTGGTTTCAGTTTCCTGGATAAGCCAATATCCAGGTTATTAGAAACCAGGATATTCTCACTGTTTCCAGGATACTGTACCAGTACTGAGCATGTGCATTTGAAACAGACATTGCAGGAGCAACAGCCATTTTATCTGATACCTGGGCTTTTAAAACTTTGTATCTTTATGAAATAACCTTAAAAACAACCCTTTTTTTTCTCTGTAGTATCTCTAGTGGAAGTTTTTTTTTCCCACTCTCATGTGTCGCTGAAGTTGGGAAAAAACTCTATTGTTATACGTCATTCCTTGGACAGTTATTATCCCTGCGCTTCAGAAATGTCAGAAAAAAGCCATGCGTTAGCAACATTGCTAAAGTATTTAGCTCCTTGCCATATTTGTCATATCTCTGGAGCCTAAATATCCAGGATACTGAAGTTGCGCATGTAAACAGGGATATCAGTGTCCTCGTTTCTCTGACCCATGTGAACATCATATCCAGAATATTGTCATAACCAGGATATGCCTAATAACCAGGTTACTCAAGCGCATGTAAACACACTATCATGATTTCCAATAACCTGGATATTGGCTTATCCTGGAAACCGAAACCAAGATTCTGTGTTTACATGAACCAGACAAAACCAGGAAACTTCAAATCTCCATGAATAACCTGAATACTTGAGTGCATGTAAACGCACTCCATGGAAAAGCCTGATGTTTAAACCACGACTGTACTGGGATTAAACCGGGACCTGACACAGAGCTGCAGAGTGTAAGGCCGGCTTGAAGGTCGCTGTGTCACCGTTATCGCCCTCAGACTGATCCAATCGAAGCTTTATCTAAATCTATCACAGGGACGACGACTCTGCCAGACACCGGTCACACGAGGTCCAGACTAACCAGACCCCGGGAAGTCCTGGACTCAAAGGATAAGACTCGAGCTGTTTCAGCCGGAAATGACTGGTGGTTTTAAGGCCAGACGCTGCAGGTGAACAGGGACAAGAATTAAATGTAAAGATCTCAATTTTAAACCTTTGCTGTAGATCACTGACATTAATATGAGTAGAAAATGTATTGCAAGTTTTGTGTAATTTTATGTTTTCATATAAAAATTAGATGTTGCATAAAAATTGACGAAATCTATTTAAATAGAGCCAGGTTTAAATAGTTTAATGTTCTTGATCTGGTCGTAACAGGTTTTTCCAGAGGGGATTTTGGACCTTGTTTTGAATAAGAAAAGAAACAAAATCGGTAAAAATTCTAATTTCTTCTTGTTTTTTTTGTGTGGTTCAAAGCTCAATAAATCAGGCTGGGAGTTAAGGGACTAGTGGGAGACTTGGGTTGCCGCTGGTCACGGAGAGGTCTCTGAGACGTCCCCTGGAGATAAGGCGAGTCTCCAGGTCTCGGTGAAAACAAACAGATTTCAGTCTTTGCGTAGATGTGTACGTGGCCTCCAGCAGTTGTATCGCTCTATCAGATACCAAGGAGATCACAGAGAGTCGTATGGAGTCTCTTTGAGATTTCCTTTGTTCACAACAGGTCTCGGAGACATTGCAGCCACGTCACAGAAACGTCTCAGAGGTTGGAGACAACAAATAGTGTTCGCGACACAACTGCTTGAGACAATGTGTAGACCTTCTCTGAGACCTTTTCAAGTCACCGTCATAGACTGTAGAATTAATAGACAGCTCCTCCTCACTCCTCCCCGTTTACCATGATAATTACGTTCAAGGGGGGAAATAATGGGCGTAAGGGCGGGATCTTTACTGTAGACTCACTGCCCTCGCGGGGAACGTAGTTTGATCGTAGCCGGGCCCACGCCATTAGCTCTACTGTTAACGGCCTGTCAATCAAATACAAGCCCTCATTAGTAGCTACGAGGTTTCTAAAATGTTTCTTATGAAAACACGCCTCGTCCCTTTAATTGTAACTAACCCAACGTTATCACAGGAGGAATATCTAGCTGTAGTAAGTTTTAAAAATTAGGCACCAGGCTTTACAATTGTTTAGAACGTATGTAAAGTGCAATGCTTTCTAATGGAAAACTAGCTTGTTTTGCCGCCCACATATGGAGGAACTGCAGCAATGGCGGGCACTAGCGTCGCGGTCATAAAGCAAAACAACCAGCGGCCATTGGTCTCAGCTGAAATCAAACCTGTTTGTTTTTAGCGAGACCAGGAGACTCGCCTTATCTCCAGGGGACATTTCAGTCACTTCTCCGTGACCAGCGGCTACTCGAGTCTCCAACTAGTCTCCAGGCCGGTGAGATAGGCCCTTTTGATATAAAAAAAATCCCTCAAATAAAAGCCTTCTAAATGTCATTGAGTGGAGCCTGTAAAGTGTGGAGTCTTACGGAGCGACTAAAGTGCAGATGTTGTTAAAGTTTAGTCCCTTTGTCTGCACATGCGCCCTGTGTATATTCCTCCCGTCTTTAGCCGCTGCTGTCTCCCACAAAGGAAATGACCATATTTGGATTACAGCGTCATCTCGGTCACAGCCTTTCCTGCTACACGTGGATACCAAACATGACAGTATTTGTGAATGAATAAGCGTGGGAAAGACCAGGGAGCGACACAGACATGTTGGAGTCACTTCCTGGGAAACGCCATGAGATACATAGGGAGAGTTGATGATGATGATGATGATGATTGGAATTTATTTGAGTGATTATTTACATTATTTACATTAACATTATTACAGTACAGAAAATAAATAAAGTAACAAAAACTCAAAAGGAGTAGGCCGAACCATCCGGATACAGTGATACAACATCTCGTACAATTTACATTACAAATTCCTGGATTACACAATTACAATTAATTGACTTTACGTACAGCAGCTTTGCTAAAGAAAAACATTCATGTTTAACAAGAAAAAAATCACATGATGTTTCCAAAGAAAGAAGACATAACACGAAAATAGAAATGTATGCAGTTTACCTTTTCTTTTCTTTTTCCTCTTTCCCATTCGCTTAATGACCATAACCAATCATTACTTATAAACACCAGTCACCATTCTATTAATTGATCATTGATTTAGTTATTATTAAGTATTACATAATCAACATGACCCATTATTATTGTCATTCCCATTTCCACCATAGAAATATTAGTTGTGATTGTTTTATTGTTTTTTGTTTTGTTTTTGTTGTTTGCCTTGCTTAGTGAGGTGCCTTTAAAAAAGTTTTTTCGCTGACATTAAACCTAAAGGAGAAGCTAAAAATCGACATTGACCACAGTGGGAAAAATGTATGTTTTGACCCGCAGCGTCTCCCCTTAAATTAATTTTATTTTAATATAACCAAGACTCGAACCTGCTCCTCCGTGGCCGTAATGCGCTCCCAGTCTCACCGGGATCGTGTATAAATCATGACTTTAATAATTCATTCTTTGCTCGGATTTACTCCCTCAAGGGTTGCGTTTCAAGAGAGATAACCCGGAATTATCTCATCTATCTGCAAACAAACACCAGAGCGTTACGCAAGACGGGACCCGCGTGCAGCAGGTCAAACAAGTTATTAAAACACTGTAAAATCCATCAGAAAAGGCAGATTTATTCGACACTCGGCCATGTTGTTGCCCGCGGCGATATTTGACGAGGCCCGATTTTAAATTTTTAATGCGGCTTTGAAACGAAAGGTCAGAAACACAAGGTCAGATTTATTCATAATTCAGTGAAATGTAAGAGATTTTTTTCCCTGACATTTCACCGCACGGCGCGTCTGGAGACTCGACAAAGCGCCGCGTAGCCGTGATGAGGCGGAAGCTCGTTAGGGTTAATGAGATGCAAATGTGAGCGTAATTTATGCGAGATCAAAGGGGATGTACCCGCTCATTGTGTATGATTGAGATCATATTTACTTCATGTCTGGAGTTTTATATAAAGCTTGTTTTCAGAGAGATTTTTGTTTAGTTTTTTGAATAAGCTGAAGTGAAATAAACTCTGTGAATAAAGTTGTTTTTTGTGGTTCAAAGCTTAATAAATCAGGCAGGAATTAGGTGTTGAAAAATTCCCCTGAAAAGCGACAAAACCAGAGGTCGACTGATATATCGTCCGGCTAATATATCAGACGGATATTTGGGGATTTATACAATATCGGCCAATCTAGCACCGATAAGAGCCGATATCTCCGGGATCGAAAGTGATAGAGTTCCCATTTTTTGTATTGGAAAGAGCAAAGTCAGGGCTTTAAAATGGGTGTGTACTTACAGTATGTTCCCCGGGAGCCATTTTTTTCCGTAGGTGAGTTGGTACATCAACCAATCACAAGTCATGAGAGTGAAACGTCATACATATACCAATCAGCTTAACCCTGACCCTGCCTTAGCCACTAACCTTAAGGATCGTGGGCTGGTGCCTAATCTTAATACATAGGGTTAGGGTTAGGGCTAGACGTTCCCCCACTTCTATTGAGGGGGAAACATAGGGCTGACCCCTCCTCCCACAACCTCAGGGGAACAGAGAAATATCGCAATGAAAATTGGTTAACTACAAGTTTGTTGAATCCAAGGGTTGAATCCATCTAACCCTAACCCTAATATTACTTTAGCCCTAACCTTAAGGATAGTGGAGTTTACAAGCTAACCCTAACCTTTCCTTAGCCCTAACCTTAAGGATAGTGGAGTTTACAAGCTAAGCTAACCTTACCTTAGCTCTAACCTTAAGGATAGTGGAGTTTACAGACTAACCCTAACCTTACCGTAGCCCTAACCTTAAGGATAGTGGAGTTACAAGCTAACCCTAACCTTACCTTAGCCCTAACCTTAAGGATAGTGGAGTTTACAAGCTAACCCTAACCTTACCTTAGCCCTAACCTTAAGGATAGTGGAGTTTACAAACTAACCCTAACCTTACCTTAGCTCTAACCTTAAGGATAGTGGAGTTTACAGACTAACCCTAACCTTACCGTAGCCCTAACCTTAAGGATAGTGGAGTTTACAAGCTAACCCTAACCTTACCTTAGCCCTAACCTTAAGGATAGTGGAGTTTACAAGCTAACCCTAACCTTACCTTAGCCCTAACCTTAAGGATAGTGGAGTTACAAGCTAACCCTAACCTACCTTAGCCCTAACCTTAAGGATAGTGGAGTTTACAAGCTAACCCTAACCTTACCTTAGCCCTAACCTTAAGGATAGTGGAGTTTACAAGCTAACCTTACCTTAGCCCTAACTTTAAGGATAGTGGAGTTTACAAACTAACTCTAACCTTACCTTAGCCCTAACCTTAAGAATAGTGGAGTTTACAAACTTACTCTAACCTTACCTTAGCCCTAACCTTAAGGATAGTGGAGTTTACAAACTAACCCTAACCTTACCTTAGCCCTAACCTTAAGGATAGTGGAGTTTACAAACTAGCCCTAACTTTACCTTAGCCCTAACCTTAAGGATAGTGGAGTTTACAAGCTAAGCTAACCTTACCTTAGCCCTAACTTTAAGGATAGTGGAGTTTACAAACTAACTCTAACCTTACCTTAGCCCTAACCTTAAGGATAGTGGAGTTTACAAGCTAAGCTAACCTTACCTTAGCCCTAACTTTAAGGATAGTGGAGTTTACAAACTAACTCTAACCTTAGCTTAGCCCTAACCTTAAGGATAGTGGAGTTTACAAGCTAACCCTAACCTTACCTTAGCCCTAACCTTAAGGATAGTGGAGTTTACAAGCTAACCCTAACCTTACCTTAGCCCTAACCTTAAGGATAGTGGAGTTTACAAGCTAACCCTAACCTTACCTTAGCCCTAACCTTAAGGATAGTGGAGTTTACAGACTAACCCTAACTTTACCTTAGCCCTAACCTTAAGGATAGTGGAGTTTACAGACTAACCCTAACCTTACCTTAGCCCTAACCTTAAGGATAGTGGAGTTTACAGACTGAACATGCTACGCTCAAAACTATTGTCGGAACAGAGGTAAAAGTGTCGGATTGGTTGGATGTCACAATAACCGGTCAACCTCAAATCCAAGTTTCACTAAACCTCAGTCAATATGGAGATGCTGTACCTCCTTTTGAAGCACAGAACCTGGAGAATTCAATCGCTGTCTTTTTGATGGCCACGCAAAATGCCTCTGCTAGCAACGGTATGCTAATGTTAACGACAGGATGCTAATGCTAACGGCAACAAATCAAAGCCTGGACAGAAATTATGGTTGAATCACCTAAAGTAATAAAATCAAATCGGCCTATTTGTTTTACAGAATTATAACAGACATTTGGAAAAAACGCCCACAAATATCAGTCAAATTATATCGCCCATCGGCCTTAGAAAAATCCATATTGGTCGACCTCTAGACAAAACGTGAAATAATCAATGTAAAGGGAGAGATTGGTTTGTTTTTTTACTCAGACATTAAAACTAAGATGTTAAGGGAGAAAACGAGCTTGTGCAGCGTCTCTCTTAAACCTTTGCTCATTGTTGTTTGTAGGGTAATGGTTACAAGTCTGGGGCTAAATGAAGACGAATGCTTTTGGCCGATGTTTGTCCTGAAAGAAGGCTCCAGTCCAGACTCTTAAACCTGTGACAAACCCGCGATAACGATGAGAAATGTCCCTGAAACGAGTCCAGGATTTCGACACGTCCCAAACAACGATGAGCCAAGAGTCAGTGCTGTGTCTCGCACTAAATATCTACAGACTCTTAAAGACGTTTGGTAAAAGCGAAAATATTCAGCAATTAAGGCGAGAAGCTGCAAGTGAAAACAAAGACTTTACCCGCGTGAGGCCCCAGTGTTTATTTGTGGATAGATGAGTTAATTCCAGGTTATTTCAGTTCAAACGCAAAACTCTCCAGGGAGTAAAATCAGAGCAAAGTATGAATTATTAAAGTCATGATTAATACACGATCCCGGGCAGAGTGGGAGCGCATTAAGGCCGTGGAGGAGCGGGTTTGAGTCTAGGTTATATCAAAAGATAACTAATTTAATGCGAGACTGCTGCGGGTGATAACATTGATTTTTCCCGCTGTGGTCAATGTCGAGATTTTTAGCTCGAGTAGTAAAAAATGCATCAAACTCTCCTTTTGCAATGCTAATCTCATGACGTTTTTCAGCAACATGTCTGTGTCGCTCCCTGGGTTTTCCGACACTTATTCATTCACAAATACTGACGGGTTTGGTATCCACGTGTAGCAGGAAAGGCTGTGACGGATCGATATTGACCACAATGCACTGCGGGAGTCGGAGGAGAACAGACAGAGACAGGTCTTTGAACTGAACAGGATGAATGAAAACAGCTGCTTCTTCATGAATAAAACGCTTGAATGAGTTGTTATGATGAAAAGTGGCTGCTGACTTTTGGCTTGAATGATTGAATAATCGATAGCGCCCCCCTGAGGCAAATACCTGGAGTAATTCAAGCCATTTTCAATCCATGTTAAATAAAACTGTGATATTTTGTTCTAGAAAGTATCGACTTTTCTCTTGAATTTTGACAGGCTGTGACCGAGATGACGCTGTAATCCAAATATGGTCATTTCCTTTTTGTGGGAGACAGCAGCGGCTAAAGACGGGAGGAATATACACAGGGCGCATGTGCAGACAAAGGGACTAAACTTTAACAACATCTGCACTTTAGTCGCACCAGAAGACTCCACACTTTACAGGCGAACACTCAACTACATTATGTGAAGGTTTTTCCATAAGGATTTTTCAATATATAGTCCCTTCCTCTGATTTATTGAGCTTATTGAGTTTTTCACTTATAACTAGCTCATTCAAAAACTAAACTAAACCCCAAATCCCTCTGAGCAAATCTCTGTAATTAATAAATCAACAAAATAAAACCATAAATTAAAATCTTTGTTGAGATTTTGCTGCAGGAAATATAGCATAAGCATAAAGTGTCTTATGAAAACATAGTTATCATATTTATGTCAGTAATTCATTTCCCCCCCTGTTCACCTGCAGCGTCTCGCCATAATTGAAAAACATAGTCAACAATATAACACCATTAACTTAAGTGGAACTTCCTGTTAAATTAAGGTATAACAAGGTCAACATTCGCTTTGCCAATTGGATAAATATGAAAATAGAGGCAGCGAAAGGTTGAGTGCTGACAGTGAACCGTTTGGAAATGTAATTATGATGTTTGCTCACTCTCGGTGATAAGAGAGCGAGGTCGACACAAACTCCATTATTTTGGCAAAACATGGCACAAAACCTGCCACTGAAACAATCACATTTCAGATCGATGCGGTGAATAAAACAGGTATAAACTGTGACTGAATGTAGGGAAAGTCTAAAAATAGTTTTAATGTCAGAGTAAAAGACGAAACTTACCATTTACCATCCTTATTTTATGATATTGTCCTGTTTCCCACGCTTATTCATTCACAAACACTGACATCATTCACAAACATTCTGGGAAGAGCGTAGCATTTAATCTGTTTTATTCTTCAGTGAACATACATTAGCCAGAACAATAGGCTTGTGTGGCTTAGTTGTGAGTCTTGCCCGGATACCTCCTTGTTTGTTTGTTTTTGTTTCCTGTAGCGCCTCTTGTGACGCTGATACTACAAACAAGACTACTACTGCTGCTACTACTACTACTACTACTGCTACTACAAACAAGACTACTACTGCTACTACTACGAAAAAGACTACTACTGCTGCTACTACTACTACTGCTACTGATACTACGAACAAGACTACCACTGCTACTACTACTACTACAACTGCTACTGATACTATGAACAAGACTACTACTGCTACTACTACTACTACTACTACGACTGCTACAGCTACTACGAATATGACTACTACTCTTACTGATACTACGAACAAGACTACAACTGCTACGACTGCTACTACGAATACAACTACTACTGCTCCTACAAACAAGACTACTTCTCCTACTGATACTATGAACAAGACTACTACTGCTACTACTATGACGACTGCTACTCTTACTGATACTATGAGCAAGACTACTACTGTTACTGATACTATGAACAAGACTACTGCTACTACAACTACTACTGCTACTTCTGCTAATCAGTCGGCCGTATGGGGGAAAGAACTATAATATATATCTTTAAAAGATCAAACTCACACATTCAAATCAAATTTCCTTCAGGTCAAAACCACTTCCACACATAATATGTTTCCTGTGGCGCCTCTTGTGACGCCTCCACTGTGCTGCAGGTGTGGGGGGCTCTTGGAGAATCTTCAGTGTTTCAGAAGAAATAAATGTGTGGGCCTGAAATGTCTTTAGCTCAGAAGCTAGCCCACAAAAACATGGCAGAGATTTTAAGAAGATCTTTTGGTGACTCAGGTTTGATTTCCTATGATTTGAAATAATGTCTAATAAAGTAAGGATTAGACACCGGGGTTTGGGCTTGTGAGGAGTGTGAAAGAATTTGTAAAGTTATCATAAGTATTGCATTTGTTTACTGTTGCTAAATGAATTTGTGTATTGATGATTACTATGATCTGTGTTGGTTGAAATGTTAACTCTTTAAACCCTGAGGTCCTTGACTTGGTGGTGGAGGCCAAATGTCTTCAGCAGATAAGGATGCAAAGGTCTCTTGTTTGTTTGGTTAAGGCCACTCAACCCCCACAAAGGAAAGAATTTGACCGCTGAAGCTTGACTTAATGTTAACGTTTGAAAAACCAGATGTCCAGAGAAAACGATTACCTGTTTTGCTTATCTCAGTTTGGGTTTTAAACAAACTGGCTTTACTGTTTTATGATCAGTCACACGCTCTTTGCGACCCCCACCTTACCCTTTCCTGGTCCAAGGAGGAAGGGGGGTTGAAGTTTACTGATCAACATCCTCCATCCTGACTCAGGGGTCCAGGGGAGGAGGAGGAGTTTGGCTTTTTATGGCATCATGGAAAGTGTTTCTGTCTTGAAGGAAAAGGGGTGTGCCTATTTTCCATAAAGCCTGTATGAATCTTTGTATTGTTGAGAGTGAGCTGGAATGGTCAGACGGCCTTCCACTCATCTCCCGGATTATATGAGAATAAATTCAATGTCTGACTTGTGTGTCTAATCTGTTATTATTTCTGAGGCAGAATTTAACAGCGTTTCCAAGTTTGTTGTGCAAAATTCCCCAACAGGAGCGAGTAGTTCTTTAACCTTGTGTAGCTGTGACCTCCACAGAGCACGTTTTTCTTTTCAAACGTAGGAAATCCTCCGTCTCGTCTCCCGGTCCGGTCTGTGTGGTGCTGGCAGTGTGGACCAGGTGTGAGTTGCTCCGCAGGTGTCTAATTCCTGGACTCTGGCCCTTTTTGCAGCCGTTCTCTGCGTACAGCGGCACAGACTCATTTCAGATTCATTTCTCATCATTATCCGACGCTCGAGGAGCAAAGTCTCAGCTGTGCAGCTCTAATTGTGGAAAAACTCTGCCAAATCCATTCATCTCAATTACACTGGGCCTGCACTTGTACTGCAACTACTACGAACATGAGTACTACTTCTGCCGATACTATGAACATGACTACTACTTCTGCCGATACTATGAACAAGACTACTACTGCTGCTACTACTACTACAAACAAGACTACTACTGCTACTGATACTACGAACAAGACTACTACTGCTACTACTACGAACAAGACTACTACTGCTACTACTACTACTACAAACAAGACTACTACTGCTACTGATACTACGAACATGAGTACTACTTCTGCCGATACTATGAACAAGACTACTACTGCTACTACTACTACTACAAACAAGACTACTACTGCTACTGATACTACGAACAAGACTACTACTGCTACTACTACGAACAAGACTACTACTGCTACTACTACTACTACAAACAAGACTACTACTGCTACTGATACTACGAACATGAGTACTACTTCTGCCGATACTATGAACAAGACTACTACTGCTACTACTACTACTACAAACAAGACTACTACTGCTACTGATACTAAGAACAAGACTACTACTTCTGCTGATACTATGAACAAGACTACTACTGCTACTACTACTACTACTACTACGACTGCTACTACTACAAACAAGACTACTACTGATACTGATACTACGAACAAGACTACTACTTATGCCGATACTATGAACAAGACTACTACTGCTACTACTACTACTACAAACAAGACTACTACTGCTACTGATACTACGAACAAGACTACTTCTGCCAATACTATGAACAAGACTACTACTGCTACTACTACTACTACTACGACTGCTACTACTACTGCTATACGAACATGAGTACTACTTCTGCAACTACTATGAACATGACTACTACTTCTGTCGATACTATGAACAAGACTACTACTGCTACTACTACTACAAACAAGACTACTACTGCTACTACTACTACAAACAAGACTACTACTGCTACTGATACTACGAACAAGACTACTCCTTCTGCCGATACTATGAACAAGACTACTTCTGCCGATACTATGAACAAGACTACTTCTGCCAATACTATGAACAAGACTACTACTGCTACTACTACTACTACAAACAAGACTACTACTGATACTGATACTACGAACAAGACTACTACTTCTGCCGATACTATGAACAAGACTACTACTGCTACTGCTACTACGAATACGACTACTACTCTTACTGATACTATGAACAAGACTAGTACTACTACTACTACTACGACTGTTACTGCTACTATGAATACTTCTACTACTCTTACTGATACTATGAACAAGACTACTACTGCTACTGATACTATGAACAAGACTACTACTGCTACTACTACTACTACTGCTACTACAACTACTACTGCTACTTCTGCTTCTACAGTCGGCCGTATGGGAGATAAAAGACAGATTTCCCTGGACTTGTAGAAAGAACTGTATCAATATCTATCTTTAAAAGATCAAACTCACACATTTAAGTCAAATTTCCCTCAGGTCAAAACCACTTCCACACATTTGGAAAGTTTCAAACATTTACCCATAGAAATCTCAGAAATGCCTTTTTACCTACAAATGTGCACATTTTGTTTGCCAACAGCTCGTTGACCCGATTTCAATGCCGTGTCATCCTCATACAAATGAACAGGGAGGTATGTGTTGTCCTTTTCGTGGCTTTTATACAGTTTCTGTGGTTTCTTTATCATTCACATCTTATAAGATGGAGTTTAGTGGCCACTGGATGTGGATCTGAGTTATAAAAAAACAAACACGTAACTGAATCTGTTGTTTGAGTTTTTGTTTGAGTTTTTATTTCGAGCTACAACAAGGCACAAAAGCCAAGAAAAGAAAAACAGAAAAATAAATAAATAATTACATTCAAGCTCGAAAAGGAGTGGGAAGAAGACAAGCTTATTGACTCCCACCCCTGTTCATAAACTTAAATAACAATAAATAACAACACTGCATATTTCTTACCATTTTACAAAACAACTATCAACCGAGTTGGTTACATATTAACAAATGCGACACTGCATTATACCAGGTCAACATTCACAGTATCTCACACGCTACAACCAGTGTATTATTTCTGTCTCCCATACAGAATTCATTACCATGTTGGCATTATCGTTATTCATCATCACCATTACAACCCATATAACATTACTCTGTATCAAAGTGTTTGAATGATACATAACATACTCCACATTTATTCATGAAAGGTACAGTAATCGGAGACTGATTGATGCAATCTGAGTTAGCATTTAGCTCAGAGGACACTTTTAGACGCTAATTTGTATCTAAAGTAAAATCTCCAAAGATCTGTACATTCATTAATGATTTCTAACGAGGCTTTGACCTAAATGTGGTAAGAGTGGACAACAGCTGAAAACATCTGGATCGCTCATAATTTGCAATGTCCTGTGGCTATAGGGAAAATATCGACGGAACGCCACTTCTCCTTTTTATTTCTAAGCACTTGCAATCGTTAAAGCCATTTGGTGTAATATGTTGCATTCCCATGACGTATAGTTTAAAATGGAGTTGGTGCAGCTAAGAATACCATTGTGGTAACTATGGTAACCATCAGTCCGATTAGGTTCATTAGGTCTTCTAAAAATGATGTTACTTTTTTTTCTTATAGCCAGACCTTAGTTTCGTACCTGACGGTTTCGGCTACACCTGTGGGCTTCCTCAGAGGTGGTCACGTGGCGTTGCTGTGACGTGTCTGGTCAGCTGATTTATACAGTTTTTGGCACTGTCTTCCTTCCAGAATTTTTGGACTTGGTTTATGCTTCATATCTCTGTAACGGCTGGACCTATCCACATGAAACAAAAACTGTCACAAAGTCCAAGGTCTTCTCTCTCAGCACATTTGAACTAAGGTCATGTGACTGTCTCATAAAGGCGTCCAAAAGTGGAGACAATATTCCAAATGACAAGCCTGATGCTGGTCAGATGAATGTGGCAGGTTTGTAGCTTTGTGGGTTCAGCTTTAGGTTCACTGTGACATTATTTAACAACATTATCCAATACTGACGCACCACAAGGAAGAGTCCTTGTCCCTGTTGTGTTGCTGTCCAGGTGCTGCATTCAGGTGCGATCTTCATCTCATTTAAACTGATTTGCACTTTTGATTTAATAAGTAATTTGACACAGGAGCCATTATGTTTAATGAAGTCCACTCGTATCTGCACTTCTCCTCATGTAGCACTAGTCTTTTCACCACCTCCCGCCGTCGCCCGCTCCGTTTGACGACATAAAACGGTGAATAAATTGATTTAATATCTTCTTCTTCTTGATGAATGTATGTGATAAACCCGTCCTGCTGGTTTCGCTCCTTCAGGCCCCGCGCCAAAATCATCCCTCTCGATTTTAATTAAAGCATTTGTCTCTCCGTACGAGTCCATTGCCCACAGTGCACCTCTCTATCACCCCCTTCTCCCCCTTAATTACCCACGAGCCTTTGCTCTGCATGTCCACGTTTATGCGCAGATAAACGCTCGTCGATAACCGTCCTCGTCTGGAGCGATCAAACGGCGGAAGAGGAATGTTGTCTTTGGGCGGATGCTGCTGCTAAAGAAGAGCTTTATCCAAACATTAAAGCTGCTGCTGTGGAAAAGTAGCTCATTATGTTACGTCACTTTGTTATGAAACTAATGTGTTTTTTATGAGGGATGTCAAGATTAACCGGTTTTACTATGACCACGATTCTAAAAGGACACAGTAGGTTAACCGTATGAATTCTAGAAGCCATGGTTTACATACAGGCTGCGACATAGGGCTGGGCGATAAATCGAATTAATTTGATTCATTCATGCTTTTAAAAACAGACGATTTGTAAAATGGCAAAATGGTAAAATCGTGTCCGCCGCTCCATGTCTGCCTTACTTGCGCCAGTTTAGCAGCGTTTCAGACGCTCTGTAGCGACTGTTTTCATAAATGACGCCAGTGGAACCCAGAGACTTTCTGACGATCTGCTGCTTTAAAAAGGTGTGTCGTGTTTTCGTTGTGCGCGATGGCATTTTCTTCGCTAAAACACAGGTTCCCTCCGGTCTGATCCTCTGCCCTTCTTCGACTCAGAGCGGAGACATGGCGGAGACACAGCAGTAGCGCCACCATGTAGCTCCGCCCCTTTCCCCTTGAGTCTCCATGGAGACGGACGTCAATTACAGCTGAGCTCATGAGGAAGTTTTACTTTTGAGATTTTTATTGGGCCAAATTGTGGGCGATATTTGAAATCTAAATATTAATGTGGAGGACTCTGGGCAGTTTTTTTTCATATGAAAGATCAGGAGATCTTTTTAAGTTTATTTCCAGTTTGCCTGATGAAGGTCTCAGGACTGAAACATTGACCTGATCCTAATAAACTATTTTTGCAAGGTTGGCAGTGTGTGGGAAGCATTATTTTTTAATCGTAATCGTCCAAACTGAGGCCGTATCGCCCAGCCCTACTGTGACACGGCACGAGCAGCGCGATAGTTGAGCGAGACAGAAGGACGCTCTCCCTCAGAGTCGCATCCACCCAAAAAAAAGATTAAAGTCAACAGTGTGAGACGTCTTTACGTATCCAAATGACGACCAAGGTATCGGAAAGTTACAGCCAAAGGTGCTAATACGCAATACGTCGAATATGACACAACAAGAGCTGGGACTTTTTTTAATGAATTCAATGCTTATGGTTTAATGCGATTAAAAATATGAATCCAAATGAATCCCACTTTGCTTTAGACACTTTTTCAGTTTCCTTTTTCCTGCAGACGCTGCTTAGGGACGAACGCCGCGTAAAGCCAGGAACAATTTTCCTGTCAAACTTGTTTGTTCACACAGTTACGCGGACATAAACTTATTTTAAAAAGATCATTCTTCAAAATGAATTAAACTGTGACTGTCTTGTTTGAATCGATCACACAGGCCTCACATCTGTTCAAAAGGAGGAAAATACTAAGAAATATACAGTGCCTCTCGAAAGTACTAATACACCTTGAACTTTTGCACATTTGTCATGTTTACAACCATAAACGTAAAGATTTTATTTTGAATTTTTAACTGAAAGTTCACACACAAGTAACAGACACCTGTGAAGTGAAAGCAAAATGATTCATGATTCTGTTATTTTACAAAAAATAGAAAACCGAAAAGTGGGGCGTGCATAAGTATTCATACAGCATGACTTAATACTTTGTGGAACCCCCTTTTGCTGCAATAACAGCAGCAAGTCTTCTGGGGTATGACTACAAGGTTTGCACATGTAGAGACTGACATTTTAGCCCATTCCTCTTTACAAAACAACAGCTCTGTCACATTAGAAGGAGAGCGTTTGTGAACAGCAGTTTTCAGGTCTTTCCACAGATTTTCAATAGGATTTAGGTCAGGACTTTGACTGGGCCATTCTAACACATTAATATGTTTGTTTTTAAACCATTCCATTGTAGATTTATCTTTGTGTTTAAGGTCATTGTCCTGCTGGAAGGTGAATCTCCGCCCCAGCCTCAATTCTCTTGCTGACTCCAGCAGGTTTTCCTCCAACATGTCCCTGTATTTGTCTCCATCCATCTTCCCAACTATTCTTACAATCTTCCCAGTCCCCGCTGAGGAAAAGCAGCCCCATAGCATGATGCTCCCCCACCATATTTGACACTGGGGATGGTGCACTCAGGACGATGAGCAGTGTGTGAACTTTCAGTAAAAAATTCAAAATAAAATCTTTATGTTTATGGTTGTAAACATGACAAAATGTGCAAAAGTTCAAGGTTTATTAGTACATTGTTTCCGATCCTCCCTGAATACCCTCTGCTCTCTGTGATAGTCGTCATAATCTGCTGCGTATCGATCTGATCTCGTCCGTAATCCACCCGTTTTTAATCCGCACGCCGCGACTTCTGATGCGAAACGCAGATCATGGATAAAGCGGGCTCAGGGCGGCGCTCTGAAGCCGGGGTTAGTGAAGCCTGACTCGAACAGAGAGCAGAGGATCAGGCGGAAATATCACAGTACGTCAGTCACAGGTGACACAGGAGAGCACGTGTTATTTTATCCAAACGTTCTATGAATGAGCCTCCATGAGTGGCTCCACAGTGATATGGTTTTTTAACTTTGTAGTTTCTGTGTTACACATGGTTTTACTGGATACTTTTGTAGATCTTTGCTGTGTTTGTGTGAGTTTCAGAGGATTTTTTACTGCAGAGAGTCCATACTTGCCATGAAGGACCCTCTTTTAAGTAAACAAACAGCAGCTAAAGACATTTGAGACCTACACATTTCTTCTTCTGAAACACTGAAGAGCAGTGCAGGACACCACGCTCTGAAAGGAGGCACTGCACCGTTTCAGAGGAGACTTAAAGGGATATTTCAGGATTTTTGACATTGGGCCTCATTTCCTAGTTATCCAGAGTGTTGTTGATGTCTGGAGATATTTGTTTCTTAAATTCATGCAGTTCTTATATTTGAAGAGTCTAGTGGCGCTAGGCTAGGGCAAGGCTAGTGCATTTCTATGGTATCAGTTAGCCTGCATTAAAAACAGTGTGACCCACTCCACAGTGCACCTGAGGTAAATCACTTATAACACCAGACTAACCATATAAATGTCTGTGTTAATAGAATAATGTTTGAAATATAACTGACCTTGTATCACATGAATTACCGCATTTTGAGGGACTATTTTCTCGCAGATCACTCCGCCGCTGCGTTAGCTTACAGCCACGAAGCTGATACTGCTCAAATATAAGTTATTTTAAATGATTCTATTAACACAGACATTTATATGGTTAATGCTTCAGAAATGTGACAAAAATGCGGCGACAATGCAAGAGAAAAGTTATGATCAGTTTTGTAGGTCTTAGTTTTCAAATGAGGCCTATAGGCTGTAAACTCCAGTCAAGAAGCTTTTAGATTTGGGTAAAACTGAACTGGAGATAATGTGCTTGGTTAAGGCGAGTTGTAAGGGGCTTTTCTACCTTCATTAGGCCCAAACGCTTTATATCAAGGAACCAGTCACCCATTCACGCTCTCATTCATACACCAGTGTACGCAGACACTGGAGGCAAGGAGGGTGAAGTGTCTTGCCCAAGGACACAGCCACAGTGTGCACCTTCAGGAGCTGGGATTCGAACCCCTGACCAACTGCGCCACTGTCGGCCATTGTTAGACTACATTCCTGGAGAAGCACATTATAGAAAGTCACATCCCAGACAGCGGTGTGACTTTATTCCCCGTGGCGTCAGAATCTGTTTTTGCTCCGTGTTTGTGGAGCGCCTGCAGGGGTCACCTTTTACACCCTGCCCGAGTTCGAAGGCCTGAGGCAGTCGGGAAGCTGAACTCTCTTCCAAAAACAACAGCTTTTCATTCCCACGTTTTTTTCTTTTTTTTTCTTCACTTTTTAAACAGTTTGCACCGAAGGACAGGGGAGTCAAACCATTTCAATGTATAACTTTTAAAAGACAATAATGACAAGTTAACCTCGGCACATTTTTCTTTAGTTTAGCTTTACCCAAATCCCAGTGTAACAAAAAAAAGTGATGAAAAAGTGACAAAAATGATGAAAATTGACAAAAAAATAATGAAAAAAGTGACAAAAATGTGATGAAAAAGTGACAAAAAATGATAAAGAAAGTGACAAAAATTATGAAAAAAATATGAAAAAAGTGCAAAAAATGTGATGAAAAATGATGAAAAAGTGACATAAAATTATGTAAAAAAATTATGTAAAATTAAACAAAATTATGTAAAAAGTGATGAAAATGTGATGAAAAATTACAAAAAATTATGAAAAAGTGACAAAAATATAAAAAAGTTACAAAAATGTGATGAAAAAGTGTTAAAAAAAAGCCAAACAGACAAGTGACCAAAAAAGTGCCAAAAAAGCAAAAAAAAAGCGCAACAAAAATGTGACGAAAACCCAACAAAAAAGCGATGTCAAAAAGGTGCCGACAGCGCAGCAGCATTGCGTGGAAAAAGCTCCATTTAGATGAGTTTTGTAGGTCTTAGCTTTCAAATGTGGCGTTACTCTGGCCTATAGGCTTTTAGATTTGGGTAAAGCTGAACTGGAGAAAATGCGCCTGGTTATGATGTTAACTTATTGTGTGTTTCGCTGTTGAACTGGGGAAGGTTATTTTTATAAACCGGGCCGGTCCGGTGTCCGCGGCCTCCTCTTTTAGACACGTCCTTGTTAATTACGCTCTTAATCTGCTTCCAGTCATTAAAACTCTCTCAGTGAATTTGTGCTGACTCGTGGTTCCTCGGAAAAGCCAGACTCGGCGTTTATCCCGGCGCCCGCGGACCCCGAGCTCTGTTTAAACTAATCTGAGCTAAATGAGGGAAAGTGTTCGGCTCGAGGCCGGGACGGGGCCAACCTTTAAAAAACATGGGAGTCGTTTGTGAAGTTTAATGGTCTGCCCGTTCCCCTCTCTAACCAGGGTTTCTGCGGGGCATTAAAAGTCATAATTGTGCCAAAATGAAGGCCTTAAATGTCACTGAAAAGCATTAGATCGGATTCAAACCGGAGACAAATCGAGACGCTGCAGGTGAATGGGGGGAAAAGCTAAATGTAGAGATATCAATTTGAAACTTCTGCTGTAGATTAAGGTCATAAATATGAGGGGGAATGTATTACAAGTGTTATGTCATTGTATGTTTTCATATAAGGTTTAAATGTATGTTTTGTATGACCTATTAGTCAAAGATTTGCTCAGAGAGATTTTGGTTTAGTTTTGAATAAGCAATTTATAAGCAGTGATGCCATTAACGACTTACGAAGTGACGCATTACTTTTTCCAAACCAGTAATCAGATTAAAGTTACTTTTTC
The DNA here is from genome assembly GCA_007210695.1 of Neogobius melanostomus. Lineage (NCBI taxonomy): Eukaryota > Metazoa > Chordata > Actinopteri > Gobiiformes > Gobiidae > Neogobius > Neogobius melanostomus. Next base: position 1,387,871 of record VHKM01000155.1, read on the forward strand.
ATAGCCTGATAAACCACACCCACTTCTTTTCTGTGCAAAAGAAGGCGGGTCTGGACACACACTTACCCTTGGCGGCTGAGGCCAAACCAATCACGACCGTCACAGAGAACTGATGAGGTTACGTCACTCGCTGCGCTGCTATGTTGTTAGTTCAATTAACATTAACATTAGCCAAAACTAATCATGGATGAAGTAGTCGAGGATTTTGCCTCCGAGTTTATATTCAGTTCATATTTTGTGAGTTGGATTACAGCTGTCCGTCCGCTAATTGCTAATTGGTTTATTTCACTGACAATCTGTGCACGTTAGGCCCGCCCCTTCAAACTGCTCCAATTACTCCATGACCAGACTCACTACCCTGCGTGGAATGGACAGGGAATAGTATGGCAGAGCCAGGAAAACTTGTTCAAGTCACTGTGAGATAATATTATGTCCTTTTATAGTAATATATACTTCTTAACATCTGCAACTCGTCACATTTTCAGCCTGAAGACGACTCGGACATAAACATAGACAACAATAGAGGAGAGAGATGGAAATATGTCACTATTCTGAATCTGTGGAGCTTTGTTGATGTTAAGACCCTTCTGTCATTGTTTTGATGAGAGAAAAAAGAAAGAATAAGTTGTATTTTTCATTATAGTTCATTTTATATCCTAACTAATTGCCTAATGTAATTACTTTGTATACTCATTGTAGTTTTATACATCTGATCACGATTTTTACCACAAGAACAAAGAAAAAGGGCTAGTTCTGATTAGTCCCGATAACGCACATGAATATGACAGTGATCGATTTGGCAGTGCCGCAGGTCCCGCCTCCAGCACATACACACACATACACTCGGCTCTGGGACTGAGCTGGATTTAGCCCCGGACCCAATCAGAGAGCACGCACACCGCTCTGAAGACTCCTCACTGGTTACTTTCACTGGCAAACTCTATGAAGAACTAGCTAATAATACCGGCGGATTACTCGGATATTCTTCGTTTTTGGACGACTCCTCACAAGTGACACAAGATGAAATGTGGAAGCTGCCGTGTGTTTATGTACGTAAGGAGGACGCGATGCTCCTCAACACGGGTGACACGTCTTTAGCCGCTGCTGTCTCCCACAAAGGAAATGACCGTATTTGGATTACAGCGTCATCTCGTTCACAGCCTTTCGTGCTACACGTGGATACCAAACACGTCAGTATTTGTGAATGAATAAGCGTGGGAAAGACCAGGGAGTTGGAGATACTTCCTGTAAAACTCCAACAAATCGTCAAAACATCGTAAAGGGAGTTGTTTTTTGTTCACTCTGACATTAAAAGCAAGAAATTAAAGGAGAAAACTTGCTAGAAATCTGAACGCTGACTCACTTAAATCTAAACTTCTTTTAAAATACCGACATTACTCGACTCTTTTCAGTGTGGAAGTTCAAGGAAAATACAAAAATAATGTTCGAAAACTCTTTGAGCTGCAGTTACGGCTGAAATCGTTCACATTTCTTTGCTTAAAACTTTCTCGTCGTGTCTGATTTGCTTTGAATAACAAAGTTTCTCCCCGTTGCTTTGTTTGATGGAATGTTTGCAAATGTTAAATGGAATATGCACAGATTTCTGGCGGTTGAAGTTGACTGTGTCTCCTCGGCAGTAGTTAAGCCCTATACAGCGCCTCGTTGACCCTCTTAAGGCGGACCTCTTAATGCAGATGTCTTAAGGCCAACCTGTGGATTTAAGGCGGACCTCTTCACATTCAAAGGTCACGCTCGTGTGCAGCTCCCCGGGGCCCGTATCAAAGCAGGTATTTGACTCACGCAGACGAACAGAGGAGAGGTTTTTCTCCCTGAGGGCCCTCCGGTCTTTAGTATTCACTCGGAGAGAGGTCTGAGAGGAGCAGCAGCGCTGAGAAACAGGCAGATTTTTACCGTGGACTGACAAATAAAAGCTTGTAAATCGCGGTTGGGTCTGGACTCTGGGGATTTCCCTTTGGTTTTGTCTGGAAGTTTGAGATGCCATTTCTCTGCAGAGTGACAGAAAGTGGGGCATACTGAATCTTTACCAAGACGTGTATCTGGGATCGGTGGGATTTCTTCGAGTTCCTGAGCTTCGTGATAAACAAACGGCATGCGGCGTATTTTGTAAAAATGAGTTAGTGGTTTTACGAAGCATTGGAGACTAATGTGAACGATCTGTCGTTTTAGCAACAAAAACTTAATAAACAAGGAGTCGTTAGCAATTGTTTAGATTTTAAACCATAGATTTAATGTTTAAGGGATAACCGGTTATCTATTCAGCCCCATTCAGAGTGAAGGTAAATGGTCTATATACTAGTGATGGGATTTTCGGCTCTTTTTGGTGAACCGGATCATTTGGATCGGCTCACCAAAAAGAGCCGGCTCTTTTGGCTCCTGTCGTGTTCAAAAATGGATGAAAAAGAATCCGTAGGCTCGTTCTATTAAAATCAAAATCATTGTTTATTCCCTAACATTTACAATCTAAAACAAACGTTATGCAGCTGCCTCAAGGGACACATGTTGGTCAATCAGCAGGGAGGGAGAGAGAGAGAGAGCCCTCCCCCAAGCCACACACAAAAGTAAATGATGAAGTAGGCGTGTCCTTGTCGAACCAATCAGTACTCTAGGATTTTTCTTCTGCGCGATCTGACTCCTCATTCTAACACACTGCCCCCCAGTGGATCCAAGAGTAAAAACAACAAAATGTCCGCCTAATTCAAAATGAACCTTAAAGCACAGATTACAATCAACACAGTTTCATATATAATCATTAAAGCCTATTATGACAAAAACATATATAGAAATAGTCAACACTCCGAAATGGCTCTTCATTTTTTTTACATGATACAGTTTAAATTTAGGAGAGGTTTTGATTCATGGCTTAACTGCTTCACCACGGTCCTGCTCAGTCTGTTGTTGCTGGAGCCTCTCACTGAGAGAGAAACACAGACTCCAGAAATCACTGAAGTCCAGACTTTAGCCTGGACTCCTGTTGTTCTTCTGCTTTAGTTGCTTTTGCAATGGGCTCATACACTTGTGGAAAAGGCCGACATTACGACGTATCATCGCTCTGCGCGTGATCGCATTGTTTATTTTTCACTCCACAAACCCAGCGTAACTTTATCTAACCATGAAACCCAAAATATGAGACGGATCTTTCTCAAATAAGAAGTGTCTGACTACATGTACTGACTACATGTATGGATTAGTTTAAGTTTGTAGAGATTTAGATTTTGTGTAAACAGCAGGTTCGTTCCTCGTGGACGGGCTGCAGCTACAGATGTTTTACCTTTCCTTTCTCCCTCTCTCTCTCCGAACCCATTCTCTTTCAGTCTTTGCCCTTCTCTATTTGTCTCTAATGTAGCAGAGCAGTGTATGTAGAGCTTGATAAACATACCTTAAAAAAAAAAGTCTTTGTACCGACCAATGGCCGCTGGCTGCTCTGCTTTGCGACAACGACACTGGAGGCCGCCATTGCTGTAGTACCGCCATATAGCCGCTAGGCCCCCATTGGAATCCATTGCACTTTAGACACGTTAAAAACAACTTTAATGCCGGTGCCTAATTGTTTGGAACTGTCTACAGCTCGATATTCCTCCTGTGATTACGCTGGGTTAGACACAATCAGAGGCACCGGGCTGGTTATCGTAGGAGACATTTTAGAAATCTCCTACTTAATGAGGGTCGGACTGTTAGCATTGGAGCTGCATGAGCTACGCGTCACGCAAGGGCGGAGTCTACAGTGAAGATCCCGCCCTTATGCCCTTATTAGGAACATGCTTCGTCAGAGCTGGGGAGGACGAGTCTGTAAATCCACCATGATTTCCCCCTCGAACGTGGTCATTATGGTAAACGGGGAGGAGTGAGGAATGACGGTCTATTAATAATATGTCTATGGTACCGACTCGTTCGCGATCAACCCATCACTACTATAGCATATATATTATTATATAGAGCTTTTCCACCTACATTAGGCACTGAAAGTTACAGCAGTAACCAGTCACCCATTCACTCTCTCACTCATACACCAGTGTACACAGTCACTGGAGGCAGGGAGGGTGAAGTGTCTTGCCCAAGGACACAGTCACAGTGTGCAACTTCAGGAGGCAGGATTCAAACCCCCGACATTCCGACCATGAGACGACCCGCTCTACCAACTGCGCCACCAAGAGTAATGATCCCGAGTGGTCTGTGAAACATGGGTTCCACTTTTGAGTTCTGTTGCATGAAAACCACCATGATTAAAAATATAACAGCCCGAGGTGTCACATGGGTCAGAGCATTTTTTAGAAAAAGAAACTCTTGGATCCAGGCTTTTAAGCAGTTTAAACGAGGTCTAAAGCTGCATAGGAACACTGTTTACCAACTGTCTTTTGGAGTCGCCACCAGGGGGAGGTATTACAGCAGTATCAGCTCTCCGCCATAAGGACCAAAGAGAAGGGCTTTCCTCACCTATTGTTTTAAACGTAGGAGAATTCAACACGAATGCGTAACAGCTGTTTTAATCAGTGTGTGTCTGGAATTGGAACGAGACAGAAATACTTTTGATAGACGGAAACAAGAAGAAAATCCTCGTAGAGAAGATGAAGCTGGTACATTCTTGTTAAGTACATTTAAGAGATAGATAGATAGATAGATAGATAGATAGATAGATAGATAGATAGATGGATAGATAGTCTTATGGCAGCCGTGAAAAACAACCTCTTGAACCTTTCCGTAACAATGTTTTTATTTTGCAAAACGACAAAACAAATATCATAAAACATGGTCCTTTATTAAATACCTTTTGAAGTTGCAGTAATGACTTCATATGGACATTTCTATAGCCGTTAAATCTATACGTCGATGCATACAAGACTTCTGAACACTTTTTTATGTCGTATCATAAAAATCTTATATTTCTCGGTGAGTAAACAAATATTCTCTTTTAGAAAGGAATGTCTTCAGTTAAAATCTTCCATCTGGAAACTCGAGGTCAAGTGTTTTTTTTAAAGCCAGAGTGGAGTCTTTGTGCAAAACCGTTCAAGGCTCAGTATTGTTCATACAAATATCCCGTTTAAACGCTGGCCTTCAGAGCCAGAGGAATTATGTTATCAACCAGTTTCTTCTTCCAACTAAACACAGTCAACTGTTTCATGCTGCACAGCGCCCCCTTGCGCTCTGTGAGAAAATGTTAATTAGATTTTAGATGTTTTATTTGTAGTTTTGCGCCTTTGAATCTGCCATATTTGTTCTCTCAAGTCTTTTAAGCTGTCATATTTTAGTCGTACACAATATTACACTGCCATAGTTGTAGATCTGAGCTTTTGAAACTACAGTATTTGTAGTCATGAGTATTTGAAGCCGCCATGTTTGTAGTCCTGGGGCTTTGAAATTACCTATTTGTAGTTTTTAGCCTTTAAAGCTGCCATATTTAGGGAGGATAAAGAGCAGGTGAATAGTCATAACTGAGATGAGCTGTATTGTACTGGTTGTAACTGACTAACTGAATTGTTTTATAAGAATGGTTATACTGTATGTGTGGCAGCTAGATAGAGGTTATCAATCAATTGTAGTTCTGTGCCATTTAAGCTGCCATATTTGTTGTCCTAAACTATTGTTCTGCCATATTTGCGGTCATGAGTATTTAAAGTTGCCATATTTGTAGTTCTGTGCCATTTAAGCTGCCATATTCGTTGTCCCAAGTCTTTTAAGCTGTCATATTTTTAGTCCTACACGATATTACGCAGCCATAGTTGTAGTTCTGAGCCTTTGAAGCTCCAGTATTTGTATTCATGAGCCTCTGAAGTTGCCATGTTTGTAGTCCTGACCCTCTCATCTTCTTTTAGCCTTTGAGTTTTGACCCTCCCCGGCTCCTGTACCGTTAGTCCTAACCCTGTATCATGTCCTCGTCTGTTTTAGCGTGCGAGCTGATGAACCAGGGCATCCTCGCGCTGGTCTCGTCCACCGGCTGCGCCTCCGCCAGCGCCATCCAGAGCCTGACGGACGCCATGCACATCCCGCACTTGTTCATCCAGCGCAGCAGCGACCGGTCCCCGCGCACGGCCTGCCGCTTCAACCCGAGCCCCGGCGGGCAGCGCTACACGCTCGCCGCCCGCCCTCCCGTCAAGCTCAACCAGGTCATGCTCAGTCTGGTGCAGGAGCTCGCCTGGAAGAAGTTCATCATCTTCTACGACATGGAATACGGTAAGAGGTCGAGCCGAAATGTTGTTTTGAGTGGAGCGAATTTTAAAAAGCTGTGTTCACGTTCGGGTGCACAATACATCAGATTGTTGTCATGGCAACATACTGTAAGTTCACAAGTAACCTGCGCCATGTTATAAATGTAATAGATCTGAATTAATCACGGCTTTGATTCTGTATGAAAAGGTGCTTTAAAGTTGGCTCAAACTTGTAACAAGAGGCAAATGTGAAGAGGCAGTTTTGAAGCGTTAGAATAATGTCATAGCGATGTGCGGGTCAGGGTCAGGATCAGGGCTGATGCAGATAAGAGCGGGGCCCGTCCCAAACTCACCTGGGCCTTAGTCGGCTGATAAGTGGAGTTAGCTGCACCTCAGCTGGTAGTTGACAGGATGATGCAACGATCAAATTGTTGTCTTGTTGTAAAAATGCAAATGTCCTTAAAGGGGGGTATTATGCTTTTTTCAATCACATAGCACCAGTCTATAGCATACTACAATGATGACGTAACCTTCTGTTGGTCTGTATATGCAGTAAATTAAAATAACTGCCTTGAATAAAATTGCTCTCTCAAAATGGCTGTACTGAACGTCTTGAAATAGGCCTCTGTCTCTTTAAGAAGCTTTCCGACACGCCCCCTTCAGCACACTGCTGTGGCATCTAAACAACACTACTGTGCGGGGAGGGGGCTCTGCTGAGCTGAGGAGCAGTGGTTGGTGGCTTGGCTGGTGACGAAAGGTCCAGAGGCGTCTCCAGGAGGTGGGGGCGTTCCTAGGAGGACTGAGGCATAGCTACACCTAAAATGGCTGCCGTCTAAGTTTTTACTGATTACTCAAAAATATGTGAATGAGCCAAGGCAACACTCCAGGCATGTGTTTAATGAGGGAATGACATAATAACATGATATAAAGCTTGAAAAAGTCGATTTACATAATACCCCCCTTTAAAAGTAGTAACTGGATAGTTACAGTCACGGCAAAATGACGGGCAAACTTGTTGTGAGACAAAGAGAGGCCAGAGGCACAGAGGCGGGTCTGGCCTGTGACAGACAGGGAGCTTTGTTTGTTTCGTCAGGGCTCAGGCATCGGGGAAACATGTTAAACTCGTGTCTGTCGCCAACTCGCTATTAACCTGCAAAAAAGAGCCACGTTTTCTCTCTCTCTCTTGCAACACAGACATACGTGTCGTCTTTTATTCATGATGAAGTGATAAATCATGTGTTTAAAGCCCCGCACGGTTTGAGAAAAGCCTCTGAAGAGCCGGCGCGCTGCGTTCTGGTGTGTGTTGGGCTTAAGTCTTTCAGTACTGTTATTGAAGACGTGCAGTTTGATTGAAGTAAACTCATTAACACATTAAAGCTTATTACACATACTGTACATTATCGACATTTTACATTATGTACAAGCATCTTTGTCGACCGTGGGAAAGAAACATCATTAGCACAGATTACATATTTTAGTTCGTTCTCACTGTGATGAGGTGATGATATGGACGTTTCTATAGCCGTTAAATCTATATGTTGATGCATACAAGACTTCTGAACACTTTTTTATGTCGTATCATAAAAATCTTATATTTCTCGGTGAGTGAACAAATATTATTTTTAGAAAGGAATGTCTTCATTTAAAATCTTCCATCTGGAAACTCGAGGTCAAGTGTTTTTTAAAAGCCAGAGTTGAGTCTTTGTGCAAAACCGTTCAAGGCTCAGTAATGTTCATACAAATATCCCGTTTAAACGCTGGCCTTCAGAGCCAGAGGAATTACGTTATCAACCTGTTTCTTCTTACAACTAAACACAGTCAACTGTTTCATGCTGCACAGCGCCCCCTTGCGCTCTGTGAGAAAATGTTAATTAGATTTTAGATGTTTTATTTGTAGTCCATTTTGTAATCATTAGCACAGATTACATATTTTAGTTGGTTCTCACTGTGATGAGGTCCATCCAGTGGTCATGGTGAGATTGTTGTGGCTCTGGCGAGTTGGAGTCCACAGCACTGTTTCCTTACAGAAGGTCTTCACGACCCCAGATGCAGTGGGGGATTCTCATCTGTCCTGTGATATGCCGCCGCCAGGGCGATGGAGCAGCAAAGGCCAAAACGTCACACGCTGCACTTGTATGTATCACTTCACTGCTGCCTACAGGGAAATGGCTTCAAAGCGAGTGTGACTCGTGTTTCCTTCAGGCAGCAGATATCAAAACAGAAAACCCTGCTTTGTTTTCTCTTTGTGTCTTGAAAGATTCGTTGTTTTCTTGTTAGTTTCTGGTGAGTTTGTTTGTCTGTGTGAGAGTCAGCGGGAGGCACGTCCAGAGTGAGCGCTGTGGGTTTGTAAACTCGACCGCGGCCCCGAACACACGAGCGCCGCAGACGTGGAGCTGTTTGTTCTGCGGCAGCACCGAGGCATGCTGGGAATTGGAGTTTTCAGGGGTTGCGCTCCTTTAATCTTCATTTTGTTTGACAGCCTTGTGTTCAGAGACGCAGTGAATCCCATCTGCGTCAGATCTCAGTGATCGCTATGAATGATCGCTGCATGAGACAGAGAGAGGAGGAGGGAGGGAGCTGCTACATGAGCTATAGCGCCCCCTCTCTGGTGAAGACGTAATAATCCATTCAGTTTTCTTCATCAACATAAGAGCCATAAATTCAGCGATGAGTGATGACGCCATTATATTAACAGCGGAGAAATAACGCCTCATTTACATCGAGTTCATTAAGTCCACATCCAAATCCATCATGGAATAATATGGAATAATGTAGTGGCTTTTGTCCATTTATAGGTTTTAAAGGGGGGTATTATGTAAAATGGACTTTTTCAAGCTTTATATCATGTTATTATGTCATTCCCTCATTAAACACATGCCTGGAGTGTTGCCTTGGCTCATTCACATATTTTTGAGTAATCAGTAAAAACTTAGACGGCAGCCATTTTAGGTGTAGCTATGCCTCAGTCCTCCTAGGAACGCCCCCACCTCCTGGAGACGCCTCTGGACCTTTCGTCACCAGCCAAGCCACCAACCACTGCTCCTCAGCTCAGCAGAGCCCCCTCCCCGCACAGTAGTGTTGTTTAGATGCCACAGCAGTGTGCTGAAGGGGGCGTGTCGGAAAGCTTCTTAAAGAGACAGAGGCCTATTTCAAGACGTTCAGTACAGCCATTTTGAGAGAGCAATTTTATTCAAGGCAGTTATTTTAATTTACTGCATATACAGACCAACAGAAGGTTACGTCATCATTGTAGTATGCTATAGACTGGTGCTATGTGATTGAAAAAAGCATAATACCCCTCTTTAAGGTGAGATGCTGCAGGTGAATAGTCCCCACTAACTTTGGCCTCACCAACATTTCCCACCTTTCTCTTTCCGTGCATTTGCGACTATGAGAGTGAAATGTTGCTGCTTTTGGGACAAACTGATGAGCAATAAGGAATAAATGATGTTATTTCCAGCAGAAAATCCTTCTTTGTTTGTTTTCTCCTTTTAAAATCTGCTCTAAAGTCGATAAAGTAATCAATTAATCGATGTAAATACGACTGAGATAAAGCGACACATGACACAATATTCAGTATGACCATAAAAAGTAGCCACACTGTTGTTTAAGCCGCAAGGTTCAAAGCATGAGGGAAAAAGTAGCGGCTCGTAGTCCGGCAAACAAAAATACTTCTGCTGGGTTTATACATAAGTGCGATGCGTTACGAATGCCACTTTTCCATCATTCGTGACATTACTAAATGTATCTTAAAGAGGGCGTATTATGCTTTTTTCAATCACATAGCACCAGTCTATAGCATACTACAATGATGACGTAACCTTCTGTTGGTCTGTATATGCAGTAAATTAAAATAACTGCCTTGAATAAAATTGCTCTCTCAAAATGGCTGTACTGAACGTCTTGAAATAGGCCTCTGTCTCTTTAAGAAGCTTTCCGACACGCCCCCTTCAGCACACTGCTGTGGCATCTAAACAACACTACTGTGCGGGGAGGGGGCTCTGCTGAGCTGAGGAGCAGTGGTTGGTGGCTTGGCTGGTGACGAAAGGTCCAGAGGCGTCTCCAGGAGGTGGGGGCGTTCCTAGGAGGACTGAGGCATAGCTACACCTAAAATGGCTGCCGTCTAAGTTTTTACTGATTACTCAAAAATATGTGAATGAGCCAAGGCAACACTCCAGGCATGTGTTTAATGAGGGAATGACATAATAACATGATATAAAGCTTGAAAAAGTCCATTTTACATAATACCCCGCCTTTAAGAGAGGGGACTTGTTTTTATAAAGTTTATTGTATTTTTTAATTTTAGTTTTTTTCCATGATGACTGGCCTGGCCTCACCTGCCTCCCCTGGCCGCAGTAGTCGACTCGTCTCTTAAAGCCGTACTCCCTTTACGATGTTTATCTTTATGGCCCTTTGTCGACTTGGGTTTTTGATTTTGTCTGAAGTCTCCCTGGTCTTTCCCACACTTATCTATTCACCAATACTGACATGTTTGGTATTCACGTCCAAATATGGTCATTTCCTTTGTGGAAGACGCCAGCTGCCAAAGTCCACAGCGATAAACAAGCGCACGAGTGACAAAACCTTAGGGCCGTTTTCACGAGGTTTTCACATCTCCACTGTAGCAGCTCCTACAGACTCCACACTTCCCTCGGAAAGGCAGAAAACATGAAATGTCTGACCTGTAATTATCCATCGACTATGATTTTCAATTGAGTTTGAACTGATGAACTTTGAGAGAGGAAGCTTGAACTGGACATCATTAAAAGCTTAACAATGTTGTACGTCAAATATCTGCGGCTGATTTAACCGCGAGCGCTTTGTGCAGAATCGATTCCCAATAAACGTCTATATTTCCTGCTGCTCCACCTGACGCCGACATTTCAGAACGAGTCAATCGGCCACAGAGCAGTTTCTAATTCAATTAAACCGAGTCGAAACAGGAGGATTCACACAGCACATTTAAACACGTCCAGGAGCATTTCCACCAACATGGTTTAAAGCTTTAAAGTTGATTCTTTATGAAATGTCTCCTTTAAGGCGAGACGAAAACTAAACTAAATGTAGACGTTTGCTGTAGATCAATATGAGAAAAACATGGTATTGCAGGTTTTCTGTCATTTTATGCATAAAAATGGAGGGATTTGGAAAAAAAATCCCTCTGAAAAAACCTAGAATCTAGAGGTTGCTTGAACTGGAAATCCTCCTTCACTTATGGATTATTTGTAGCCTTGATAATGTTGAAGGCCGTCCGTCAAGCAATCAAATCAAGCATTTCAAGCAGCGACTAAACAGTTCCAACATGATGCTCGCTCACATCGTGTGCGTTTACTTGGATAAATCCGCGACGGAGAGAGAAAACGAGGCGTGATCCGCCCTCTGTGTTTCTTAAACATTAAGTTAAAATGGAAATAATGCAAATAATAAGTTCCAATTTGCCTTTCTACTGTATAAGTGAGCCATAATAGAGCTGGGCAAAAAAATGTTTATGCATATTAATCAATCTCGATTTTCAATTCGATATATATATACAGTATATTTGTTATGATAAAAACAATAAATGTGGCCTGTCCTGGACAAGCAAGTAAACAAATCCTGCAGCCGGACTGAAAACTGCAGCTAACTCAGTTTGGCAGCAGCAAAAACGAGCTCCACACTTACAGCCTCGCAGTACAACATCCCCATGTCACGTGACCTGTCCACGCACCACATAACACACGTCTGCAAAGGAGACGCAAAAAAGTGGAATGTTTCAAGAATGTCAGAAGCAGACAGCCAGAGTTAGCGCATGGTTTGTGTTTATGGAGTGAAGCGCTAACAACTTCCTAAGTATATAAAGAAATACTATTAAACAGCGCCCCTCCTGATAGCGCCACCTTAACGTGGTGGAGGGTTTGAGCCTGAATGATCCTGGAGCTCTGTTGTCGGGGGCTTGGTGCCCCTGGTAGGGTCTCCCATGGCAAACAGGTCCTAGGTGACGGGTCAGACAAAGAGCGGTTCAGAAGCCCCTTATGAGAGACCAACAGGCCCGGTTAGAACCATGAGGCCGTCCTTCTGTGGACCCACCACCTGCAGGAGGAGCTATAGGGGCTGGTTCAGCTCCAACAGCTGCCCCCACGACCCGGCAACGGACAAGTGGAAGAAAATGGATGGATGGTAAACAGCGCATTTATAAGTGTAAAAGTCGATCATCAGCAGAAGTCCAGCTGATCCACGGCTGCAGCATCAAAAAAAAGTGACAGTTTTCCTCTTCGAAGGTAAACTTTTGTCCTGGTCCTCTGACGGCTCCTCACTTGTTTCTGTTTTGCCCATTGACGGGTTAGCGCGATTTTGTAGCGGATTTTACACCTAAATTCACCAGATCCTCACTGTCGCGTGTCACTTCCTGTTTGTCAGAGTCAGAGGATTTTTTTCCAGAATGCAACAATGGCTAATTCTTCTGTCGAGTAAAATGCACCATGCGATTATCAAGATCAACCTTTGTTAAAATTGCGATTAGATTCAAATGGGATGAATTGCCCTAAGCCATATGATGATGCTCTGGAGTCGTCCTCCTTTGAGAGTTTCATGCACGAGTTTGACCACATTTCAGCTGCAAGATTCATGTTCCATGATTCTGTTCAGATCAGGTTTAATTTCCATTCATCATTTCCTAACATAAATAAAAGCTACATAATCTCATTAAACACCTACAAAATGCATATAATTAGAGATTAATTAATGACGGTTAAAAAAAGATCAAGACGGAGAGAAATGACCCCGAGCTAAACCGCTGCTACAATCTGTGCACATGAAAACAGACTCTCACATTTAATCTAATCGTTCTCTCTGCCGTGAGGAAATCGTGACTAAATCTTCATATTTATACACAAACATGAAGTAATTTAAAACTTTGTTGATTTTTCTTTTTCTCAAGACAACGGCTAAACTATAAATCAGACTTTCATGCTCGTAAAGCGCAACATAAAGCCAAAAAGAACTACTAAACACTTCAGAGTAAAGGCCCCCCCACAGTTTTGGAATCATCTAAAATCTTCCAAACTCTCCAATTTCCCCTCGCTTTTTGGTGGATATCTCTGCGCCTCCTAATCTGCGAGGATGAGCTGAAATGAATCGGTTTGCTGCTGCGGGACGAGGAGCGGAGGTGGAGGAGGAGGAGGAGGAGGAGGAGAGCGGGGAGATACGGGGCCCGAGTGGGAGGTTCGTGGGAGGCGAGCGAATCAAGCGCTCTCCCCGCCGAGACCGGAGCCGCTGATAAGGCTCGAGCTGACGGCGAGAGAAGAGCCGAGACACAAGGGGGAAGAAGAGGAGCAGAGGCTGGAGAACAGGGATAAGGAAGGGCCACGCGAGGACAAAAACGCCGCCTAAAGGGGTGTCTAAAGCAGGACTAAACTAGGACTAAAGCAGGACTAAACAAGGACGGAACCAGGAGAATATCAGGGGCTAACCAGCAGTAATGGTCAAAGTTTGTACAGATCATACTGGCTAAAGAAAAAATACCGTCAGATTATTACTCGGTGAAAGTATTTGAAGAAAGTACCAATCCGGGTAACAGCATGTTAAATACAGTATAAAGTATATTTAAAAAAATACAATACAAAATAAAAAGACAGTTTAGCAGTGGAATGGCAGAAGTTCCGTAATATGGTGGAGAAATACAAAGGACTATGTGGAATAGGCGCATCTGAATAGCTCAGTCTTCAGTCGAGATTAGAATGTGGTGATGGAGTCTATTGTACGAGTCTGGGGGCAGAGCAGCTGAAGTTCCTGAGGCTCATGGTGAACATTTTGGTCGGAGGGACAGAGGGGAGAGAAGCAGAGAAGGAGCGGAGGATCTTAAAAATCTTGTTAAGTCCAAGACTGGAAAGTTTGGATGAGTGGACCAGAAACCTCATTTAGAGAAAACCAGCCCTAAAGTTTTGTACCGTGTGTGGAGGCACATTCCTCTGCTCTTCCGTACCGGGCGTCTCGCAGAAGGAAAAATACCATATTTGGATTATAGCCGTTCAACCTGTTGTCTGCCATCATGGTCATACCGCCTTCACTCTGGCTGATCCCGTCAGACCTTTGGAAGCTAAGCAGGAAGGGCCTGGTCAGTACTTGGATGGGAGACTGCTTGGGAACATCAGGAAGCCCGGGGTGAATGTATTGAGTGAGTAGTTGGTGGTGGTCGGAGGGGCAGCTGTGGCTACAATAATAGCTTACCACCATTCATTTCATTCATTTATTTCAGGCAATGGGCAACAAAAGAAAGAATATACAATATGTAAACAAGATGATCCATTTCTACCTGAAAGGGAGTGGGAAGAAGAAAGATTATTCAATCCCACCCCCAGTTCCCCATTCAGAGCTTAACACATTGAGCTTCACTGTTACTTTGTTCAAGGATTATTATACAATTGTTATATCATGGTGGCGTTACCACAGGTAACAATAATTATTACCATTGAGTCTGGAGTGAATGAATAATGCAATGTAAAGCGTCTTTGAGTGTCCAAAAGAGCGCTATATAAAACCCATGCATTATTATTATTATTCTTAGGGTTAGAGGCAGCTTCAGAAACATGAAATGTGTCCTGAATTCTCTTCTGTACGACAACATGACGAGGACAAAGCTTCTTCCTCAGTCAGTGGTGTGGACCGTACACCTGCGTGGCCATATACTGTTCTGGAAAGTGCATTATTAGGCTTTTCAAATGTTCGCTCTGAAGTAAATAAACCTTCCTCCAGTCTCCCACTTCCCACCCTGTGCTTTCTGCCTTTTATCGATTTGGACGAGACTCTGCAGATCCCTCCCCCTGGGGAATAACGAGAGTTCAGTCCAAGGTCATCATTTGGGGAATGTTCCGCAGCGTGGCTTTAAGGGGAGTCTGTGATTGGCAGGTGGATGGGGAGAGCGGCTGCAGTTGTTGTTGTTGGTGAGTATTTTCACAGAGGTGTGGATGGGAGGCAGAGCCGGATGATGGACGGCTGAAATGGAGTGTGCAGCTCTGGCTCAATGACAATGAGCTTTCTGACCTCGCAAACATAACACCGGCTTCAGGAACAAGGGAGAGGAGCTGTGACCGGAATAACAAAGATGGAGGATATTACACACGGCAGGTGGCTCAGGGGTTAGTCACCTGTCCAATGTCAGAGTAAAAAAAACAGACCGGACTCTCACTTTACGAGGCTTCATTTTATGACGTTTTGTCGATTCTGATTCTGCCTGAAATCTCTCCAACCTGGCGGCGCGCCCTGGTCTTTCCCAGGCGTATTCATTCACAAATACTGACATGTTCAACATCTCCACTTTAGTTGCTCCTACAGACTTTACAGGCTCCGACTCATCTCGGTACTTTCTTCTCTCCATGACCCGTGTAAGTCTAATAAACCAAACATGAGCGTGTGCAGATAATTATCCGCATCAGTGCAAATGTAGCTGTTTTAAAGCAAAGCTATAATTTACTAAAACGTTTGTAATTACAGTATTAGAGATGGCAGAGCCGGTCTGTGGCAGGACTAAACCAGGACTAAACCAGGACTAAACCAGGACTAAACCAGGACTAAACCAGGACTAAACCAGGACTAAACCAGGACTAAACCAGGACTTGATAAGAAACTAGAGGGGCATTTTCACACATGTTGGAGCCTTAAGGTTTGATCCGACTCCGCCCTAGTTTCAACTGCATTTACTTCAAAGTTAGTTCAGTCCGTGTTCACACGCGTCTGCACCAAACGGCTTAAAGGACTCACACTGACCTAAAAGCAGGCGCTGGGGTGCGGGGGGGGTGGGGGGGGGGTTATAGAATTCTATAGATATTATGTAACACAAGGCAGAGCAGGCTCTGTATTCTGCAGGCATCTAATGCAGCAGTTTAGTCTGGAGCATCAGCGCTATAAGTCAAGCTAAAGTTAGCATTTGATCTGTTGTATAAAAACAACAGGCCACACAAAGGTCTTATACAGTCACTGACCAATGGGACATAACGGCAAAAGTGTTCATAAATACACCTTTGATCATCCCGAAGACTTCACAGAGGAGCACTTTGAGACACAAAAGTGAGCAAGCGAGGTTCATGCAGAGCGAGGGAGGGGGAGAGCGAGGGAGGGGGAGAGCAAGGGAGGGGGAGAGCGCACATGGGTCGCAGTTACAGGCAAGGCAAGGCAAGTTTATTTGTAGAGCACAATTCATACACAAGGCAATTCAAAGTGCTTCACAGTTGCATAAAATTACAAGAAAACAGATCAAAAATCAATCAATAAAACATCAACATAAAGTTAATCAATGACAGTAAAAGGCAAGAGAGCAGATAAAATACTTTCAGTTTTCATATGCACGGGTAAAAAGAGCTGTTTTCAGCCTGGATTTGAACATTGTCAGAGTTGAGGCCTGTCTCACATCCTCATGAAGACTGTTCCAGATTTTAGCTGCATGAAACTGAAACGCAGCCTCACCGTGTTTATTATTGACTCTGGGAACCACCAGGAGACCCCTCCCTGAAGTTCTCAGGGCCCGAGATGGTTCATACGGCTCTAACATGTCAAAGATACAGCGCATTAACTGTTACACAAATACACTTGTGAACAGTTTGTAGATTCAATATGTGCAATAGTG
Source organism: Neogobius melanostomus (assembly GCA_007210695.1). Lineage (NCBI taxonomy): Eukaryota > Metazoa > Chordata > Actinopteri > Gobiiformes > Gobiidae > Neogobius > Neogobius melanostomus. Next base: position 1,404,629 of record VHKM01000155.1, read on the forward strand.
CATGAACAAAGAGAGTCTGTGTGTATCTCGTTGTTGTTCTGTCTCGCTCCCTGTGGCGTGACGAGAGTAGATGCTATGCGTGGGCTGAATTACGATCTTGTTAAGACAAATCAAACATTTTTTATTACCATTAAAATGATCCCTCTCTTCATCCTTCACCCAAACAAGGCTTTAGGCTTACAATGTTGTGGAACAGAATGAAACAGCTACCAGATATTTGCTTAAGCTATCATTTTATTGTCATTGCAATTTTTCAAGCTTGGCCACCAGGGGGTGCTGCAGCACCTGCCGCACCTCCACTTCCGGCGCCCCTGCCTAAAAGTGCTGCTCAGGTCGAGAGCCACTGTGTGAAAACGCCCTTAGACAAAGACAACAGCACAACACGGCAGTGACAACAAGAAAGACATCTTTACCTTCAGACAGTCCCGGCATCAAGAGGGGGCGTAAGGGAGCGTTTTCAGTCTATGATGAGTTCAAAACAACCCAAAACTCTCTACCGCTTCATTTCTCCTCCGGTTTCAAAAACTGACACCAAATCCACAAAGACAGGCCTGTGTTTGTGAGCGTGGGAAAACATGTGCGTGTCCTGATTGGTCAGCGGTGTCAACAGTGTCACAACATCACAGTGCAAGGCTACTACTGCTACGAAGCCTTCAACTTGGTATAGTTCTGTCAAATGGAGATAAAAGTCGGCGACACGAAGAAGCGGGACGTATTTCAGTGGATTTAATAAGAAAAGGAGACGGGCCTCAGCCCCAAGATGGAGGAGGCGGAGGAGACAGTGGACAGAGGTTTGCAACTAGCGGCGACGTGAAGCTGAACAGTTCGTCTCCAAACTCAGTCAGTGCCGCTAAACTGTGGTTGAAATGTAGCTTGAAAAGGTGGTTCTCGTGAACGTTTGGTGATATAAAGTTGTGCTGTTTCGTGTGGGGCTGTGGCCATGAAATGAGTTGTTTGTGCCGCTGTTTTGACAGAGAAATGACGAGGGAGGCGCGCTGGTGTTTTTCTGTCTTTATTTCACTCTGTCATTACCGCTGCTTTCTGTGTGTTCACTTTGGAGGATCTTTGACGTGTGAAGCTTTGTTCTGTAGCTGCTCATGTTTCAAAAAAGTTTAGCTGAAATGAAACCGTGCTCTGATGAGATTCTGTCTCTGCAGCTCAGGAGGTAATAATGTCCTTTCTTTCTTTTTATCGCTGCTTCAGTTGAAATTCTGCTCAAATCATCAACAGGTGACGTTTTAGGACGTCCTGAACTTTACTTTTTTATCCTCAATTTTTTTATTGTATTATTATAACTCAATTAAAATAACATAGGTTGGAATAAAGCACGGTTAAGGCACAGGTATCGTTAAAGTAGTGCCCTGAACATGATCCAAAATCTTTCACATTGACGTCTGTGCATTTCAGTCTTTCCCCCGGTTCACCTGCAGCGCCTCATGTTAAATAAATGTCTTTAAAATAACTAAAGCAGAGGCTTGTTGGGCACATGTCGACTCTCTCTGATTGGAACAACGCGGTGAGGAGCAGCCGGCTTATTACACAAGTGTCAGATTTACGAGGAGCACCTGAACGCCTCGCCAAACTCCTGTCACTTAAAGGCGCCGCAGCGAGAGACAGATCCATCACAACGTAATGAAACGGCTTCAACAACAACAGACACAAGAGCCGCTGTAAAGGAGTTCATTTTAATCATCGCAATTTAATGATTAAGCTGTGGTTTAGAGCGGCCGTTCCCAAACCTTTTGTCCTTGAAGCGACTCCAAAACAAGTGGTCAGTGTTGAGATTTTCAGTTTTATGGGGGAAAAAAAGACCAAACTCTCTCTTTACGATGTTTATTCTCTGAGATTTATCCAGGAAGTGACTCCAACATGTCTGTGTGGCTCCCTGGTCTTTTCCACGCTTATTCATTCACAAATGTTTGGTATCCACGTGTTGCAGGAAAGGCTGTGACCGAGATGACGCTGTAATCCAAATATGGTCATTTCCTTTGTGGGAGACAGCAGCGGCTAAAGACGGGAGGAATATACACAGGGACTAAACTTTAGGGCCGTTTTCTCCAAATGAGGCTTTTATTTTGAAAAACAGCAACATTTAAGGCTTTTATTTTGAAAACACCACAAATTTAAGGCTTTTATTTTGAAAACATCAAATTTAAAGCTTTTATTTTGAAAACATCACTAAAGCTTTTATTTATTCAGGGCAGCTGCCTTGGACACTTGCTCTAATGAGATGCCATTGGTTCTTAATAAAGCTACAGTCGTTGTACGCCACGTAGATAAAGACCAATTGGGAGGAGTTGGGATTGACCCGGCTCCTCCCCTCTAATCACAGCTACTCTCACCTGTGGGTAAACACCTTTGAAGTAGAGCGTCTGTAACGACCTGCTCCCCCCAGTATCGGTCAGTCCTGTCCTATTCATAGATGATCACTGCTCATTATCTGTCCTATTCATGGATGATCACTGCTCATTAAGCCATGAACCCCAACTCCTCCCAACTGGTCTTTATCTACGCTGCGTGCTGAGCGTGACTTTGTTCACTGACGAAGCCTTTTGGATGAGAGGCGAAACGTTTGGAGACTTCAACTACCGAGTACAGAAGATGACTCAAGTACCTTCATTGAAGATGGACAACTCCTGTATGACTGAGGACTTACACAGAGATTTCTGAGTGTATTTACTTAGTTTTATAGTTTTCTCTTATTTATTTATTTTTATCATTGCTTATATTACCATTCTGGTCACCATTCTATTGATTTACTTATTGTTTAAGTAGTCATAGTGTTTTAGATATACATATATATACACATACACATACATTACTAGCGCACATATTTATTATACATATCTTATCATCACCATAATAACAATGACAATATCATTCTCAAAAGTATCATCTTCAAATGTATCATGTTTCTCATTGCTATCAGACCTGCTTCCACTGTAATAATGTTGGTTAAGATTGTTCTGTCAGTGTTTTTGAGGTGTGTTAAAAAGCCAGGGTGTTATGTGGCAAGCTGGTAGAGGGCGGTAACCCCCCACCAGCGAGCCCCCACCCTGCTGCCCTAACTAGTTGATGCTGTGAACCGCTTTATAATCCTATACTGAGTGGTGCTTTAAAAAGACAAGATTTATGAGCCTGTTATTGCCAATACATTTCCACTTTGGCTCCTCCAGACTCCATCCAGGTTTGGACTGAGCATTTCGAAGGTGTTTTCTTTGGGATGTAATTCCTGCCTGATTTACGTTGCCATAAAAAAACAACCAGAAGCTACAATTCTTTACAGATTTATTTTCACTAATGAATCCTAAAATCCTAAATCTTTGTCAGTAATAAGTCATGTATTTTTTTGTTTGGTGTCTTAAAGCCGTGTTTCTCCTCTCGTCAGCTCGCCTTCACAAATCCCCGCGTGTTTTGCATCTCTCGCTGTGAACCTGCCGCGCAGTCGTGGGCGTTTCTTCAAATCCACATCGTTTTCTGACATTATTTATAACAAGAAAAGCATTATGTTCCTGCCAAGTATCGACAAACTCATCCAGGATTAAAACAGGCCTCTCTTTGTTCGCTCGTTCTTTTTTTTTTTTTTGTAGCGCGATCGATTCGTTTCTCCGAGCTTTATTAGTGAATTCACACTGACAAACAACAACAACAACAACAACAACAACAGGCCACGATAAGACGCTCAACACGAACACGACTCCACCTGCTTATGTGGTGAAAAGAGACAAGTCCAGTGGCTTTATGGGGATAATTCCTCTCCTGTTAATCTCTCATTAAGCATTTTTAAAGACAGTTTTATACCCTGTGAGAACATGATCTGAACAGAATCATGGAACACATTTTGCAACAGAAATGTATGAACTCGTCGTCAAGGCTCATCTTACACTAAAACTAATGTAAATTGGAGCTTATTTTTTGCATTTTCTCAATTTTAATGTTTAAGAAACAGTGGGTGAACGGGACAATATTTCGGCTCCCATTTAAGGTCCTGGGTGATAATCAGGGTGCGATTTGTCAAAAAAACAGAAGGGGGATAATTACTCAATCACTTTATTGCTGTTGAACTTGAAACCCAGTGTTGTTACATGTGTTCTATTCTGCAAAAAGATTGCTTTAAGAATTCGCGCTCACACAAAAAACCTCGACTTTCTGTACAAACAGAGAGAGCACCGCTCTGTCCTGCATACTTTGGCAGGACTCAGTAGGGCCCTGACCATGGACAGAGAGGCCCGGACTCTGCATCTGACTCGCTGAGCGGAGCTCATTGCGTCTTGTCTTTACAGCTCTGGAGGGGATGGATCTGCCTTGTACATAGACGTCCGAGCTATAGGGGGCGACCCCTCCAGAGCGTGTGTGTTGCTCAGGGAGTTGGGCCGTTTTGGAAAACTCTTGATCAAACTTTGAGTGACCAGCGTAGTGTGACCAGGGCCACAGGAGTCTTTCTTTTTTAGGGACAGAGCTGGAAATGTTACACAATGAACGCACACGGCTGGCACTTCACAGAACTGGGCGTAAAGGTTCCTCATCCTGTTTGTCAAACGGTCGCTATTGTAAAACACACAGGATTTCACACATGGCTGGGGCATTAACGCACCTGATGCGCGGGTTACGGGTTCCCCCGCTGTCCCCGCAGGCCGGCTGCTCAGACCGTCATATAATTCTCCTATGATCGCGGGTCGGGGCGGTCGCTGCCACTCATTGCCGCCGTGCGTGCATTCATTGTTCAGCCACAAGTCATTCTATCATCTTTACATGATACATATATGCGGATTTTCACAAAATAAGCAGCGTTTTTCCGCTTGGGATCCAAAAAACGCTTTTGTGGAGCTTAATGTCTATTTCCACAGCATGTGTGTCTGTGCACGACTTCTCTGCCCCTCTCAGCGCTCTGAACAGAGAGAGAGAGAGCGCGAGGGGATAATTAGGCTACACGCCAGTCCTGTTCACTTCAAGCTCATGTCTGTATGTGTGCAAAATAGATTTAACTGATCATAAAGTCAATAAGGACAGAACACAGTTCCCTGTGCATAAGATTGATTCATCAGAAATGACACATGCAGTAGCCTTATAGGCTACACTTACAAAGTCCAAGAAACAGTGAAAGGTGAAAGTGTTCCTGACTCCCCAGACCCTCGCTCTCTGTGCACATCAAAGCCGCTAAAGCAGAGATCACCCACGTCTCATATAAAATGAAATCAACTGACCAGCAGGTGCACGGACCTTGAACACAGCCAATTTGACAATTTTATCCCCCTACGTTTAATACAATAATACGCCAGAAGTAAGGATAGGGATAAAAGAAACAGAGACGGGGACAAGAAAACCAGAAGGGGGGGAAAATACCCCCCATCCCCCCCAGCAAATTGCACCCTGGTGATAACCATCTGCTCCCTCATTAAGAAAGCACATAAATCCCACCACTTGAACAGTTTTATCCCTCCACCATCAGACTCATGAACAAAAACAAGACCCATTAACTTAGTTACAGACTCATGGATGTATCTGGACTTGCACTGTGTGGTGTGTCCACTTAGACCCGCTACTATCACTTTATCACTTTATATCACTTTATCACTTTATATGCCTACACATCTGTAAATACAATCCCGCTGTTGTTCAATGTCAGATTGTTGTTGTCTTACCATATGTCACTTTTATTTTATCTTATTTATTGAATATTTTTCACGCATGCCACCATAGCCTTATAGTTTAAAGTTTTTTAGCTTAATTTTATCTTAACTCTGTGTTATATGTTCTATGTCGCACGTTTGCACCGAGAAAAATTCCTAGTTTGTGAACCTGTTCTCAAACCATGGCAATAAAACCTATTCTGATTCTGATTCTGATTCTGTTTCGCACCGTCCGATCTGCATGTACCTCCCTGAATCCTTTCTCCTGTCTCTCCTCTCTCGCTCCTTCACGTATGATATTTATCCAAATCCCGGCGCTTTAAGCTGTTTAGTTCCGTACGAAAGCAAAGTGAAACCACACTGTGTTATGTTGAAGCTGCTTTAGAGAAAGAGCCATCACAGGCATAGACCGTTAAAAAGAATAGACTCCTCCTCCTCACTCCTCCCCGTTTACCATAATGACCACGTTCGAGGGGGAAATCATGGCGGATTTACAGACTCCTCCTCCCCAGCTCTGACGAAGCATGTTCCTAATAAGGGCAAAAGGGCGGGATCTTTACTGTAGACTCGGCCCTTGCGTGACGTGTAGCTCGCGCAGCTCCAATGGTAACAGTCCGACCTCCGTTAGTACGAGATTTCAAATGTTTGTCTTTGGAAAACCAGCCTGGTTTCTTTAACTGTGAGTAACCCAGCGTTATCTCAGGAGGAATATGTAGCCGTAGAAAGTGTTTAAACAATAGAAACCAGGCGTTAAAGTTGTTTTTAACGTGTCTAAAGTCCAATGCTTTTCAATGGGAGACTAGCGGCTATATGGAGGTACTACAGCAATGGCGGCCTCCAGTGTTGTCCAGCCAGCGGCCATTGATCACAGGCGTCTCTCGTTCAGGAGCTCAAGTCCCTGTTCAGCCCTTTTCCCATTATGCACCAAATGAGTTATACATGGAACCCTGATCTGCAGAGATTTAGTTTAATATACCTAGAGAAGCAAAAATATAGGAAGGAAAGGTCACCATACTGTTTTTAAAATAAAGATCGTGATCGTTAATTGCAATTATTTGTTCTGATAATTATGATACAAAGTTTCAGTATCGTCCCGTGCTTAAATCCAAGTTCTCTCAGTGTTGTCCCGAACTCTGCCTTTGACGTCCCTCACACTGCGCTCGCTGATGACAACGGAAAGTCACAAAGTAGAAATGTGCCTCCGGTGCAGCCCGCGCAGAGTCCTGTATGTTTCCTCTGACAGGCCGCCGTACGGGGTCAGAGAAGGGACAATCCTCCCCCTGTGCTTTTCTGCTGCTGCTGCTGCTGCGGGTTGAATGAGCGAACAGCCCGAGAGCGCACAGCTGAGGCCAACACTAAAGGATCAGAAGCAGCCACCAGGGGGCGACGCCACGAGGTCCGAACAAAATCCAACGCAGATAGACTGTTTTTTAGCTGTAATGTTTTATTCTCATTTGAAAGTGTCTGCACCCTCAGTTTTAGTGGCATCAGAATGTATTTTAACCTCTTAACTTAAAGCCTTAAAGAGGGGGTATTATGCTTTTTTCAATCACATAGCACCAGTCTATAGCATACTACAATGATGACGTAACCTTCTGTTGGTCTGTATATGCAGTAAATTAAAATAACTGCCTTGAATAAAATTGCTCTCTCAAAATGGCTGTACTGAACGTCTTGAAATAGGCCTCTGTCTCTTTAAGAAGCTTTCCGACACGCCCCTTCAGCACACTGCTGTGGCATCTAAACAACACTACTGTGCGGGGAGGGGGCTCTGCTGAGCTGAGGAGCAGTGGTTGGTGGCTTGGCTGGTGACGAAAGGTCCAGAGGCGTCTCCAGGAGGTGGGGGCGTTCCTAGGAGGACTGAGGCATAGCTACACCTAAAATGGCTGCCGTCTAAGTTTTTACTGATTACTCAAAAATATGTGAATGAGCCAAGGCAACACTCCAGGCATGTGTTTAATGAGGGAATGACATAATAACATGATATAAAGCTTGAAAAAGTCCATTTTACATAATACCCCCCTTTAACCGAGCGCATTGTCTCCAGTTCGACTTTACCCAAATCTAAAAGCTTTGTGTTATGCCTTATTTGAACTGATTATAACGTTTTTGAAGCGTTTTTGTTGCTGCTTTGTTGTGTCATTTTTTCTCGCTCTTTTGTGGCTTTTTTATTGTGTTTTTGTCACTTTTCTATTTTGTCATTGTTGCTCTTCCGGCATGTTTTTGTCGCTCTATTTTGTTGCGTTGGAGTCGCGTTTTTGTTGCATTTTCATCCTGGTTTTCGTCGCTGTTTTGACGCTTTTTTCCAGAAGATTTCAGATTTGGGTAAAGCCAACCTGAGACAATGTGCTCGGTCTGCATTTGTCTCCAGCAGGTTAGACTACTGTAACGGCTGCTCACTGGCCTTTCTAAACCAGCTGTTAGAGCTGCAGAACATCCAGAACGCTGCTGCTCGAGTCCTGACAAGAACCAGGAAATACGACCACATTAGTCCAGTGCTCCGGTCTCTGCACTGGCTTCCTGTCACTCAGAGAATAGAATTTAAAACAGCTCTGCTTGTTACAAGTCTTTTCATGGTTTAGCACCAAAGTCCATCTCTGACATGTTAGAGCCGTATGAACCATCTTGGGCCCTGAGAACTTCAGGGAGGGGTCTCCTGGTGGTTCCCAGAGTCAATAATAAACACGGTGAGGCTGCGTTTCAGTTTCATGCAGCTAAAATCTGGAACAGTCTTCATGAGGATGTGAGACAGGCCTCAACTCTGACAATGTTCAAATCCAGGCTGAAAACAGCTCTTTTTACCCGTGCATATGAAAACTGAAAGTATTTTATCTGCACTCTTGCCTTTTACTGTCATTGATTCACTTTATGTTGATGTTTTATTGATTTGATCTGTTTTCTTGTAATTTTATGCAACTGTGAAGCATTTTGAATTGCCTTGTGTATGAATTGTGCTCTACAAATAACCTGCCTTGCCTTGGGGTGGGGGTTAAGAGGTTAAAGAACAGAGAATCTGCTATGTTAAAACATCCACACTGACCTGGCTTGACTTTATTTGTGTGTGCTAAATCTGTTCATATTCCGACAGAGAAAACGTGTAAAAACGTCCACGTCTGCTCTTGTTTGAGCTTGTTTGAGCTTGTTTGAGCTTGTTTGAGCTGCCGTCTGTATCTACTTGAGTTGTGTTCTTTCCACTTGGAGAACTGTTGTGGCTAACATCTGCTTGTGCTGGTGAGAAACAGCACCGTCGCGTTTCTAAATCAACAACACCAGCGGCAGTAAACATGTGTGTGCTCCCTCATTAAAGCAGACAGTGGAGGTTCTTCATCCTCTGCCTCTCTCATTTCATTTCTTTTATTTCGGTTTGGTCATTTACAGATCATTCAAAACATGAAACATAATAAATGACCAGGCGCAGACAGAAGCTAAAGCTTATTGTGCCTGCCCTTAACTTTTAAATCATAAATGCAGCACATTAATGACAACATCATTAATGTGGACCATTGTCCACACCAGAAGCAAGCCTATTTAATTCATTTTCATTCTATTGAATATTTTTCTATTGTTTTTCTCTTGTAAATATTTTTGAATTGAAAAAGAGATGTGGCTTGTTTTAACTCATTGCAGCAGCTATTCCATAATTTAACTCCTTTATTTGATAAACAGTGCTCCCTTAATGTAGTATTTTGTTTGTTTATTTATTTATTTGACAGGGACATGTACAGGAGCATTAATCAGCATATGAAAAGATGCTTTGTACCAGACTTTAGCTCTTAGAGCTAATTTCCATCTGCAGTCCCCAAGACATACAAAACACCACAAAAAGCATAAAACAATACAGTTCATAATATTTACAGACAGTATTTACATTTTATAAAAAAATAAAAAAAAGAACATATCAAAGTGAAAACTTCTATAGTCTCTATAGTCCTCTGTAGTATATACCCACCCACTACCCTTCTCAGATGTAAACTGTAGTAGTAGTTGTTGTTTTTTTGTTGTTGTTTTTTCTTTAATGCTGACATGTTTGAGTTCCCAGAAAATGTTGTTTCACACTCAGGCAAAATCGTTTTAAGTCTTTGCATAGTTTTAGTGCAGTTGGAAGTTTGTTCCATTCTGAGATAGTTTTAAAAGAAAATGCCGATTGTCCTAATGCTGTTTTTGGTTTTGGTACATTGGTCTTTGACTGTTGACCTTGTTGTTCTGACTCTGATCAGAGGTTAATTGGACAAACCTTTTTAGTGGTGGAGGTGCCACATTAACAATCTTGAATAGTAACTTTAGATTGGCTGACTTAACTATACATTCAAAATTGAGCATTTTATATTTGGTTAATATTTGACAGTGATGATACTGTCGTGATTTCCTATCTAGAATCCTAAGTGCTGCTTATAAAGAGATTCTAAAGGTTTTATTGTGGATTTGTTGGCTTGTGACCAGCATGATACACCATAGAGTAAGTGAGGTCATATCATTGCGTTGAAGTAGTATGTACTTGTGATTAAATATACATAGTCCTCTGAGATTATAGTTACTGTCTCGCTGGGTAAACAATATTTGCATTTAGGGATTTTATTATGTTTAACTTGCTAAATGAACTTTGCCGTGTACAAATCGACTAAGTCATAAAACTTCAGGATTTTTGATTGAAGAAACAGTGAATTACTTGGTGAATTGTTGGTGCATAATTAATTCATCTGATAACCTTCTTTTGTAATAGGAACATTGGATTGGTTCTAGTTTTATATGTATTTCCCATATTTCGATACCGTACGTTAGGTATGGTGTGACAAGTGAAAGTAAATGTGATGCATTTTGTTCAAAATATATTGCAACTTATACAAAATTGCAATCGTTTTCGTTTTCTTTTGCACGTTTAAAATATGCGGTTTCATTTTACAATCAATAATCACTCCAAGACATTTTATATGATTTACTCTTTCTATTTCATTTTCGTTAATAGTGATCCCATCCTCTTTCTCTCTCTCATCCTCTGCTTCTCTCATCTGCCTCTCATCCTCTTCCTCTCTCCCATCCTCTCTCCCATCCTCTGCTTCTCCCTGAAACAGTCTGTATTTCTAATCAGCCGCTGTCAGGAGGAGGCGCGGGTTATTTTAATAATCGCGGGATAATTACAGTCGTGTCAAGTTTGGAGAAGGAAAGTCACACCTCTCCAAATCGGAGCCGCTCAGGCAAACGCGCTGCAGTCGTTATCCATCACTCTGCACTCACGGGGGGGAAGTGTCGGGTCCAAGGGCACAATAACGGGAGGGTTTTCATTTGTTTAAGGCGTTACAATCAGTGTTTTAGGTCTTAACTCTCAAATGAGGTCTGACACTGGCCTGTAGTCTGTAAGCTCCAGTCAACAATCATACTCTCAGGCTCAGATTTACAGCAAATGGTGATCGAGATTACAGGAGAAATGGATACATTGAAAGATTGGTTCAGCGTAAACAAACTGTCTCTAAACATTACGAAAACCAAAACAATGTTCTTTGGAAATCATGTAATGAATGTACAATTACCAGTTAAATTTGGCAACGAAACTATTGAAAGAGTTTATGAACAAACATTTCTTGGTGTAACACTCGATCATAAAATCAGCTGGAAACCTCACATCATAAAAATTAAAACTAAAGTTGCAAAGATTTCAGCCATAATGAATAAATTTAAATATATCATTGATAACAAAGCTCTATATACTATATACTGTTCACTTATCCTTCCACATTTAACATATTGTGTAGAGATCTGGGGAAATGCGTATAAAAGTAATCTTGACCCATTGTTTAAAGTTCAGAAAAAGGCAATAAGAATAATCCATTTAGCTGGATACCGTGATCACACTAATCCATTATTCTTTCAATCAAAAACAATGAAATGTGAGGACCTTACTGAATGTAAGATGCTCAAATCATGTTCAAAGACTCACAAAAGTCACTTCCTGAGAGTTTACAAAATATGTTCTGCAAATGAGAAGTCAAATACAACCTGAGAGATAAAATGAGCTTCGATAAACAATACTCCTAGAACTAGACGAAAGCATCAAACTTTGCAATAACCTGGCACATTTTTTAAAAGACTTACAAAGAGTCTATATTCCACAAGTATGAACAGTGTTAATCATGGACCAAGAGTTTAGATGTTTGTCTGTTTTTCCTTTTGCTGTTGTTTCCTTGTTGTTGTTTTGTTCCTTGTTGTTCCCTTGTGTTTTTGTGTAATATGATTTTAATTGTATTGATTTTGGGGTGGTAGGGCTGGGAGATATGGACCAAAAGTCATATCCCGATATTTTTTTCTGCAAAGTGAGAGCTGTGAAATGAAATGTTAAGTCAAAGTCAAAGCCAAATGTGAGTAGTTTTATTGAAAACTCGCTATAAAATGTAAACAAACACTGTATAACAAAGCTCCGTAAGGTGCACATTTAAATAAATAAAAAATTCTTGGATAAAAATAACCTATAAAATAAAATAGGTCAGTCTTTTTCTGAGCAGCATTTATATATAAAGAGATAACAAAATAAAGTGCTCAGTTTAAGATCAACATTTTTTTAATATTAGCTTGATATTTCTTGTTTCTTTTTGTTAACTTAATAGCTTATCTGAATTTGAAATATCCCGATATACGCGATATGGTTTAATTCCATATCTCATTAAAACATATATCGATATATCTTAAATATATCACTTATAAGGTTTTGCTTCGGGCCCACTCCTTTTGAGCAGATTGTTGCTGCTCAAATAAATAAATAAATAAGAAGCTTTTAGATTTGGGTAAAGATGAACTGGAGACAATGCGCTCGGTTAAAAAGTGGAATGAAAATGTCCCTAAAGTTTAGTCCCTTTATCTGCACATGCTCCCTGTGTATATTCCTCCCGTCTTTAGCCGCTGCTGTCTCCCACAAATTAAATGACCATATTTGGATTACAGCGTCATCTCGGTCACAGCCTCTCGTGCTACACGTGGATACCAAACATGTCAGTATTTGTGAATGAATAAGTGTGGGAAAGACAAATTGCATGTGAATGTTACAGTAACATATTAACCGGGGTAACATGTCAGTATTTGTGAATGAATAAGTGTGGGAAAGACAAATTGCATGTGAATGTTACAGTAACATATTAACCGGGGTAAGGAAATGGAAACCTAAACGAGAACTGAACCAGAGTTTGGAAAAAGACCCGGAGCCTTGGTTTCTGTGTCTTTGCCCTGAACAATTCCTGTCAAAACAAATGTTAAACTTTTGCTTTTTCCCCTAAAAAAAACTTTCTCAACGGCTTCACCTCGAGCGACCGCGTTTCCCCGCGATCTGATCCAAATGCAGCCGGACGTTATCGCCAAATGTTTCCCCCGAATCCCCCGTCTTTGCTCCGCGGCCTGACCCCCGGCCCCCGTCCTGCTGCGGCGTTTCGTTTAAGTGCGAGACGTACGGAGGCCCGGAAGGACAAACCCGCGGGAGGCCGTGTGGAAAAACAGGGCCCACGCCGAGAGGAAGGGCGAGCAAAGTTATCCGAGCGGCGGAGCGGTTAGCCTCGGAGAGAACTTCACACAGCGGACAGGGTTGGAGATGTTTAGCCTGTTTCTCCTTTAAAGGGGGGTTTATGTAAAATGGACTTTTTCAAGCTTTATATCATGTTATTATGTCATTCCCTCATTAAACACATGCCTGGAGTGTTGCCTTGGCTCATTCACATATTTTTGAGTAATCAGTAAAAACTTAGACGGCAGCCATTTTAGGTGTAGCTATGCCTCAGTCCTCCTAGGAACGCCCCCACCTCCTGGAGACGCCTCTGGACCTTTCGTCACCAGCCAAGCCACCAACCACTGCTCCTCAGCTCAGCAGAGCCCCCTCCCCGCACAGTAGTGTTGTTTAGATGCCACAGCAGTGTGCTGAAGGGGGCGTGTCGGAAAGCTTCTTAAAGAGACAGAGGCCTATTTCAAGACGTTCAGTACAGCCATTTTGAGAGAGCAATTTTATTCAAGGCAGTTATTTTAATTTACTGCATATACAGACCAACAGAAGGTTACGTCATCATTGTAGTATGCTATAGACTGGTGCTATGTGATTGAAAAAAGCATAATACCCCCTCTTTAACGGCGGCACTTACTTAATTTTTTCTACTACTTTTCTCCGTTAGCTTCTCATGGTCCGTCTCCTTTTCTTATTAAATCCAAAGAAACACGTCCCGAGGTTTGTCTCCATTTTGACAGAACTATAGCCAGGTTAAGGCTCGTAGCAGCAGCAGCATGAACTGCGTTGTTGTTGACAGCGATCACATGACACTGTTGACCAATCCGGAGACGCACATGTTTTCCACGCTCACAAACAGAAACCTATATTTTCTGATCTGGTGTCAGTTTTTGAAGCCGTAGAGAGGACAGACGTGTTATAAAACAGCTGTTTGTCAGAGTCGTGTCGTTATGTGTGAACCGTTCCATAATTGCACTAAATCCGGTCCTGTAGTGTGGACGCCTCATTCTTTATAAATCGTTTAAGACTGGAAAAATGGTGCAGTGTGTGCTGACCTTTAGTCGCTCCTACAGACTCCACACTTTACAGGCTCGGCCAACACAGGGCCAAAACATGAAATGACAGGAAACTTGTGATAGAGTTTTTCCTCATATTTATATCAGTAATCTACAGCAAAAGTTTCAGTGATGTTTAAACTAAACTAAAGCCAGGTCTGTGAGGTGATACCGTCTTATCTAATTGTAAAACTGAGCCACTCTTTTATTTCTTTTCACTGAAGGTTTTATTTCACACTGGAAGCTCCTGCGATTCTTGGAGGCTTTTAGCACCTGCCTCTCATTGTCTTCCCATCACTTTGGTTTTTATTTCTGCGGATGCGTCGACACTTCTCTCCTCTCTTTGTGACTTTGTTTACGCGTCTCGTTTTATTCCCGTGTTTACGAGTTCTCCCACAAAATCCTGCCTCTTCAGCTTTTATGCTGCTGTCGTCGGCTCGCCTCACGTTCCTCGGTAAAAACCCTGATTAAGTTATTTTTCACAGCCTGACAGAATATGTTTTCTTAATTATTCCTCTCCGTTTGATGGGATAAGTCTTAATCATAGTTTTACACCAGAGAAGTGGCAATTCTATTAAGAAAATTTGGAGAAATTTGGAGAAGTAGACATTTTTATTTTGTAAAAAGAAGAGAAGATGTGCCATGAGTCCGGCTTTTACATTTGCAAAACACCTGGAAACAGAAAAACAAACCTGATCTTCACAATAACATGTTTAATTATAGCGTTGATTCAACGTTTCTCCATAGATTTATTTGGGAAATTCTAATTCCGAGGGCCATTTTCTCAAAATGCTAATTTTCTTACAGACTTCATATTTTACAGCCTCGGACTGAACAATATTTTGAACATTTTTGCAGAAGAATTTTTTAATAATCAATTCCTAGCCTGATTTATTGAGTTTTGAATGTAAAAAAATTAGGAAAATTTCACTGTGGTGCAGTGGTTAGCGCTCGTTAGCTAGAAGGTCCCAGGTTCGATTCCCACCTGGCCAGGGCCTTTCTGTGTGGAGCTTGCATGTTCTCCCCGTGTCTGCGTAGGATTCCTCTGGTTTCCCCTATGACTAAAAACATGTACAATAGGCCAGAATGATTGTAGTGAGTGATCAGTGGTGGTCGGAGGGGCCGATGGCACAGACTTGCCTCGCTTCTGTCAGTCTGCCCCAGGTACAGCTGTGGCTACAATAGTAGCTTAACACGACTGAGTTATAGTGGACGTGTCCTGTATATGGAGCCTAAAAATAGACTTAAAATCCTTATGTTGGAGCCTCAGCTTTTATATTTACCGTTGGAATTAAATATTAACAATAAAATGCAGGAGAAAGAGCTGGTGAACATCTTGACTGGGGCTCCACCTGCTGGCAGCTACAGGTATTATTTTCTTGAAAAATAACCTCCATGTTGGATACGGGTGCGTGATGAACACAGAGCGGCTCAGAGCTGATAATGTTGGATCATGAGCTTTAAAAACAGTGTTTGGGTTTGAACAATGACACGAGTGTAAGCAGGAAGTACAGAACGAGGCGCTGACACCGTAGAAGAAGAAACAACTACATGACATAAATGCAATGAAAAAGTGACCAAAGCACGACCAAGAACTACAAAAACACAACAGAAATGTTTAAAAAAGCAACAAAAAAGTTACCATTAGTTTGATTAACTGGAATCTCAGCGCAATTGATACGTTTTTTCCACAAAGTGAGGCCATGGAGGAGGTCGTCTTCCCTGACCGGACTTTCACAGCTCGGTTTGTGATGGATGTCGTTTGCCTAGCGGTCCTGTCGGTCGGAGACAAAGATATTTACTTATTTGGACTCTTGGTAACAGGGCACCTGCTTAATGGATGGACTGGCCTGGATTATCGTAAATTTGGAAAGACAGCAGTTTGCAATCGGACCCTGCTACTGTCGTTTGAAATTAACAAGCACTTTGGAGCAGGGAGTGACCGAGTGATGGAATTACACCGGGAAGTAACGCACAACGATGCAACGATGAACCGTTGTATTCGACCTGGCAGCTCGCTGTGGAGACGGACAATAGTTGGACTATACTTCTGGGAGGAAAAGGGTTGAAATGTGAAGGAACTACCTGCTCTGGAGAACTGAACTAAAGCTGAGACCAAGAAAAAGCTAATTCATTATAAATGTATGAACTATTACTGCAATAATTATCTCCCTCCTGAGAGAGGAGGTTTGAAGCAGCTGGACCGCTTATCTCTCCTACGCCGTCAACACTTTCCCTTCAAGGCCAAGCCACGGAGCTAAACCTGATAAGGACTGAGCTCTCTGGGTCATATTTAGCATAACACTTTCAGACTGTAAATAACCGCACACACATACCCCCTCCCTAACCACGCCCCCGTCGTTCTGCGTCTGCCTCAACACGTTTCTTTAGCCCCGCCCCACGGTCAATGTCCGGTCGTCCTTCCCCTCCCCAAGAAAAAATTCCGCACATGACCTCGTGTGCTGTGTATTTCCCATGTCTTGATGTTACTATATGTGCTTTGCCTTAACTTAACCTGATTGTAATTTTGCATTATCTTCTTTCGTAAGGCGCAATGAGTTGCCTTGTGTACGAAATGCGCGGTATAAATAAAGTTGCCTTAGCTTTCAAATGAGGTGTCACACTGATCTATAGGCTGTAAACTAATTTAAGATCCACTTTAAGGTATAATGTGATTTGACCCGTCCTTCGATGCCACTGGGACAACCCCATACACCTCATCTAATTCCTGTCTGATTTATTGAGCTTTGAACCCAACAAAACAAGGCAAATGTGGGTTTTTGCAGATATTTTCACTTATAAATAGTTTATTCAAAAACTAAAAAACTCTTTTCCTCTCCAGCTCAGACTGAAGTCCTCAAGTGAACCCCGCTCGACCTTCTCCGCTGACCGTCTCATCCATCTCTCTCTCTCCGCCTTTAATTGCAGGACAAATCTCCATCGCCCTTCGCTGCTCTGAACATACATTACTATCTCTGTCTCTGTCTCGCTCTTAAAGACACAGGCGCCTCATTAGACACGACTCGTTAGGGCTCGGGGAAAATTATCCAAAGAAAGTAAAGGGCTGACAAAGTGCTGTGTTCCGCCGCGCGGTGATGAAGATTAAATTGACATTGAATATGTAGAAAAATGACTCCAGGATAACGCCATCCTCGTTCTTCTTCGTCTGTCGTGTCATCAGTAAAAGCAACGCCTGCACTTGACGCTGCCGGGGAATAGAGGTTATGCAGATTCTATTTAAATCTAAACCTCAAATGAATGGACACATCAAACATATAGAATAACATCGCAGACTGTTATGACATCACTCACATCAGGGGAAAGATAAACAACTGTGGAGATGTCAGATTCAACCTTTAGCTGTGGATTACCAACATGTTATCTGCCCTCAGCTACAGTATGCCTTTTGGATCCATTTTCATCAGTAGGTGGAATAAGTGAACTCTGCTCTGCCTGACTGTGTTAGCCACGGCTTCTGCTGCTTCAACATGTTTGTGTTGACATGGTGTGTGGGCATGTGGGGGGAGGGGGTGTTTGGGGTGAGGCGGGGAGATGGGGACCTTGTCTTTGCTTCTGCAGGACAAAGTTCGCGCGCTGTTTCGAAGGTTGCACATCTGGTGATGTACAGTAATGTGTGAATGCAACTATTCCGGTCCATGGAGCAGCTGAGGGCGGCTTTAAGATCCTCCTCCTGGTGCAACAGCAGTGTTAATAATAATAATAATTATAATAATAATAATAATAATAATAATAATAATAATAATAATAATAATAATAATTATAATAATAATAATAATAATAATAACAATGGCTTACACTTGTATTGAGCTTTTCAAGCCTGTTTCTCAAAGTGCCGTCATTATTCATTCACACCAAACACTAGCAGTGTTGGGAACATTACTTTAAAAAGTAATTAGTTATAGTTACTCACTACTTACTAACTGAATTACTCTATAATAAAAGTAACTCGTAAAGTAACTATTTACGTTACTGTTAAAAAAAAGTTGTTATATGTCAAAGAATTTTGATTTTTCACAAGTCAGTGTAAATGAGTAGAACAGACAGGTGTTTGTATTTATGTTCTATCAGTTAAAGATGTTCATAGTAACTGAATGATCTGAATGGGGGTAGAGTGGGGGAGGCCTCTGTGACTGAACGGCATTGACCAGTATTTGTTTTATTAATGTAGGAATACGGCCGTGTTCAAAGAGAATGTGGAGGAACAGGAGTAAAAGAAACATGTGCCAACACGGCCAACGACCAGGCCAGACTTTACGCACAGCCATGAAGTCTCTCCGTTCATTCTCCAGGCAAAACGGAAAACAATCAACAGCAAATGTACGTTTAGAAACAGAACGTTAGCGGCCTGTAGTGTCTCTGGAGCGGAGAGAGGAGAGAGAGGACGAAGAAAAGGTGCTGAGAACGAGAGGGGACAGATGCGTCTCCACCGATTCTGCGTCTTTGGGGACACACGTAGCCTTTGGAGCAGAACACGATGCCACACCCTGTCCTGGAGAGGCAGAGGACACTGAATGATGTGAGCCCAAGGGGATTTTGAAAAAGCTCGCTATGAGTGAAGAAGCTCTCACTAAGTCAAATATCGCCTTGTTTTTTGAGCTCCAAGTTCAATAAATCAGGCTTGAGTGAAATACAGACGGGAAAGTTTGGAGTCTGTACCTGTGTCTCTCATTATAGCGTTTCGTGTGACCTTTCTCTTCGCTCATTGTTCAAACCGTGTTGTCTGTGAGAAGATGGTGTGACTTTAGCAGCTCCTAAACTCTCGAAACCTGCTCCTCCACATTCTCTGGAGCTGTTTATTTATCTGCACTAGACTCCGCTAATCCGTCATCATCACCTGAACTGAATTTTCATCTCTTTAATCTCATCCGTTTGTGTTTTTTTTTTCCCCTCCTGCGCCGGCGAACTCCGAAAGCTCCGCCAGACTCTCTTCAAAGCGCGACGTTCCCTTTAATCCCGGATTCCGTTTTAAACACGACCAAAAGCGACGGCCATGAAATATTCCCGAGTCGTGGGTGCCATCTTCGAAACCGATCCATCAAACATCACTCGAGGAACTCCAGAGGGGTTTATTTTTTATTTATTGAAATGTTGCATTTACAGTTCTTCGCCGTGAAAAATATGAGGTACGTTTTTGTGCACAATACATCAACAAGGCCAGAGGAGATAAACTGTAAACTAGATAAAACCAGAGACCATAAGATCAGGTCTGTCAAGCAGTGAAAACATCTTAGTTTTAATGTAAAAAAAAAAGACCAAACTCTTTCTTTACGATGTTTATTTTGTAACAAATCAGGCAGGAATTAGATAATGAAAAACCCCTCTGGAATAAAAAGAAGAAAACTTTCAAATGTAGATGAGTGGAGTCTGTAAAGTGTGGAGTCTTATGGAGCGACTAAAGTGCAGTTGTTGTTAAAGAGTGGAATGAAAACGGCCCTAAAGTTTAGTCCCTTTGTCTGCACATGCGTTGCCACAGGTTAGACAGGCGGCGCGGTAGCACAGCGGTTAGTGCTTGTGCTTCCAGGTTCGATTCCCACCTGGGCGGGGCCTTTCTGTGTGTTTGCATGTTCTCCCCATGTCTGTTTCCTCCGGTTTTCCCCCTCCATGTACAATAGGGGAATCGTCCAGCCAGGTTATTCTAAACATCAACTTGGCTTCTCGGGCGTGGCACTGCTCCTTACAGGTCGTTCCAGCAGTGTCAAAGGATGGGTCAAATGCAGAGGACAAAGTTGTTGTATAATGACAAATAAAGCACCTTATTCTTAACCTTACTTGAAAAAGTAAGATTACTGATTTCTGATTACTCTTTTAACTCTTTAATAGATTGCTCAACCGTTTGGTGGAGCAAACTTTATTGAATCTTTACTGAATCTTTCTTTATTAAATCTTTTACTTTATTGAATCATGTGCTGTTTCTAATTCTGCCTATCTCTACCATTTGGTTCAAGTGTGTCATACTCAAAATATCCAGTTTGGACTAGTTTAGATCGGGGTTGTACTAGTTTGGACTGGTTCAGACTGGTTTAGGGCCAGTTTGGACTGGTTTATCCTGTTTGACTGGTTTAGACCAGGTTTAGACTGGTTTAGATCAGGTTTAGACTGGTTTAGATCAGGTTTAGACTGGTTTAGATCAGGTTTAGACTGGTTTAGATCAGGTTTGGACTGGTTTAGATCAGGTTTAGACTGGTTTAAATCAGGTTTAGACTGGTTTAGATCAGGTTTAGACTGGTTTAGATCAGGTTTGGACTGGTTTAGATCAGGTTTAGACTGGTTTAGATCAGGTTTGGACTGGTTTAGATCAGGTTTAGACTGGTTTAGATCAGGTTTAGACTGGTTTAGATCAGGTTTAGACTGGTTTAGATCAGGTTTGGACTGGTTTAGATCAGGTTTAGACTGGTTTAGATCAGGTTTAGACTGGTTTAGATCAGGGTTAGACTGGTTTTGATCAGGTTTGACTTTTTTAGATCAGGTTTGGACTGGTTTAGATCAGGTTTAGACTGGTTTAGATCAGGTTTGGACTGGTTTAGATCAGTTTAGACTGGTTTATCAGTTTAGACTGGTTTAGATCAGGTTTGGACTGGTTTAGATCAGGTTTAGACTGGTTTAGATCAGGTTTAGACTGGTTTAGATCAGGTTTAGACTGGTTTAGATCAGGTTTGGACTGGTTTAGATCAGGTTTGGACTGGTTTAGACCAGGTTTGGACTGGTTTAGATCAGGTTTGGACTGGTTTAGATCTGGTAACTAGAGGTCTATTTCTCTATTTCTAAGAGGTCTGTCCCCCAAATGGTTAGAAAATACTAAAAAAGGGTGTAGGGGTAACATTAAAGGGTTAAAAAGTAACTTAGTTAGATTACAAGTTACTTTATTAGTTACATTTAACGACATCACCTCCTCCGCCTCAAAATGCGAATGAACCGTTTTGCCAAAACTCGCGTTAATGAAGTGCATTTTAACAGAAACATCAACAAAGCTCCACAGATTCAGAAAGTGACTTGTTTACATCTCTCTCCTCTTCTATTGTTGTCTACGTTTGTGTCGTGACTCGTCATCAGGCTGAACATGTGACTCACGTTACGTCGCTCCACAAGACGCAGGAAAAAAGAAGTATATATTTTTCCTCAGGTGACAGAATAGTAACTCGCAGTGACTTTGGAAAAGTAACTTTAATCTTAAACTGGTCTTAAATTACTCGTTTCTGGCATCACACTGGTCTGTGCAGGGGTTGCTCTTGGTTTCATTACTTCAGCAAAAGTATAGATACCACTGGTCAAATATTACTCAGTATCGATGTATTTGCTTTGTAAGAATTCACAAATCCGTTAAAAGGGGGGTATTATGTAAAATGGACTTTTTCAAGCTTTATATCATGTTATTATGTCATTCCCTCATTAAACACATGCCTGGAGTGTTGCCTTGGCTCATTCACATATTTTGAGTAATCAGTCAAAACTTAGACGGCAGCCATTTTAGGTGTAGCTATGCCTCAGTCCTCCTAGGAACGCCCCCACCTCCTGGAGACGCCTCTGGACCTTTCGTCACCAGCCAAGCCACCAACCACTGCTCCTCAGCTCAGCAGAGCCCCCTCCCCGCACAGTAGTGTTGTTTAGATGCCACAGCAGTGTGCTGAAGGGGGCGTGTCGGAAAGCTTCTTAAAGAGACAGAGGCCTAGTTCAAGACGTTCAGTACAGCCATTTTGAGAGAGCAATTTTATTCAAGGCAGTTATTTTAATTTACTGCATATACAGACCAACAGAAGGTTACGTCATCATTGTAGTATGCTATAGACTGGTGCTATGTGATTGAAAAAAGCAGAATACACCCTCTTTAAATAAGTGTTGGGGGAAATATCTTTGCGGCATCAAAAACACGACTTCCCCTCTGTACGGCAACACGACAGGGACAAACCTGAATATTTGTTGTGAATCAGTGGGATTGACAGTTCATTTGCATAGCGCCACCTACTGTTCTGGAGTGTGCATTATTATTAACCAACACATGGACTTTGGAGCCTTTATAGAAATGTGTTACAGACACAAAATTAACATCGGAAAAGGGAGAGTTTGGTCTGTTTTTTACTTTTGACATTACAACTAAGAGGTTAAGGGAGAAAAAACTAAACACACACATGTATATTTCCACCCGACCAAACTTTGTGCCCTTTGGTTCCGGAGCCTGGACACTTTCGTAAACTTCCCACAAACTTCCCACAGATCAGATGGAGCCGGTCCCTGGTGCCATCGCCTCCTCGGAGACTTTTATCTTCATTGTGTCGTTAATTAAAAGTTGTGGCGCCGTGAGTTTGAGACGCGGCCCGTGGGTTTCCTCCGAACGTGGAGCTAAAATAACATCATCAGGAAGGAACTGCATCTCGGCGCCGGAGGAGACAGACCTGCAACCTCCGCCATTCTGTGTGCAGTTTGCATGTTCTCCTCCGGTGTCCCCGACCGCGAAAAACATGTACAATAGACCCTGGTGAACGGTGCTGGCGCTGGCATGAATGATTTCCCTGAAGGGGAGACGTTACAGGTGAATAGGGAAACTTTTTAAATGTAGAGATATCAATTTGAACCTTCTTCTGTAGATTACTGACCCAAATATGACGGATGATATGTCTAAAGATGCCCAAACTATCATACACTTTCAGAGTCAAGTCATTTTCCCAAATAAATCTATGGAGAAACATTGAATCAGTGCAATGATTAAACATATTATTGTGAAGATTAGGTTTGCGGTTGATGTTTTGTTTCCCGGAGAACGTTCCTGTGTTGAGGCACCAATTTGTTTCGTGAAGGGGTTTAAAATGCTACAATTATGGAAGTGTGTAAATGCCTGTTTTAGCCTCATTACTTTCTAATTCAAAATTCAACTGTGCGAATAAACAAGTTTCACAGTACAATTGTTTTTGGGTTTACGCCGTTTTTGTCCCTAAGCAACGCCTGAGGAAAAAGGAAACAAAAGAAGTGTCTGCAAAACAGTGGTCCCTCGTTTATCGCGGGGGTTACGTTCTAAAAATAACCCGCAATAAACAAAATCCGCTATTATATATGTTTTAAGGCTGTAAAACCCGTCACCGCACATTTTATACACTTTTCTCACTAGTTCCACAGGCTAGCGGTGTTTATTTCCGCGGAAAAGTGCAGAGAAAGTCCTGTAAAATACGGAGTGGGACCCGCTGATGCCCGGCCTGTGTTGTTGTGACTCTGCAGCACTGACACAGAGAGAGATCCTCTCTGCAGCGAGAGGAGGCTCACTCTACGACTAGCCAATCAGGACGCAGAACACAATCTGTGTATGGCGTTCATGCACTGTAAAAAAGCCATGAAAGGTGAACCGCGTTATAGCGAGGGACCACTGTACATTAATATTTTGAATCGCACCAAACCCTATGTATTTAATTCATCTGAAAAAGTCCCGGCCCTAATATAATGATATCCATCCATCTTCTTCCACTTGTCCGTTGCCAGGTCGTGGGGGCAGCTGTTGGAGCTGCACCAGCCCCTATAGCGCCCCCTGCAGATGGTGGGTCCACAGAAGGACGGCCTCATGGTTCTAACCGGGCCTGTTGGTCTCTCATAAGGGGCTTCTGAACCGCTCTTTGTCTGACCCGTCACCTAGGACCTGTTTGCCCTGGGAGACCCTACCAGGGGCACCAAGCCCCCGACAACAGAGCTCCAGGATCATTCAGGCTCAAACCCCTCCACCATGTTAAGGTGCCGGTTCCAGGAGGGGTAATATAATGATATGTATTATATAAAAGTATAATACTACAAAAACACTGTATTGGTATCGGAACAGTAACGGCCAGCATGAAGTGTCAAAATATTGGATTGGAAGCTCAAAAAAGCGGATCGGGACGTCCCTACATACTTAAATCAGGTCCGGGATTCGACAATTAAATAAACAAACGCATTTGTAGGAACAGGCTCAGAGCTAAAGGCATCAGTTCCTTTGTGTGTGTCTTGTAATTGTATGAACTAAACCATAGATATAACACAATAAAGATGAGTCTCATTCAGCCCCATTTATTGTACAGGTTCCCGAGTCGTGTGTGACCCTTAATGGCCGCTGTGAAAAAGGCGGGACGTCCTGCGCTCGTGGGGTGGGCGGAGCCTCCACAGAGCTCCAGAGCTTGACTGACAGGCTCTGGAGCCAGTCAATGCACTGAAAATGCTTCAAATTTCGGGCTGATAAACAAAAACCAGCCTGGTTAAAAATATTTCACCTGCCGCAGCGTTGTCACATGGGTCATAGTGATTTTTAGAAAAGAAAAACTCTTTGGAGCCAGGCTTTTAAGCCGTTCTTGGGAGGTTTGAAGTCCCATTAGAATCAATGCTCCCAAGTGTCTCTTGGAGTCGCCCCTGGCCACAAGGGGGTGGTATTACAGTAATGTCAGCTCCCCGCCATGAGGACCATACAGAAGCGAGTTCCTCGCCCCTTGAACTAAACATATGGTAAATCTCTGCAACAAATGAATTTACTGTGGTTCCATGAAGATTTCATTAGAGAGATTTAAGTTTCTGTCCAACTCGTGTAAAAAAAACACCTCATTAGCTTCAAGAACTTAGCGACAGTAATGTGGCAATTACTCTTTACAAACTCATTTCGTTTTATTAAATTAGTGAGTTGTTTTTGTGTCGGTGAACTTCCTTTTTCCTGCTGTTGGTGGTTATTGCTCATGACTTTTCCTCTGAGCGTTTAGATTAACATCAGATAATTTTCTCTCTGTAGATTAGATCGGAGTGTAGTTTGTAATTCGTGTCTCGGGCTAAACTCAGCAGGATCTGATCCAAAGATATCGCTGAAAACATCTGCTAATCCACTGTGTGCGAACGTCTCAGTTAGTCTGTGTTTGCTGCTCGGACTGAGGAGAGGAGGAAGCGAAGACGCCAAAAAGAAATTGAAATATTGGTACTAAAACACTTTGTTGAACTTGTTGAGCTTGTTACCTTGTTATATTTTACTAAACCTCAGTGTTCTGGACATGCTGCATGTCATTTGAAGCACAGAACCTGGAGAATTCGACCACTGCGTTAGTTTTAACCTCCGCAATTGTAATTTTGATCGCCTCACAAAATGCTATTGCTAACCTCAACTAATCAAGGCTGGGACAGAAACTATGATCACATGGGGAAATAAAATAAAATCGATCTAACATATTTGTAATGATCAGATCACTTAGTGTGAGCTGTTAATATTAAAGGGATATTTCAGGATTTTTCACCAAGGGCCTCATTTCCTAAGCAGTTGTTATATTTGAAGAGTTTAGTGGTGCTAGGCTAGTGCATGTCTATGGTAACTAGTAGCCTGCATTAAAAACAGTCTGACTCAGGCACAGTGCACCTGAGGCAAATCACTTATAACACCAGACGACCCATAGAAATGTCTGTGTTGACTGAACTTATATTTGAGCAGCATCAGCTTCCTGGTTGTAGCTACGCAGCGGCAGAGTGATCTGCTCGGTTACCGGATCTACAGTAGTTTGTTTACCTGCGGCCAGCATTACTACTACTACAAACAGATATGGCAACGTTTGGAGGACGAGCCCATGATTTTGAAGAGGTTTTTAATACAGGCTACTAGTTACCATCAGAGGCGTGCTGGCCATAGAGAGAGTCGGGACGTTTCCCGGTGGGCCGCTCGGTTCCGGTGCTTCTGGGCCGGGCCATCAGAATAAAATAATGAAATAATAACTCACTATTCCAGGCCTAAAGGCTTTAACTGCAGCAGGAGCATGAGCTGCTGTTCCAGATATAAATGAAGTAACACAAGCGTAATTGTCATGGAAATCTATCAAAATAACGACTGATGAATGAAAATCTGAAAAATATTCGCATCGAACTTTTCATTCTTGCGGCGGGGAGATACCATTTCATATTGAACTAACTTAGAGGGGTAAGTGGAACACCCCTCCGCTTTAGTTCAAGTTGGTGCAGTCCAATCCAGCAGAGACAAGTGTCTGCGCGAGTTAAGAGACTAAAAGGCAGTGAAAGGTAGAAAAGTGGTCAAATAAATGTTTTTATCTACATAACTTGTGCTGATTGTGGGTTTGTATCAGGCTCAGACTGTGTGTGCAGCGGCCCATGTGAAAAGAGAAATTGTTAGAAAATTGTCAATGTGTGGTATTTGATCCAGCGACCTCTTGTACTTGAGACCAGCGCACTATTACGGAATTCCGGGCCGGTCTTCTCCAAATTCCCGGGCTGAAATTAGGTCCCAGCACGCCCCTGGTTACCATAGACATGCACTAGCCTAGCACCACTAAACTCTTCAAAAATAAGGACAGCATGAATTAAAAAAATATATATATATATATCTCCAGACATCAACAACACTCTGGATAACTAGGAAATGAGGCCCTATGTCAAAAATCCTGAAATATCCCTTTAATGCAACCTTAAAGCCTGTCATCTAGCTAAGGATCTTTAGCTAGCTGACAGGCTTAAAAACATCCTGTGATCCCTGTTTGATGCGTCCAAAAGTGGAGACAATATTCCGAATGATGAATGAATGGTTGCAGGTTTGTGAATCCTATCTCTTCCAAAAACTAACAATCAGGGAAAACATGTTGACATTTCTTTCCAAAACTGTTTCTTTTCCATTGAGTTGAGTCTGAGATTATGACGTCTTAAAATTCAAGAACTCAACCATGGACCCAAACAGATCTATCTCTCTAAAATCCCCCCCAAAGTCTTACCACGTCTTAACACTCTCTGGTCTTCCCTCAGATATCCGCGGCCTGCAGAGCTTCCTGGACCAGACCTCCAGAGAAGGCGTGGACGTGGCCCTGCAGCGCGTGGAGAGGAACATCTCGCAGGTGTTCGCCGACCTCTTCACCACCATGAAGACGGAGGAGCTGAATCGCTACCGGGACACGCTGCGCCGAGCCATCCTGCTGCTCAGCCCCACCACCGCGCACTCCTTCATCCTGCAGGTATGAGCCTCACCACTCGCCCTGCGCGGCTGATGGATTTCAATCTCACCACACGACGATAATAGAGCAGTCTCTCCAGGAGCTCGTGGGCAATTTTTGTGATTGTGGCGAGATGAAAAGCCTGATTTCACCGGCAATCTTCCCAAACCGAAATCACGCTCTTCTTTGTATTTCACAGGAGTTTTAATCAAAGTGGCAACGAGGAATAAAGTCTTTCTCAAGTAAATGTAGATATAACCGTCGTCGGGTTTTTCCCAACCAAGGTTACCTGTGAGCTTAAACATACGATTAAACTGGATTCTATAGTTTAACATTATGGTAAAAATAAAGCTCTTATTCCCCACCTGAACCGAGCACAGTTTCTCCAGTTTGGCTTTACCCAAATCTAGAAGCTTCTTGGAAAAAAGCGTCACAACAGCAACACAAAAATGCTACAAAAAAGTGACAAAAATACAGCAAAATAAATAACTAAAAATGCCTTACACTTGTATTGCGCTTTACAAGCCTGTATTGCCAAGTTTCTCAAAGCGCTACACTGTCGTCATTATTCATTCACTCCAGACTTGGTGGTGGTAAGCTGCTACTGTAGCCAGAGCTGCCCTGGGGTAGACTGACGGAAGCAACGGCAACCAGTCGGTGTCATCGGCCCCTCCGACCACCACCACTCACTCACTACATTCGCTAGGCTTCCTGGTGTTACCAAACGGTCTCCCATCCAAGTACCGACCAGGCCCCTTTCCTGCTTAGCTTCTATTCTTTACTATATGGGACAGAAGACGGAGGCTCGATCTATTAAAATCAATCATGTTTTTATTCCCTAATATTACAATCTAAAACACAAGTTAGCTGAGTGCTAAGGAGAACGCCTTCCCCTGAGCAACCCAAAAAGAACATGGAGGAGTAGGCATGTCCTTGTCGAACCAATCAGTGCTCTTGGAATGTTCTTGTCGTCACTTCCTCTGCACAATCTGACTCCTCCTTCTAACACACTGCCCCCCAGTGGCTCCAACAGTAAAGACAATAACAAGGGGGCAGTAAAATGTAATGTCTGCTCAGTTAGCTTCAAATGAACCTTAAAGCACAGGTTACATTAACACAGTTTTATATATAATCACTAAAGCCTCGTATGATAAAAAATATGTATAGAAATATTTCCACATTCTATAATATTTCCACACTTCCAAGGTCTGACGGGGTTGGCCAAAATGAGATGGAAAAAGAACGTAAAAAAAAGTGATGACAACACGGCAACAATGCGAGGAAAAAGATCAGTTTTTCTAGGTCTTAGCTTTCAAATGAGGCGTTACGCTGGCCAATAATCTGTGAGCTCCAGTCAAAAAGTTTTTAGATTTGGGTAAAGTCAAACTGGAGAAAAGGCACTCGTTAAGGCGGGTGGTAATAGGTTAAGAGTCATTTTGTTGGTAATTGTTGAGGTCTGAGGAAAGGCCATACAGAACGTGGCACCAGCTCCAGCCCGGAGAATCTAACGCACAAGACCTGACTGTGCGGGTCAAGGCTTTTACCGGGGGAGGAGACTCAAAACACGAACAGTCTGATGTCACATCACCAAAAATGTTTGCTTGTGTTGGAATGTCAACACGTTAACCGGGCATTCTAGCGTCTCCCAGAGAGAACGGAGGACATGCTAAAGTTTACAATAAACATCACATTTAGTATGACAGAAACACTCACCGAATGTGGACAGAGACTTGTCTTTCGAGGAAAAATGGGGAATCTTGCAAGCCTGAGAACACCGTCCCAACTGTGAAAGACGGGGTGGCAGCATCATGCTGTGGGGTAGTTTTGCTGTGGGAGGGACTGGTGCACTTCACAAAATAGATGAAGAAAGAACACAATGTGGAAATACTGAAGCAACATCTCAAGACATCAGCCAGGAAGTTAACCTCTTAACCCCCGCCTTAACCAAGTGCAGTTTCTCCAGTTCAGCTTTATCCGTTTAGATCAGTTTTGACTTTCTTTTTATTGTGTTTTTAATGTGTTTTCGTTAAATTTTTTGCCACATTTTCATCGCTTTTTATCACTTTTTGTTGCGTTTTTGTTGCATTTTGATCCTCGTTTTCGTCTCGCTTTTTTCACGCCTTGTCCAAGAAGCTTTTCCAAATGGACAATGACCCAAAGCATATACTGCCACACTGGTTGCCACATTTGTCCGTCAGATAATAAGCCTTTATTGTCAAATCAAGATTCAGCAGCAGAGCAATGACTCTCGGACAGAGCGTGGTGAGGGAGACGAGTGAGAGTTGGAAAGCTTTAACCCCATGGAGGAGCTGGACACCACTTCCTATGCGCAAATATAACACATTAAACGGACTGAACTGCTCAGAAACTGATACTTTGGTTGTGGGGAAGTTGCAGAGAAAGTTTGGGGGTTTTGGAAAAGCTGCAATGACACACTTGCGTTAAGAGTTTTTTAATAAAACACCTGGAGGGACTGATAAAGTTACACAAGATAAGATAAGATAAAAGCTTTATTAATCCGTTAGGAACGTCATTTGTGGAGCAGCATCACTGTTAGCAGTGCCCATGAAAACTAAATAAAAATCAAGAGACAACAATAGACAGTCAGTCATACACATGATAAACGCGACAAACAAACAAACAGCCAGCAGGGGGCATTATCCATCAATGCTTAACAAATCACTTGAGTTCAGTTCCTAACAGAAGTGGGTACAACATTGGACTGTGCTCTTTGTTTTTGTAAAGGCAGTGACCTGAACCGGCGACCAGAGGGGAGTGGGCTGTACTGACTGTGCAGTGGGTGTGTGATGTCTGTGGCGATCTGTTCTGACTCTTTTACTGTAAATGTCCTTTAGTGAAAACAAACACATTTCATGCAAATTTACCAATAATGAGTGAAGTTTTGAGATCAGAAAGGAAAGAATACAGCCGTACTTTTGTGTCAAGTGTCTCTTTCATTCTTTCAGGGAGATACCATTTGATGTTGAACACCTTACACACAAGTTCAAGACATAAAAAATACAAACAGCAAGTTCGAAAAGAGAAAGACATCAGTAACCCATGAGAAAGATGTGGTCAAGTATTTTATTCATAAGAAGGTGTGCTGACTGCGTTACTATGAAGACGTCTGTCAGGTAGATATTCCTCCCTCTGTCCCCGCGGGAGCGATAAACTCAGGCCAGGTGTGAGTGCAGCTGTTTGAACAGGTGTCTCGGACCTCATTCATTTTAATGCGGTTTTAATATTTCATCAGCTCCAGCGCCGCGTGATGTTTACGAGAACGCGCTAATGACCAGGCGTGTTTACACAAGACGCAAACACGACTCCATCAGCGCCGGCCTGAGTCAGAGGTTTTCCCCGTTTATCCAGGTCACTTTAGCTTTGGACATTTCCACAGTATCGCCAGAATTAGGTTAGGGTTAGTTTACCCTAATCAGGATATAATTAGGGTTAAGAACGGCACTCACAAAGATCTCACACATATTTTTTAGAAACTAGAAGGTCTTGGCTTTCAGATTATGTATAACACTGGCATATAGGCTGTAAACTCTACAGTCAACAGGTTTTGAGATTTGGATGTAAATAATTGTTAACCCTAATCCTAACCCTAACCCTAAGGTGGCAACTAAGTGGTTAAAGTTGTCATCTATTTACAGCAGTGAAAGGCAAACTACTCTAAAATAACAAGACGCAGTGTGCGGTTTTCGGCGGCATATGAAACTATTTTTGTAGCGAGTAAAATGTTGAAGTGGTTGTTTCTGATGGCTAAGAGCAGAACTAGTCCACAGGCTCATGCTGGGTATATTTAAGTCGCTCCAGGGTTTTTCCGATGCCACATGAGGCCGGTGCTTTAGCCTCGATAGTAGCGTTCCCTTCGTTGCATTATTTAAAATATATTGCTCTACTGCTCAAAGGGCCGGCCCCCAGCCGTTAATTATATTCAATGCAGCCTAGTTTTATTTAATCATGATTTTCATTATCTTCGTTATATTATATTATTTCACCGTGGTGTTACACGACTCCCCGCAGGTGTAGAAGGACCAGGGAGGGGTCGTTTCAAAGCTGTAAATGTCTAGTTTCCAACACAAAAGACACAAAATCTCTATCACGTTCTGTTCCAGAGTTATGTCCGAAAGTCGGTGATGCTGTAGCTGGCGAGAGCATGGACCTCATGGGGTTCAAAGATTAACTGAATGCATTTTTCCACTTCGGCTTTACCTAAATCTAAAAGCTTCTCGACTGGAGAGCAACAGTGTAATGCCTCATTTGAAAGCTAAGGCCTACAAAACTGATCCTAACTGTTTTGTTGCACTGTCGCCACATTTTTGACACATTTTTGAAGCATTTTTGTCATGTTTTCAAAAAAAAAATTCCTTGTTCATCGTTCTTTTGTTTTGCCTTTGTGTCGTGGTTTCGCCACATTCGTGTCGCTCTTTAGTCACTTTTTTGTTGTATTATTGTTGCTTTTCTGGCACGTTATTGCTTCTTTATTGCTTTTTTGTCACGTTTTTGTTGCGGTTTCATCCTTGTTTTCGTTGCTATATTGATGCTTTTTTTCAAGAAGCTTTTAGATTTGGGTGAAGCCAAACTGGAGATAATGTACTTGTTTCCGGTGGGGGTTCAGAGATTAAAGCACAATTTGGCGCCCCCTCCGTCTAGGTCGCCTGACTGAACATTCCATGTTGCCTTGATCTGGAGCATCGCTCTGTTATTGCACCAAAAACAGTCACTAACACGCTCTTCTCCTCCGTTATAACCTGTGCTTCACAATAACACCCGCTAACCCCCCAAATGTGGGTGGATTATGGCTGTGGCGGGTAAAGCTGCCTCCCTAACTAGCCATGGTGGCGGGTTAAACGTAACCAATTCATTTGTAATTGTAGTTCTCTCAAAGACGCAGCTCACACTGATACAGCGTTACCGTGTAAAGCTACAACTCCCATGAGCACTGCCTGGAGACCGCCTTTTCTGATTGGTCTTCCTTCAGAGCACGCCGCCAAGATAGATAGATAGATATATAGATACTTTATTAATCCCAGCGAGGGGAAATCCGGTTGTCCTTCAGTAGCAAACAGCGGATAAAAAGACAATACATATAAATATTATAAAAGGTACTTGCCCGAAGTTAAACCCCCACACATTTACATCAGCAATAATCATTATAAAATGGAATTGCAGCAGGGATGAAGGATCTCCAGAAGCGCTCAGTCTTGCTGTATAAGGAGAGGAGACGATCTGATCTATTGCTCCTCTGAGAAGACAGAGTCCCATGCAGAGGGTGCCTGGAGTTACTGATGGCCTGGACCTTTCTCCCCATGCACCTCTCAACCACTGCCTCAATAGAGTCCAGCGACCCCCCGACCACTGACCCCGCCCTCTTAACCAGCTTGTCCAGCCTGTTACGGTTTTTGACAGATATGTTGTTGCCCCAGCAAATGGCAACATAAAAAAGAACAGCAGCCACAACAGAATGATAAAACATAGACAGCATTTGATTACACACATCAAAGGACTCCTCAGAAAAAGAGCCTGGTCTGACCCTTTTTGTAGAGAGACTCTGTGTTGATGTTCCAGTCCAATTTATCATCCAGGTGAACACCTAGATATTTGTATGTGTGCACGCGTTCAAAGTCCTGTCCGTGTATATTGATTGGCTGTAGAAAACCCGATGTGGAGGCATATTGAAGGAGGTAAAAAGCCAGAAGACAAGACGAAGAGAATAGTGGAGGAGGAAGCACAAAGAAACGATGATGAGACAGAGGCAAAGAAAAAGGATGTTCAATGAAAAGTGGAAACAAAATAGAGAATGGCTGTTCTACGATGACGCTAAGCAAGTAATACTGTTGTACTGCCACAAATACGGTGGTGAGTCACGACCAGTTTTTGTCAATTGAGTTCACTGGAAAAAGAATAATCATCTTTACTAAGAAATTGCATAAACTTACTTGAATTAAGAGATTCAATTAATGTTTTTGTCTGGTCTTAGATCAGATAAAACCTCTTATCACCAATAGAACAAGTACATTTTGTAACGAATCAGGCAAGAACTCAAGCGCAGACTCAGCAAGGCAGTGCAAATAAGGTAGGTATTTATTGGCCAAGATAAATTTCCAGGTAATATCCAAGTAAGTCTTCTTCCCAGGTGTTGATCGGGAACAAGGAACACAGGAGAGTGGAGCGGACCGGGGACCAGGAGCACAGGTGAGTGGAGCGGACCGGGGACCAGGAGCACAGGTGAGTGGAGCGGACCGGGGACCAGGAGCACAGGTGAGTAAGGCTGATCGGAGTGAAGCACAGGTGGCTGGGGCGTGGAGATCTGAAGTGAAATGGAGAAAATAGGTAAGTGTCCCAACAACGATACAGGTACAAATTCAAGAGCTGGAACGTAGCACTAACTGGAGCGAGTAATACGATCTGGCAGGGCTGAGCTGTCTGGGAGTGCTTCTTGAAGCTTGTTAATTGCAGAGTAGACTCAGCTGTGGGCTCCAACACACCTGTCTTCACTCCTAAAAAACACAAGGGGAGGGGAGTAGATGGCCTCTCAGGGAGTGGCTTCAGAGGCCTGAGGGGCTGTGACAGAACCCCCCCCTCTACGGACGCCCCCTGGCGGCCTATCACGCTTCTCCGGATGGAGGCGGTAGAAGTCCCGGATCAAGGAAGGGTCCAGGATATTCTTACGGGGAACCCAGCTCCGCTCTTCGGGACCATAACCCTCCCAATCCACCAAAAACTGGTGACCACGACCCCGACGACGAACGTCAAGTATGCGCCGCACTGTATAGGCCGGGTGGTCATCAATCAACCTGGGAGGAGGCGGAGGAGGAGCAGCGGGGCACAGGGAACTGGACTGGACAGGTTTGACCCTTGACACGTGAAAGGTAGGGTGAATCCGTAGGGTAGTAGGAAGCTTCAACCTAACAGCTGAGGGGTTGATGACCTTGTCCACTTCAAAGGGTCCGATAAATCGCTGTGACAGCTTCTTGGACTCCACTCTCAGAGGTAAGTCGCGGGTGGACAGCCAAACCTTTTGTCCCGGGGAGTAGGAAGGGGCCGGTGTACGGTGGCAGTTAGCTTGGTCCTGGGATTTCTCAGAGGCACGAACTAGTGCGGAACGAGCCCGGCTCCATACCTGGTGACATCTTGTCAAATGGTCCTGGACAGAGGGAACTGCAAGTTCTTGCTCCTGATCTGCAAAGAGGGTGGTTGGTAACCATGACAACATTCAAACGGCGACATACCCAGAGAGGAGTTTACGAGGGTGTTATGGGCGTACTCTACCCAGGGTAGGTATTTACTCCAGCTTGATGGATTGGTGGAGGAAACACAGCGCAACGCTACCTCCATCTGCTGGTTAGCCCGCTCTGACTGGCCGTTGGATTGGGGATGGAACCCAGAGGAGAGACTTACATCAATCTCCAAAGCAGAGCAGAAGGCACGCCATACCTGAGAGGTGAATTGGGGACCTCGGTCAGACACGATGTCTGAAGGGATGCCGTGCGATCTGAAGACATGTTCAACCAACAGGTCTGCTGTCTCTCTGGAGGAAGGTAGTTTGGGAAGAGGAACAAAGTGTGCCCACTTTGAAAACCTGTCAACGATGGTGAGAACAACAGTATAGCCATTCGAACTGGGGAGGCCAGTAACAAAGTCCAGCGAAATGTGTGACCAGGGACGACTAGGAATGGGTAGAGGTTGCAAAAGGCCACTAGGGGGTCTGTTGGAGGTCTTGTTTTGGGAACATACCGTGCATGCCGAAACAAATTCTTTAGTGTCCTTTTCCATAGTTGGCCACCAAAATCTGCGTCGAAGTACTGCAAGTGTTCGAGTGACCCCAGGGTGGCAGGTTAAGTGAGTGCCATGGGCCCACTGTAAAACGTCAGAGCGGACTGGATCTGGCACAAACAAGGAGTCGGGGGGCCATTGCCAGGATCAGGGTGGTTCTGTTGGGCTAGTCTGACTTGTGACTCAATTCCCCAGGATATCATGGCGACAAAACGAGAGGCAGGTAAAATAGGATCGCTTTCAAAAGAGAGGGAATCCGATGAAAAAATTCGAGACAGGGCATCTGGTTTTACGTTACGTGATCCTGGACGATAGGTCACAGAAAAGTTAAAACGGTCAAAAAATAGGGCCCACCTGGCTTGCCTTGAATTTAGTCGTTTGGCCGACTGGATGTACTGCAGGTTTTTGTGATCCGACCACACAATAAAGGGGTGAGTAGAGCCCTCGAGCCAGTGGCGCCATTCCTCCAGAGCAAGTTTGATGGCTAAGAGTTCCCGATTGCCTATGTCGTAGTTCCTTTCTGCAACAGAAAGCTTGCGAGAAAAGTACGCACAAGGATGCAACTTCTGATCAGAGGGACAGCGTTGAGAAAGGACGGCACCTACCCCGGAGTTGGAAGCGTCCACTTCTACCACGAATTGGAGTTCAGGATTAGGTTGCATAAGAACAGGAGCAGAGGTGAATCGGTGCTTTAACTCCTCAAAGGCCAACTCCGCCTCTGCCGACCACACGAAGGGGACCACGGTTGAGGTGAGGGCAGTCAAGGGGGACGCCAAGTTGCTGTAGTTGCGGATAAACCTCCTGTAGAAGTTAGCGAATCCCAGGAAACGCTGCAGCTCCTTGCGGCTGGAGGGCGAGGGCCATTCCTTGACTGCGGCAATCTTGGTGGGGTCCATCTGCACTTGACCCTGTGCAATGATGTATCCCAAAAAAGCGGTAGAGGCCGCGTGAAATTGACACTTCTCGGCCTTGACAAATAGCTTGTTTTCCAGGAGTCTTTGAAGAACCTGCCGGACATGACGTTCATGACTCTTGAGATCCTTAGAAAAAATGAGAATGTCATCAAGGTAAACGAAAACAAATCTTCCAATCATGTCCCGTAACACATCATTCACCAAATTTTGAAACACCGCCGGGGCATTGGTCAGACCAAAGGGCATCACCAAGTATTCAAAATGACCTAGCGGGGTGTTAAATGCGGTCTTCCACTCGTCTCCTTCTCGGATGCGGACCAGGTGATAAGCATTGCGGAGATCTAATTTAGTGAAGATTGTGGAACCACAGAGGGGAGTAAATGCAGAATTTATCAAAGGAAGGGGATACTTGTTCTTAACAGTGATCCTATTCAAGCCTCGATAATCTATACATGGTCTCAGTGACTTGTCTTTCTTATCAACAAAGAAAAACCCTGCACCCACCGGAGAAGAAGAGGGTCTTATAAGCCCGGCCGCCAGAGATTCCTGTATATATTTCTCCATAGCCATCTGCTCCGGGCGAGAGAGAGTGTACAGACGACTGCTGGGCAACGGAGCGCCAGGAAGCAGTTCGATGGCGCAGTCATAGGGACGATGCGGCGGCAGAGATAGAGCCTGCTGTTTACTGAACACTGCACTGAGGTCATGGTACCCAGGCGGAACCGTAGACAGGTCAGGGACTTCTGGAACAGAGGTAGACTCGGAAGAAACTGGTGGTAAAGCGGCTTGCAGGCAGTTAGAATGGCAAAAGGTGCTCCAAGACTTTATTCTGTTGGCGAACCAGTCAAAATGTGGATTGTGCAACTTCAACCATGGTAAACCCAAGACAAGCGGAGAATGGCAACAATCAAAAATGTGGAAACTTATAATTTCGGAATGATTACCTGACAGATGCAGCTGCACGGGCAAGGTCTTCTGCGAAATCTGGGCAAGGACTTGGCCATTGAGTGCCTTGGCCTCCAGAGGTGTCGCAAGTGGCAGAGTGTCAAGCCCCAACCGAAGAGCCACTTCCCGGTCCATAAAGCTTTCGTCGGATCCAGAGTCAAGGAGTACGGGAAGGGTTAATTTCTGGTCTTTGAACATAATAGTGCCTGTGAGGTTTGGCCTTCTGGGAGAGGACGTGGTTTGACTCAACAGTATCTCTCCTACTACTGTTGAGCCGGGCCTTTTGCTGGACGGACAGGGCAAGAAGAAAGAAAGTGTCCCAGGTGACCACAGTAGAGACAGCTCCGCGTGTTGAGTCGTCGCTGTCTTTCCTCAGGAGTTAACTGGGCCCGGCCCAGCTGCATTGGCTCGGATTCGGCAACTGATTGGGGGGAAACAGGAGTCGAAAAGGCAGCTGGTGAGGGGCCCGAAGATGGTGCGTAAAAAGTCTTAGTAGATGGGGGCAACTTGGCAGCCCTCTCCCGGCGACGCTCACGTACGCGATTATCCACCCGGATAGCTAGGTCAATGAGGCCATTGAGGCTGCTGGGCTCGTCCCGGGAGGCCAATTCGTCCTTCATACCTTCAGATAAGGCGTTCAGAAACGCTCCCTGCAGGGCCTCATCATTCCATCCGCTCTCTGCCGAAAGTGTGCGAAACTCAATGGCCAATTCAGCAACACTACGACTTCCCTGGCGGAGGTTAAGCAGTCTCTTGGTGGCCTCTTTACCCCTGACCGGATGATCAAAAATCTGTTTCATCTCTGTGGTAAATGCCAAGTACGACGAACAACTAAGAGTTTGCTTTTCCCAGACTGCCGAGGCCCAACTAAGAGCAGGACCCCGGAGACAACCAATGAGGTAACAGATCTTGGCGCGGTCGTTGGCATAAGTATAGGGTTGTTGTTCGAAGATTAAAGAACACTGTGTCAAAAAAGACTTACAGGTGCCGAGGTCTCCGCTATATGGAGCTGGTGGAGGCACGTATGCTTCTCTTGTAGAAGGGGGAAGAACAGGAGCCTGTGCAGGAGGCGGAGCAGGTGGAGTGTGCCCTGTGGCAGCCGCAGCTTGAGGGACCAAAGCAGTCATCTGGGTACGTAGGCTTGCAATACTGACAGAAAACTCCTTCATGTGTTCCATGAGAGCTGTTAACGTGTGGTCATGCTGCTCCAAAAGAGAGGACTGCGCCGCCAGCGTATGACTAAGAGGATCTGAGTCTGCTGAGTTCATCTTGCAGGCCAGATCGTACTGTAACGAATCAGGCAAGAACTCAAGCGCAGACTCAGCAAGGCAGTGCAAATAAGGTAGGTATTTATTGGCCAAGATAAATTTCCAGGTAATATCCAAGTAAGTCTTCTTCCCAGGTGTTGATCGGGAACAAGGAACACAGGAGAGTGGAGCGGACCGGGGACCAGGAGCACAGGTGAGTGGAGCGGACCGGGGACCAGGAGCACAGGTGAGTGGAGCGGACCGGGGACCAGGAGCACAGGTGAGTAAGGCTGATCGGAGTGAAGCACAGGTGGCTGGGGCGTGGAGATCTGAAGTGAAATGGAGAAAATAGGTAAGTGTCCCAACAACGATACAGGTACAAATTCAAGAGCTGGAACGTAGCACTAACTGGAGCGAGTAATACGATCTGGCAGGGCTGAGCTGTCTGGGAGTGCTTCTTGAAGCTTGTTAATTGCAGAGTAGACTCAGCTGTGGGCTCCAACACACCTGTCTTCACTCCTAAAAACACAAGGGGAGGGGAGTAGATGGCCTCTCAGGGAGTGGCTTCAGAGGCCTGAGGGGCTGTGACACATTTCTTCTTAATTCAGATTATTTTGTATCATTTCAAGTGAATAAGAAATCTTTTTAAAAGTTTAATTTGTCTGATTTCAAGTGGGATTGAAGCTTGTTCTATTGGCATTAGCGTTTCCTCTTAAAGAGGGGGTATTATGCTTTTTTCAATCACATAGCACCAGTCTATAGCATACTACAATGATGACGTAACCTTCTGTTGGTCTGTATATGC
Organism: Neogobius melanostomus; assembly: GCA_007210695.1. Taxonomy (NCBI): domain Eukaryota; kingdom Metazoa; phylum Chordata; class Actinopteri; order Gobiiformes; family Gobiidae; genus Neogobius; species Neogobius melanostomus. Next base: position 1,443,407 of record VHKM01000155.1, read on the forward strand.
AGTAAATTAAAATAACTGCCTTGAATAAAATTGCTCTCTCAAAATGGCTGTACTGAACGTCTTGAAATAGGCCTCTGTCTCTTTAAGAAGCTTTCCGACACGCCCCCTTCAGCACACTGCTGTGGCATCTAAACAACACTACTGTGCGGGGAGGGGGCTCTGCTGAGCTGAGGAGCAGTGGTTGGTGGCTTGGCTGGTGACGAAAGGTCCAGAGGCGTCTCCAGGAGGTGGGGGCGTTCCTAGGAGGACTGAGGCATAGCTACACCTAAAATGGCTGCCGTCTAAGTTTTTACTGATTACTCAAAAATATGTGAATGAGCCAAGGCAACACTCCAGGCATGTGTTTAATGAGGGAATGACATAATAACATGATATAAAGCTTGAAAAAGTCCATTTTACATAATACCCCCCTTTTAAATCCGACTCAAATGCAACATAAACAAACTTTATTCAAGCGATTTTGAGTAATCGATCTCATTTTTCTAGAGTGCATGTCACGTTTCAGTGTGTCGTTCAGAACATGCCTCGGTGGTGTTCATTACCTGGAGCTAAACTGAGAAAATCGTCTGAATTTCGGATCGAAAACTCACCTCATTTCCCCCGAAAGTCTCGGCGATGTTTTTTCCTGAACAAAGACGAGGCCGATTTTGAAGAGATGTCAGACCCTCCTGGTTTGTAGAGCCCCCAAATTACCCGCGATTCAAAGCCCTCTCTGACATTACCCAGGGTGCACCGCTCTCCCTCGCGCTCGCCTTCACGGACTCGTCGGCGTTTCCATGGCAGCGCCTGGGAGAATCGAAGCCACAGGTTCATTAACGGCGAGATGCAGGGCTGAATAAACAGGTGACTGGAGACTCTCGGTAATGCGTCTCATTTCACTGCCGCTTAAGATCCGTCCACCTTGTTATGTGTTGTGTGAAAGGTGGAAATTCTTGGGTACGATGTCGATTCTGCTTTTGTTCAACTTGTACATGCTTCCATTAGGTCAATTAATATCCAGTAACAATGTGTCCTATCACAATTATACAGACGATACTCAGAGCTATGTTTCACTGACAGCCTGTAGATACACTGTGTCACTGTATCAAACAGATCAGTGTGTGGATGCAAAACAACTTCCTCCAGTTAAATACAAATAAAACCGACATCATTGGCTTTGGCACGAAAACACAGAGAGGTCGTCTTGAAGCTCTTTCACTGGAAGCAAAAAATCAAGTTAGAAATGTAGGGGTAATCATGGACTCAGACCTGAATTTTAACAGTCATATTAAGTCCATTATATCAGTGGCCTATTACCACCTAAAACACCTTGCTAACATAAAAAACAATGTCTAAACCAGACTTGGAGAGATTAATTCATGCATTTGTCTCCAGTCGGTTAGACCACTGGTTCCCAAAGTGAGGGTCGGGACCCTCGGGGGGTCGCGAGGCATTGGGTGGGGGTCCCCAGATGATTTTAGGATGAAATAAAAAAGAAAAAGGCAACTGTTTTTGATATATTTTTGAGTGTAAAACAGCATATCATTTGTGAAATCCATTCATATAGTTAAAATAAACAGTTTAAATACATGTTAACTTGATTTTAAAATGTGTTTTCTTTCCTAAAGTAGCGTAAGAGGCAATACAATGGAGGTCCCGAGTTGTTTATGTGTCAATTTTTGGGGTCCCAGCCAAAAAAGTTTGGGAACCCCTGGGTTAGACTATTATAACGGCCTGTTCACTAAACGAGTTGTTAAACAGTTAAACAGCGGCAGTTTATCCAAAACGCTGCTGCTCGAGTCCTGACCAGAACCTAGCCTGACTAACGCCTAACCTAGACTAACGCCAGTCTGCTGTGTGTGCTCGAATCTTCGCATTTGGGACCAGTCACAGAACGAGGAGGGACGGCAAGACGATGACGCACTATTCGACATACGGAAGCTTGTAGGGATGAAAAAAAAAAAAGGTTATTTACGGATCCACCATGGCAGCAGCAGACACAACGCCATCTTTCGATCAAGCTTTAGACCTTGTTCTAAACAGTTTAGCTCTAAAGTTTACTGTGGGTTCGTCATACGTCATCTGATACGATTGGCTATGGCTACGTACAGACGCATATGAGAGACATTCAGCACAATAAACGGCTCTGGACAATCGTAAACCACACCTCTCCTACCAGAAAATGAACTGGTGTCCCCAGACTAAATATCACTTGTGATTTTAGTCTGGCGTTAACCAGAACCAGGAAATACGACCATATTAGTCCAGTGCTCCGGTCTCTGCACAGCTTCAATCTTGTAAACTGAGTAAGTTTTATGATTAGAATCGACGTCTGCAGATCTAAACACATTGTGTGGATTATGTTTTAAAGTTTAACGTAACTGTGCCGGACACGTCAGGCTCTAAATTCTACCATTTACTTTAAACATAAAATAAATTGTTAATGAAATGTTTAATGTCATGACATGTGTTAGCTAAGTCATGCTTTAGCTAAATCTAAAGCTGAATAAACTAGACAGAACGTCGCCTAAAAGCTTCTAAAACATTTTCTCGTCAGCGTTACGTTTAACTTAGATCAGGATTATTTCCCGAAAGGCGAAACATAAATGTGTGAAATTCAACACAAAGTTACGATGGATTAGCGACACGTACGAGGCTCCATTTTTCAACAATGTTCAAAGCTTTTAAAAACTTTTTTCAAAATTTTCAAAAGTTTTTCCAAAATGTTTTAAACTTTTCCCAAATGTTCAAAACTTTTCCTAAAATGTTCAAAACTTTTCCAAAATGTTTTTAACTTTTTCAGAAATGTTCAAAACTTTTTCAACAATGTTCAAAGCTTTTAAAAACGTTTTCCAAAACTTTTCAAAACTATACAAAAATATTTCTAAATTTTCTAAACTTTTTACAACATTTTCTAAACGTTTCCGAACTTTTCCAAAATGTTCTAAACTTTTCAAAACTTTTTCTAAAATTTTCAAAACTTTTCCGACATTTTCCAAACTGTTCCGAAATGTTCAAAACTTTTTCCAAAATTTTCAATTTTTTTTTTTAATTTTCAAAAATTTTCAAAACTTTTTACAACATTTTCAAAACGTTTCCAAAATGTTCTAAACTTTTCAAAACTTTTTTCAAAAATGTAAAAACTTTTCAAAAGTTTTCCAAACTTTTTCCAAAATTTTCCAAACTTTTTCCAACATTTTCTAAACTTTTCCAAACTTTCTCCAAAATGTTCGAAAACTTTTTCCAAAATTTTCAAAACTAATCCAAACTGTCTCCCACAAAGGAAATGCCCATATTTGGATTACTCATCTCAGTCACAGCCTTTCGTGCTACACGTGGATACCAAACATGTCAGTATTTGTGAATGAAGAAGCGTGGGAAAGACCAGGGAGCCACACAGACACTGACCTGTAGCTTGAGTGAAGGCGCTCTCCCGTCCTCAAAGCATTTCATACAAACAAATGCGGTTCTTCTGTATCAATATGAAACTCCTCTCTCGTCCTTGAGCTTCCCTGATCTGAAAGTTAAAGTAGTTTCCTCCGGTGTGTTAACGCGCCTCACGGCCGCGCTGTGGTCAGGCAGGTCATTATCCCGAGTTAGCATCATCGTTAGCATCGACGTTAGCCGCTGACCTTCTCCGTGGCGGGTCAGAAAGCCGGGGCAAATGTCAAACACGGAGACAGCGGGGAAGATTGGGCCTAACGAGCCGCCGTACGATCACTGGCCATGAGTTCAGGGCCGAGAGAAGGAGAGTAAAATACACAACAGAGGAGACGCTTTCTGCTTTGGCGGCTTTTGTGGAAAAATAACTTTACATAAAAAACAACATTTAGCCATTTTTAGGATGTTTTCTAATCGTTTGTGTCTAAAAACAATATCCTGGGACATGAGGTTTTGAAAGACATTTGTGAAAAACAGATTAAATGTCACCTGAATTCCCCTGTGTACGGCAACACGACGGGGACAAACCTTCTTCCTTGGTGTGAGTCAGTGGTATTTGACGGTACATCTGCACAGCGCCACCTGCTGTTCCGGAGTGTGCATTATGAGGCTTTTAAAGTGAGCAAAACACAAATAGAAAAAAGGGAGTGGAGTAAAAGTCATGAGTTTAACTATCTGCTTTTAAACCGACACAAAATGAATGAAAGTGAATCAAAAGTGGGTTATTTTCTGGACAATTAGTCAATTCTATTTGTCTGTGCAAGTTAAATTGATGTATTGCTGTAATCCAGTGCTTACCAAACTTTCAAGGCTTTGACTCCCCTCACTTTAGAAAGTTACTGCGGCTTTTTATCGATTTAATTTGGTTCAATTATATTTATTTAAGGCGAGACGCAGCAGGTGAAAAACATCAATTTCACTGTCCCTACCAAATAAACAAACAAAGCAGCCAGAGGGAAAACTAAGAGAAAAAAGTTTCTCCACCATTACTTTAACAAATGCTGAATTATGACCTTTCTACTAAATACAAAGACATGGAGAGGAGCAAAGTGGTTAAACAGGCCATACATACTAAAAAACGGACAATGCTAACCAGGATCTACGTTAGCTCCATGCTACATACGCTAACATTAGCTTTGAGTGCCTTATTTCACTTCTACTGAACACATTTCTGAAAAAACATCCACATGGACCCGATTTTGGCTTGACTTTATTGGTGTGTGTTAACATGTTTATAGTCCACCAGAAAACGGCTAAAAAGTGGGAAAGACCGTGATAACAATCCTACAATCACAAGACGACCCGCTGTACTCTCTGCGCCACCGTCGTCCATGTTGTGTGATGCTACAACAGCTCCACTTCAGTAGCTCCTACAGACTTTACAGTTTTAGACTTGGAAGAGAGGGATTTTTCTGGAGGATTTTTCAATATCTAGTTCCTGCCTGATTTAATGAGCTTTGAATCCCAACCCCAAAAAACAAGGTAAAAGAAAAAAATGTTTTCAAATGTTTTTACTTATTCAAAAATATCCCAAACTCCCTCTGAAAACAGATTTTGAACCTGATTCAAACCTCCATTATTCATGATCGCTCCTCTCTGACCCCGCGCTCCTCTAAAACCTTCCCGTAAATGAATCACGAGCCGCTAAACGCTGATGAACGCCGCTGCCCCGGCGGTAATCGCTCGCTTATTCATTCTTCACAGTCGGTTTGTGATGTTTTTATTGGAGCCGAGCCGTCGTTAAACCCGACCTGAAAATCACCTTCATCTCGATCGCGAAAATCACCGTCACCCCGCGGCCCGTAAACCCGTCGCCTCCGGGTTTCCAGAGCCGACGTGTCCTGCAAAAATCCACTTTTCCCAGCTCGTGATAATGTCTTTCGCTCGTCAAAAACGGGACCGGACTTCGATTTCGCATCATTCACGCGGCGGCAGGCCTCCTCGCTCCGTCTCCATGGTGACAGACTGTCTCCGCGGTGACAGGTACCGCCTTGTCTCCGCGGTGACAGACAGGAACACCGCGGCGAGTCGTCCGCATAGTTTAATGTGAGAAAAAATATTAAATGTAGAGATATGGATTTGAAACCTGTGCTGTAGATTACTGACATGAATATGAGAGGGAAATGTATTGCAAGTTTTCTGTCATTTTATGTTTTCATGTAAAAATAAGGCATTTTCTGCATAAAAATGGCTAAAACTGCCACAAAATCTAAATAATGGATTTTATTTTGTGACATCTTAATTACAAAGATTTGCTCAGAGGGATTTTGGACCTTGTTTAGTTTTTAAATAAATGAATTAATTATAAGTGAAAAAATTGCTAATTAACAAAAATGTCGCCTTGTTGTTTAGTTTAAAAGCTCAATAAATCAGGCTGAACAAAATCCTTCATAAAAAAGAGCTGGCTGCTCTGCTTTGCGACGACGACACTGGAGGCCGCCATTGCTGTAGTACCGTCATATTCCCGCTAGTCTCCCATTGGAATCCATTGCACTTTAGACACGTTAAAAACAACTTTAATGCCGGTGCCTAATTGTTTGGAACTGTCTACAGCTGGATATTCCTCCTGTGATTACGCTGGGTTAGACACAATCAGAGGCACCGGGCTGGTTATCGTAGGATACATTTGAGAAATCTCCTACTAATGAGGGTCGGACTGTTAGCATTGGAGCTGCGCGAGCTACACGTCACGCAAGGGTCGAGTCTACAGTGAAGATCCCGCCCTTATGCCCTTATTAGGAACATGCTTCGTCAGAGCTGGGGAGGAGGAGTCTGTAAATCCGCCATGATTTCCCCCTCGAACGTGGTCATTGTGGTAAACGGGGAGGAGTGAGGAATGACGGTCTATTAATAATCTGTCTATGGTCCGAGCCTGTAAAGTAGGGGTCACGAATTCAATTTCACCAAGGTCCGAATTGAAAAAAAAAACATTGTCACGCAAAGTCCGAAACATACGGGGTTAATTCAGGATTTTTAAGCCTTTATTAAATCCAATACTGTGATTTGAAAATAATGCAATTAATTGAATCCTGTTATTGTTTTATTGCTCTAAAAATAAGTTTTGGCTCCTAAATAGCAGGATGCATATAGCTTCTATTATACACAATGTTTAGTCCAGGTTTAATCCTGGTTTAGTCCAGGTTTAATCCTGGTTTAGTCCTGGTTTGGTCCTGGTTTGGTCCTGGTTTAGTCCTGGTTTAGTCCGAGTTCAGACCTGCTCGCTGCCGCGCTAATTTGCGCATTACGATTGCGCGTGCATATTTAATTAGGGCGTCCTCCGTATTTCAGTCATTCTGAAGCCGTTTCTAAAAATATAAAAAGTATCATGGAGCTCAGATGTAGTACTTTCTCTTTCTGTTCATCTGTGCTGTAGTTACTGCTCTGCTGCAGTCGGAGAGGGAGGGAGCGAGAGTGCACACACAGCCGCTCGTCTGAAGGAGTTCAGGGTCGGGTCCAGTGCTTAATTTGATCCCCCGTTTGGGGAACGCATTCCCCCAATTCTCAGTTTTTCAGGGTAAAGGATCCGGGAATTATTTAGGAGGATCTGGCAAAGATTTTATCTGATATAATGGTGTTTAATGAGAGTGTTCCGGCAAATGTTTTGGCCTGTTCCCTGAATCCATAATATCAGACCAAAAGTGTTCCTGAAACTACTAATTTACAAATTAAGCACTGGTCGGGTCCAAAGTTCGGATCCAAGGTTCGGGTCCGGATGGGCTCTCGCATGGGTCCAGATCCGGACTGAGGCCCGCCGTTTAGTGACCTCTCTGTAAAGTGTGGAGTCTTATGGAGCGACTAAAGTGCAGATGTTGTTTAGTACCTTTGTCTGCACATGCACGCTGTGTATATTCCTCCCGTCTTTAGCCGCTGCTGTCTCCAACAAAGGAAATGACCATATTTGGATTACAGCGTCATTTCAGTCACAACCTTTCAAAATTCAAGAGAAAAGTCGATACTTTCTAGAACAAAATATCACAGTTTTATTTAACATGGATTGAAAATGGCTTGAATTACTCCAGGTATTTGCCTCAGGGGGGCGCTATCGATTATTCAATCATTCAAGCCAAAAGTCAGAAGCCACTTTTCATCATAACGACTCATTCAAGCGTTTTATTCATGAAGAAGCAGCTGTTTTCATTCATCCTGTTCAGTTCAAAGACCTGTCTCTGTCTGTTCTCCTCCGACTCCCGCAGTGCATTGTGGTCAATATCGATCCGTCTTTAACCATCACTGCTTGTCGAGATGCGTTGCGGGGGATTTTCAGCACACTATTTCATTCTCTCTGGACATCCGGACGGTTCTGTTTTTTGCAGAAAGTCATAGCCGTTTTTAGAAAGGCTCATCCCCGCGTGCACACGTGGGCAAGAGCAAGTGAAGCGTCTTGCCCAAGGACACAGGACCTGGATGAGTGAACTGCCGGCTCCTCCTGATTCACCGCGGTCCTGTCAAGAGCCCGCGGAGAACAGCGATCCGACGGAGATCTCATGAATAAAAATAAACCGCGGCGTGTTCCTCCAAAGCCGTGCTGGAACATCTCCCACCGTCTCACCGCGGAGGCCGGTCCCCGAGCCGCTTTGGTGAAATATCTAATTGTCACTTTTCTGTCAAATAAGATACAAGGATCGCGCGCGTTTCAGACAGAGCCCTGCTGAGTAATCGGAAGAGTTTCCCCGTGGGCTGCGCCGCTTTTGGACCGCGAGAAAGAGTGATTCATTTGCACAGTCGGAAATTAGCCCCGGCGCAGGGAGACGACACGGACTGATGGATGCGTTCTTAGCGTCGAGTTAGCTTTAACGCTACTGCAGTTTATGCTAGGCTTAAACAGAATGGCAAAGCACGAATGTAGATGGAATTTGATGATTCGGAGCAGCGGCGTCACAAACTGTTGCCACCTGTTTCCACGCGCTGCGATTAATGGCACGGATTATTACATACGGTCACACATATTGTAAGTGTTTTCCTACCGTGCCTCTCAAACTTGGAGCAACGAGCATAAAAGAGATGCCTACCATCAGCTCATTCACGAAACACCTCAAGTCATGGCTATTGGATGATCATAACTGCCCACACCACCTGGCATAAACTGAAGTCGGGCGGGTGCGGGTGGAAAGTGTGTGGGAATGGGGAAGCGGGTTGGAAGTGGGTATAGGACAGTGTGAGTGAGTGCATGGCATGTGCAGAATAGGTGTTGACAACTGACTGGCGCTTTGCTGAGTGAGTGGTGTGCAGCCGGGCCTGGTCCGGTTGGGGACATGAGGATGGAAATTAGCTTTAGCTATAATCCTGCATTTGAAGAATGCATTTTCCCTTTTAAATATCCATCCATCCATTTTCTTCCACTTTTCCGTTGCCGGGTCGTGGGGGCAGCTGTTGGAGCTGCACCAGCCCCTATGGCTCCCCCTGCAGGTGCTGGGTCCACAGAAGGACGGCCTTAGGATTCTTTGTCTGACCCGTCACCTAGGACCTGTTTGCCATGGGAGACCCTACCAGAGCCCTACAGAGCTCCAGGATCATTCAGGCTCAAACCCCTCCACCACGTTAAGGTGGCGGCTCCAAAAGAGGCCCTTTTTCTCTGTCACTGCATCCAACAGATCAGTTTGTGGATGCAAAACAACTTTCTCCAACAAAACTCAGACAAAACTAAGATCATTGTCTTTGTCCCACAGACACAAAGACAAAGTGTTATCAGTCACCTTGAGTCTCTCTCTCTGAAACCAAAAATCAGGTTAGAAATCTAGGAGTAATCATGGACTCTGACCTGAACTTAAACAGCCACATCAAAGCAATAATGTCATCAGCTTTTTACCATCTGAAAAACATTGCTAAGATCAGAGGAATAGTGTCAAAACCAGACTTAGAGAGACTCATCCATGCATTTGTCTCCAGCAGGTTAGACTACTGTAACGGCTGCTCACTGGCCTTTCTAAACGAGCTGTTAGAGCTGCAGAACATCCAGAACGCTGCTGCTCCAGTCCTGACAAGAACAAGGAAATACCACCACATTAGTCCAGTGCTCCGGTCTCTGCACTGGCTTCCTGTCACTCAGAGAATAGAATTTAAAACAGCTCTGCTTGTTACAAGTCTTTTCATGGTTTAGCACCAAAGTCCATCTCTGACATGTTAGAGCCGTATGAACCATCTCGGGCCCTGAGAACTTCAGGGAGGGGTCTCCTGGTGGTTCCCAGAGTCAATAATAAACACGGTGAGGCTGCGTTTCAGTTTCATGCAGCTAAAATCTGGAACAGTCTTCATGAGGATGTGAGACAGGCCTCAACTCTGACAATGTTCAAATCCAGGCTGAAAACAGCTCTTTTTACCCGTGCATATGAAAACTGAAAGTATTTTATCTGCACTCTTGCCTTTTACCGTCATTGATTAACTTTATGTTGATGTTTTATTGATTGATTTGATCTGTTTTCTTGTAATTTTTCTGCAACTGTGAAGCACTTTGAATTGCCTTGTGTATGAATTGTGCTCTACAAATAAACTTGCCTTGCCCTTTTTAATAATACAAACTTTATTTGTATAGCGCTTTTCACAGACACAAAATCACAAAGTGCTTTACAGTAAAAACATAGAAACACGTCTAAAAAATGCAGACGATCATTGGCAGCGTGAGTCAATTTGACTAGAATGCTCTTGCAAACAAATGTGGTTTTTTCAGCACTTTTTAAAGATATCCAGTCTAGAGTCTAGAGAGCGCAGGTCCAGTGGGAGTTCATTCCAAAGTCAGAATGATCGATCTCCCCGAGTTTTAAAACAGGTACGTGGAACCATTAATAGGTTCTGCCCAGACGATCCTAAGCTCTGGGTTGGGCTGTAGGGCTTTATGATTGTCCCTCCGCAGCTCGCAAGTTGCTATTTTAATTCTTGAGCAACATTCCACATCCTCGTCTCCGCTCCGTGGGCCTCCGTCACCGCCCGCCGCTCTGTTCCTCCCCGACAAAAATACGGATCAACTCTATTTTCAGCTCCGTCAGAGTCCGGCCGGATCAAGCGCCGCATCAGATCACACCAACAGGAAAGAGAAGGGGAACGGCATCTGGGTTTTCAAAGTAAATATTAGGGTATTTTCGATATCGACTATTGGCCGATGTCAGCCGATAATAAAGGCCGATATCTCCGGAACCTAAAGTCAATTCAAATTCAATTCAATTCATCTTTTTTATTTGAGCATCTGCGTTCCACAAAGTTCTACATACTGTATATACAGAGTTTAGTACAGTAAACAAAGCCAGAGAGATACAGTCGTAGGTGAATGAGTAAATAATTAAATAAATAGCGTGGATATGATGCTCAAAAGGAGTAGGCAGAAGCTTAAGCTTGTTTGCACCGACCCCCTTGTGTACTGAAGAATTTGATACATTCATTTACTAAGCATAATCAAGAAAAGTGATAGAGACTTCACGTTTATTGTTTATTTTTTTTGGAATCTACTGATTTTTGTCTTTCAAAAAATCTCCCTCTGAAGTACCTACTAAACATGAATATACAGTGCCCCCTGCTGTCACAGTTCAACACTGACACGTTTAGAAGCTTCATACACAGGATTATAGAGACCAGACATAAACAAATAAATAAATTATATCAGCGATGCCCTTAGAAAACGGTCCACTATTAGATTAGTCTGTAAAGCACTTTGCACTACAACCTTGTATGAAAAGCGCTATATAAATAAAGTTTTGATTGATTGCTTGATTGAGATATATTTCTTTGATTGAAACCTTTTTCTATAATGATGAATGTTTAACTATAGGCTATTTGAGAGAATAACAAATATTACATCAAATGAAATTACTTAAAATATTGGCCATTCCCCTTCATATCAGTATCAGACCCAAAAGTCCATATCAGTCGGGCCCTTGTAAATACCCTGCGCATTGACTTTATTTAATGAAAATGTCACTATTTTACACACAATAACCTGGATATTTCCACTCTTTTGGAGTTTGTTATCATGAAAACGATCGCACGACCCGATTAAGCTTTTGTTGCTCTCATTAACGTAACTTTTCTCTGCCTCGGTCACTCGCACAGGAGGGAAATAAAGTATGAAAGTGAAAGAGAAGCTTCAAAGCGATCTCCTCTGTGACTGGAGTTTACAGGTCGTCTGCTTCTAAATAGTTGTTTCTTATTTTATTAGGACTTTTATTTCTCAAACTCGTGCTCACTCCAAGCTGCTTGTGGACCGGCGGACTGAAGAGGAGGTAGTGGGCGTTGATGTTGCTGCTGGTCAGAGGCGTCTGGAGTGGAGTGGAGCGAACAGGCGGGAGACGTGGAATCTGGGCGTTAAGGGTGTCAAGAATCGGGCAAATGTGGAACCTATATGTAGCACCCGTATAACCACATGTAGGACTTACCCGAGAATGGTGGGTGCTCGGGTTCGGTGGATACCACGAAGGTTCCACCTAATTAAGTGAATGTTGTCAAACAATACAAAACTAATAACTAGCCTATTTAAGAATAATGAGACCCAGAGCGAGTGTAACGTTTAGGCAAAAATTTAAAGAGCCTTAGTTTAATAAACAAATTGATTAACTTTTACAACTTAAACCTAAGCTAAGTTTAGGCTTAAAACTAATTCACTACAATCTAATTCTCCCCTGAAAAGTTCTGGTTAACACCTTTAAACTGTTAGGGTTAAACCTTTAAATTAAAATCCCCTTAGCTTGTCCCTAAGTGACAGCACCAACAAACTACATTACAAATGAAAAATGGAACACTGACAAAAGGCACAAACTCTGTCACACGCGCACACACATAAACACACGGTTTGAACTGTACTTTAACTCCCGGCTCACATTAAATCCGGTTAAGGTCCGGTGCGGCGTCCGCGATCTTAGAAAGTCATTCAAACCAATGTTGCACACTCACTGCTCCGCCAAGTCCGGGTCCGGCTACCGAGGCCGTCCGGCGGCTACGGAAAGAATCCTCAAGAAGTCTATTTTTGCCGGAGACCCAACGGATCAAGCTGACGGAAAAACATGAGCCAAACAGGAAGTCAGATCTCATGAGAAAAGAAGATCCGGTGTATTTCAAAATAAAATCTGTCCGCTCACTACTTATTTGGTCTCGTTTACTGCATGTACACGCGTGTAACGTCGGAAATGTAAACATTTGTCCATTACCAGTGACACAGGGGCACTAGTGTGTTTAAAGCATCCACTTCACTGGGGAGAGTCGTTGTTCTGGCAAATACGGCTTTTGTTTACAAAAACTACCTATATATGGGGCGACTTATCACGTGAACTCACACCAAGAGGGAAACTCACGTGCACTTCTGTTCTCGCGAGGGCCGTTTCTGTGCCTGGAGCAGCATCTGGCGCCGGAGCCACAGTGTCAGCCGGACTCACTGTGAGTGGTAGTTTGGAGCAAACCCGGACCGGATCAGGACCAAACCGGACCGTAGTTAATGTGAGCCGGGGATAAAACGATCACTGTGGTCCAGTGGCTTGAGTGCGTGGCAATTGAGCGAGTTCCGTGGTCCGGTGGTGTGAGTAGCGTTGAAGTGGAGCGGTAACGGTAGCTCAACGTTAGCCCGCGGTTGCTTCTGCCTCGCTAACGTCCGTCCACACAACGTTCCCCATGGCTCCTCCAGTCCCACGATCGATCCTGGCTCATGAAACCTTCCCCGACTCGGTGAAGGCGACTCACGAGTCCTCGCTCACGTCTACGAGCCTCCCGGGTTTCCAAGGTCCGTGAACTCCGGTAACGTCCACTGGTCCGGGAGGAAAACACATCCAGCCGCTCAGGTCCAGGCGCAAAGAGAACGTCTCCTCGAACTCTCCCCGAACATGTTCCTCGAGTTCAAGAACCCCCCCCCCACGAAGCAACAGCCAATCACTATCGACTATAAAATGTATCTGTGGACCTGACCAATGAAATGGCTGATTATACAGCACGAAAAAAACAAAAAACTGTTGTCTCCCGTTCCCATAGTAATATGAATAATAATAATATGAAATTAATTACGATACGAAACAACCTAAATTGCTTAAATATTAGGACAATCACTATAGAAAAAGTAATTAATAAACTACTAGTTTAGTGATTAAAGATGTGTTAAGGATTTACATAAACCCCTAATGTTCAGGTAATGCTCTAATATTCCACTGGGCTACATAGACATATACTCCTCCATGCAAACTCGAATTTGGCCCACACTTCAAGACCAAACCAGGAACAAATCCAGGTCTAACCCAGAGGTGACCGAGTTCGTGGTCACATTTATCTCCGAGCCTTGTTTTCCACTCCAGGCCTCGGGGCAGGAGCGCTCGATGCTCTCCTCTGAACCGCCGCTGCTTTGGAGGTCGCCCTGTTGGAAGCCCATTTCATTTCTGAAGGACATGAAGAAAACACAGGCTGTAAGAAAAAAGACGGCGGCCTCGCTCGTTTAGTCGCTCTTTGCTCCGACCGTCGCAGTGAGATCGGGAAACGAAGGACGCATACTTCAGTGTTGTGTTTAATCTGTGTGCGCGCAGATGTTTCCTGCGGACAGAGCGCTCACTCCTCGGCCGTCTGCGGTTGCTATGGAGACAGCAGACTCACCATCTGTATTCTGGCCTCACCTCAGTGCAGACGTTTTTACATAATCTCAGGGCTGAAGCCGGGGCGAGTGCGTGATTAAAGTCAGAGGATCAAACATGGGGCCAGTACAAGGAAAAGTGGCTCTGTGGAAATGTTACTTGGGTAAAAGTACTGTGGAATAGTTAGTTTGAATGAGCCTCCGTCAGTCTACCCCAGGGCAGCTGAGGCTACTGAGGAAGCTTACCACCACCGAATGTGGAGTGGATGTAAATGATCCCAAAGGCACTATAGCCTGGGTGTGTTTTTTTTATTTGTAGGTGAGTTGGTACATCAACCAATCACAAGTCATGAGAGTGAAACGTCATACATGTATCAGTCAGCTTTAACCCTGACCCTGCCCTATAGCCACTGACCTTAAGGAGAGTGGGCTGGTGCCTAAACTTAAGTTCCCCCACTTCTATTGACGGGAGAACATAGGGCTGACACCCGAATAAAGTCCTTTCCTTGATGCCACAGAAACCAACTTAAAAAAATGGGAATCTCTCGTATGTGATATATTAACCTATATTCAATAACACATGAGTTGAAATTAAAGGGACTATACAGAGTTTAAAAATGTTAAAACTAAGTATTTTCATCCCCTACATGTTCCAGCCATGTCCTAATGTATAGAATGAGCTCAGACCTGTTCACCACAACTGCCTCTGAAATCCTGCACTGTCACTCAGAAAGGTGTTAACTCGGGTCTGAAGAGCCGTCATGCACGAGCTTAATATAGAGACTGCAGTTACACATAAGACCTGAGGTGGCAGTAGTGAACATGAAATGACCAACTTGCATCGAGTCTCGTTAACATTAAACTTAAGAAAAGACGAATAACAATTTACTTCAGTGAAATTGTTCAGGTATGACAAATATAGGATAAAAGAATAAGGAAAAATGTAAATGTTCTGATAATATTGAGTCTCAAATTACATCGTTTATCTGCCATTTATTAAACGATAAGTCGTGACAGGCCTATGCAGGGTTGCCAGATCGCGGAATTGGGCGTTTTTGTAAGCCTTGCTACGGCTGAAAAAACTGTCTATTTATAACTTATACCTTGATAAAGATCACTATTTTGAATGACAAAATCCACGGCTCTCAGAGCTGCTTTTTCAGTAAAGGTCCGCACACACTACACGATTTTTATGCACGATTTTGGGGTTCGAATCGTGTAGTGTGGGCAGCAGTCAGACGCAACTGGACTACAGTCGCAGGAAATCAAACATGTTTGATTTTTAAGCCTGATTTTGGACGCACAGGAGAAACGTGGGTGATTTTACCCCAAAGTGAACACACAGAAAGCAATGACAGAGTGAAATAAAGACAGAAAACACCGCCGCGCCTCCTTTTTCATTTCTCTGTCAAAACAGCGGCACAAACAACTCATTTCATGGCCACAGCCCCACACGAAACAGCACAACTTTATATCACCAACGAGAACCACCTTTTCAAGATACATTTCAACCACAGTTTAGCGGCACTTACTGAGTTTGGAGACGAACTGTTCAGCTTCACCTCGCCGCTAGCAGCTCGCCTCTCTCCGCTGTCTCCTCCGCCTCCTCCATCTTGGGGCTGAGGCCCGTCTCCTTCTCTTATTAAATCCACTGAAATACGTCCCGCTTCTTCGTGTCGCCGACTTTTATCTCCATTTGACAGAACTATAGCCAAGTTGAAGGCTTCGTAGCAGCAGTAGCCTTGCACTGCGATGTTGTGACACTGTTGACACTGTTGACCAATCGGGACACGCACATGTTTTCCCACGCTCACAAACACAGCCTATCTTTGTGGATTTGGGGTCAGTTTTTGAAACCGGAGGAGAAATGAAGCGGTAGAGAGGACAGACGCGCTGTGTTATCAAACATCAGCTGTTTGACAGAATCGTGTAGTGTGTTCACTCTTACGATTCTCACTCGTTAAATGTGAACACCCAGACGTTCTATAATCACACTAAATCCAGTGGTGTAGTGTGGCCCCCCCTTCTTTATAAAATCGTATAAGACTGGAAAAGTCGTGTAGTGTGTGCTGACCTTAAGAGAGGGAGAAAGAGGCAAGAGCATGTGGGCTCTGTAAAACAGCAAAAACCTTGAAAATTCCAGCTGTGCTGAATGTCCGCGGATTTAGGGCGGTTTTTCAGATATTTTTGAGTGGGTTTGGTTGCTGAGACCTGGCAACCCTCGACCATAATCTTAGTTCGTATATAAATAGGCTATACTTGCTAATGCTAACCCGGCTAGTGCTAAAGTCCACTGCAGCTTCTTCTCTCCCTGAGGAGGCCCTGCTCCTAAACATCATTATTACAGAGAAACAACGACCTCTGCTTCATGTCGCCTTCAGAGTCAGACTCTGGGAGCATCAGTCCAACAGCTGAAGTCGGAGCTAAAGTATATACTTTTGTTTACGCAGATTAAGTAGCCATGTGCTCAGGGTGCAACTCCTTCAAAGTAATACAACAGAGCTGGGAAAAGCCTCTAGACTTTAGTGGAGTTTAAATGTGCGTAAAATGCTGTAATGTTTATGTCCCAGCTTGTGCTCTTTCCTATGTATTTTTCAACATTGACCAAGCATTATTTTAGAAGTGAGGAATATTCCAAATCTGTGTTCTCTCTTTAGTGTGGACTTGTGAACAGGTGAAGTCCCACAGTCTCAGTTTACTCCCGCTTCAGACCTGACTGTGTCCTCTCGCTCACTCTCTCCTGTGTTTTTCGGTCTTTAGTCCAGTCCCTCGGCCTCCGCTCCATTAGCCCTGGCTCAATATGGACACAGGAGCGGCCCATTGACTCCGCTCGGAGCCAAGATGGCGCCCGCGTGCAGCCGGTTTCCCCTCGCAGCCTGTGTTTGGAGGGACACGAGCCGCTGCGGGCGCCTCGGTGGTCGTTAGGGGCTTTGGAGCGAAATATGGAGCTGTAAAAACAAAAGCTGCTCAGGATTTGGATTCAGAGGAAAAAGGAAACCGGGTTCAGCTGAGGTTACAGCGAAAACCTGTCCAGATGAAGTATGGGTTTATAGTAAAAGTCAGACAAAATGCCACAGGAAGACATTTTAGGGAGCCAAGAGTTGGGAAGTCACTGGTTTTATATCAAGGCGAGAAGCTGCAGGTGAATAGGGAAACAAATAGAATGTAGAGATATCATTGAGTGTGTTCACATGCTCTCAAGTTTCCCGCTTATGATCGGGAGTATTTAACATTCCGGTTTTGTCTTTGATCTTACACACTTTCCCGATGATAGTTTTTTGTTTTTCTGGACAACAGTAACTGGGATATAACGCCATGTTTACGCTGTTTCCTGGTTATTGGCAACATGCAGCATTTCAGTCTACTTTAAAATTATAATATATTCTATATTAGTAGTTAGCTTTACAAATGTAATATATTTGTGTTAAATATTACTGCATTACTGTAGTTGAGTTTCACTACTTTGAGTTACTGAACGTCTGAGTTACTTTTGAAAAATATAAACTGCAAATAGTAATATTGTCACTGAGCAAAAGTGCAGTCAAAGAGTTCCTTTTCCTTCACTTTCCCCCATTCTTGCTCTCATTAGCTACACACACCTGCAGATCTTATACGACAGTGTCTAACTTGATTTGGCATTTTATTTGGGGGAGTTTGACTTTTTTCTTTTTGTCATCCATATAAACCATTTAAATGGTAAATGGTCTCAACTTATGCAGTGCTTTTCCACCTACATTAGGCTCAAAGCGCTTTACAGCAAGAATCCACTCAGCCAGTCACACTCTCATTCATACAGAAGAAGAAGAGCTTTATTTATACGGCGCCTTTCACAGACATGATCACAAAGCGCTTTACATGAGACAATTTTACATTCACTCCATACGCGGTGGTAAATTACCTTTGTAGCTTCAGTTTCCCCTGGGGAGGCTGACACATCTGCGCCAACGGTCCCTCTGACCACCTCCATTCATTCATCCTGTCCTATTGTACATGTTTTTAGTGGAAGGGGAAACCTACACACGGGCAGGACATGCAAACTCCACACAGAAAAGCCCCGTCCAGGTGGGAATCGAACCTGGGACCTTCTTGCTGTGAAGCACGAGCGCTAACTGCTGCGCTAACATGCCGCCCACTGTACGCAGACACTTGGGTGAAGTGTCTTGCCCAAGGACACAAAGACAGTGTGCACCTGCAGGAGCTGGGATTCGAACCCCTGACCTTCCGATCATGAGACACATGATCATTCACAGCAAGAAGGTCCCAGGTTCGATTCCCACCTGGACGGGGCCTTTCTGTGTGGAGTTTGCATGTTCTCCCCGTGTCTGCGTAGGTTTCCCCTTCCACTAAAAACATGTACAATAGGCCAGGATGAATGAGTGTGTTTGGGGGACGACGGATGGAATCTGGTGTGGCCAGACCAATGAACAGCTGCACTCTCTCCCTCCAGTCCCGGCTTTAACCTTCCCCCAGAGCTCCCTGCTCCACGTCGGTGCAAAGACAGACCCAGGACGTAGAGGACGATAAAACATTTAGCTCAAAGTGAACATTCGAAAGAACAAGCCCCACAATAGGACACCGTGATAAAAACAGGGGATTAGAGTTTACCCATTTGAACACCACATCCCCAAAACTGCCAGAACCGGGTTATACAGTGGGATGAAAATGTACTGTATGTGAACGCTTTGGAATTTCTCTAATTTCTGCCTAAACTGGTCACTAAATGTGGTCTGATCTTCATCAAAATCATAAGAATGAATAAACAGTGTCTGCTTAAACTAATACCACCCAAACATTTACATTTGATCATATTTTTATGGAACAAAAAATGGAACAGCACACCAACATCAAAACCCTCTCCTCACTGTGAAGAACAGGGAGATTCATGGTGTGGGGCTGTTTTGTTTCCTCAGGGCCTGGACAACGTGATGTCATCAATAGAAAAATAAATTCACAAGTTTATGAAGATATTTGGCAGAAAGACCTCAGACATTCACAACATGCACTGAATACATAAGTGAACCCTTGTATTAAAGAGGGGGTATTATGCTTTTTTCAATCACATAGCACCAGTCTATAGCATACTACAATGATGACGTAACCTTCTGTTGGTCTGTATATGCAGTAAATTAAAATAACTGCCTTGAATAAAATTGCTCTCTCAAAATGGCTGTACTGAACGTCTTGAAATAGGCCTCTGTCTCTTTAAGAAGCTTTCCGACACGCCCCCTTCAGCACACTGCTGTGGCATCTAAACAACACTACTGTGCGGGGAGGGGGCTCTGCTGAGCTGAGGAGCAGTGGTTGGTGGCTTGGCTGGTGACGAAAGGTCCAGAGGCGTCTCCAGGAGGTGGGGGCGTTCCTAGGAGGACTGAGGCATAGCTACACCTAAAATGGCTGCCGTCTAAGTTTTTACTGATTACTCAAAAAGATGTGAATGAGCCAAGGCAACACTCCAGGCATGTGTTTAATGCCTCTTTCCAAAACTGCTGCAGTTCAGTGAGATTCCTGGGTTACTTTTTCTTCCCTGTCCTGTGAATGTTTACATGTTATGGCCAATAAAAATATGATCAAATGAAAATGTTTGGGTGGTATTAGTTTAAGCAGACACTGTTTATTCATTCTTATGATTTTGATGAAGCTCAGACCACATTTTATGACCAATTTAGGCAGAAATGTGAGAAATTCCAAATCGTTCACATACATTTTCATCCCACTGTAGCTACAGTAATAACCAGGAAACACAAGCGCACGTAAACACACTCAATTTTAAACTTTGGCTGTAGATTCATTACATTAATATGAGAATAAACAATGCAAGTTTTCTGTCATTTCAAAATAAGGCACTAGATATGAAAAAACACAAAAACCTTCCAATTGAGTCCAAGCCTGTAGAGTTTGGAGTCTGCAGGAGCTACTACTAGGAGCTAAAGTAAAGATGAAAGAAAGAGAAAATGGAGATCATGGCGGGTCGCTGACATCGCTGCGTTACCACCCCCTAGTGGCTGAATCCTGTGGGGAAATCATACGTGACAAAAACAACTCTAAAGCCTGGCTTCATGAATACAGTTTCTAAAAGTTTCCTCCTGTGACCAGTTTCTATAATGTGCCGCATGTCCGACAGATTTGACATTTTTCAGACGCTTATAAAAGGAGTTTAGGGCGTTTTCTTTACATCCCCTCTCCATTTCTTTAATCAAACCCGCCTTAAGTCGTCGTATCTCTCTGTGAGCCGAACCTCTCCTCTGAACTCACTCTGTATGCAAATGAGCTGACCGCCGCCGGCCAATCGGAGAGCGAGGCGTTTTAATCTGCGCAGGTGACGCGGATCAGGCGGGAGAGCGATGTCGGAGTGTGACCGCGGGCTTCGATGAGTCAGCTCAGGTCCTTGTTTAAAATTCAACTGAGCGTCTTTTCTTGTAGAACGGCCGCGTCGTGAATTCCCCGTGACATTCCTTGATGCTCAGTGTTGGGACGGGAGATACGATTCTTTCTGAACCAAATAATACCTGCAAAAAAACAAGATCACGCTCAGAATCTGGAAGCGCGCATCAACAGCTGAACAAAACGGTCTTCCAATGACTGGTCTCTCTTTTAGGGTTTCTGCGGCGCATTAAAAAGCATTCAGAGTCATTAACTGTGCCTGAATCTAGGCTTAAATGTCATTAAAAAGCATTTAAGTGGATTTAAACTGGTATTAAATTTAAATTTATTGGAAAATTATGACCACTCAACAATTTTTACAATTATTTACTCAAAAGTTTCCCGTTGTGTGTGACTCTTTCCTCTGTTTGATGAAATCTTAATAAAATCTGTGCCGGTTTTTTTTTTTCCCCTTCAAAGTAAAGTCCTTCAAGCCACTGTTCTGAGTAACACAATGATCCAGACTCCGTCCATTCCAGACAAAGTCCAGTTTAAACTAAACAGCAATAGTGATGGCAAACATATCCGTAAAGAAACACATTTCCTAGATCAGGGGTTCCCAAAGTGGGGGTCGGGACCACTCGGAGAGGCGCGAGATGTTTTCAAGACATTTTTTTAAATTCATAACAATGCATTTTATGTATTTTTGATTCAAAGCAGTATATTTGTGTGAAATCAAGTCAAATATAAACATACGATCAAAACAAACATTAATAAAGCAGATTTTGAATGTTGCACCTAATAATGCATCGGTTTTATATAGAGCTTTTTGGACACTCAAAGACGCTTTACATTATTCATTCACTCCAAAAAAAAGCTACTATTGTAGCCACAGCTGCCCTGGGGTAGACTGACGGGAGCCAGTCTGCGCCATCCGCCCCTCTGACCACCACCAACCATTCACTCACTACATTCACCAGGCCTCCTGGTGTTACCAAACGGTCTCCCATCCAAGGACCAACCAGGCCCTTCCCTGCTTAGCTTCTGAGGTCTGACGGGATTGGGCAGAGCAAAGGCGGTATGACCTAAATTTATTATACATACTAATTGTATTTTGCAGGGGGGGTGCCGAGTTGTTGGTCTAATGATTTTGGGGTTCGCGGCCCAAAAAGTTTGGGAACCCCTGTGCTAGATTACACCAAAGTTCAGCCAATCAAGGATAATGACTAAAGTTTTATTGGTTGTTTCAGCCATCATGGCAGCAGCACATTTGTGGGATTGATTGACTTCGTCCAATGAGAGATGCGAACGTCGGGACATGTAACCCCGTAAACCCAGGCTTCTGTTTAGCTGGAGGGTTGCTGTATTCACTTGTGTTTTTAAGGCAAGGCAAGGCAAGTTTATTTGTATGGCACATTTCATGTACATAACCACTCAATGTGCCTCACAGCAACACCAGACATCCAAACACGATAAAAATACAGTAAAAAGCATAAAAAACAAGATAAAATTACATTAAAACAAATTACATAAAAACATATGTATAAAATGAGTTAAATAAAATACAGTCAGTTGCCATAGGCAGCAGTAAACAGGTGTCCTTTCAGCCTGGACTTAAACATACTCAGGGTTGAGGCTTGTCTCACATCCTCACGGAGGCTGTTCCAGACCTTTGTTTCATGAAACTGAAATGCAGCCTCACCGTGTTTAGTCCTGACTCTGGGAACCACCAGGAGACCCCTCCCTGAAGATCTCAGAGCCCGAGGTGGTTCATACGGCTGCAACATATCAGCTATTTACTTTGGTGCCTGACAATGAAGGGACTTATACACAAGCAGAGCTGTTTTAAATTCTATTCTCTATTATGAGTGACAGGAAGCCAGTGCAGAGACCGGAGCACTGGACTAATGTGGTCGTATTTCCTGGTTCTAGTCAGAACTCGAGCAGCAGCATTTTGGATAAACTGCAGCAGCAGTTTATCCAAAAAGGAGCATGTTTCTGGAGGTCGGGGAAACTCCTCTGAAACAGTGCAGCGCCTGTTTCCTTCCTCCTTCCTCCTGTGCAGCTCCCTCCGCTCCACAACAGTCTTTCACCAGCTTCTGGGTAGAGCGTAGCAGACGAATAGTGAACATTAGTCAGAACAATAGCAAGGATAGAAGCTTGTGTGGCTTAGCTTTGAGTTTGTCCCCGTTGTGTTTCCCGTAGCGCCTCTTGTGACGCCTCCACTGTGCTGCTCTTGGTGCCTCTTCAGTGTTTCAGAAGAAGATATTTGTAGGTCTCATGTGTAGTACTACTAGTTACTTTCCTAACACAGTAACGCTTTAGTTCTGGTCGTCTCCTTCCTTCACCTTCACCATTTCCCTCGCACTTGGCAGGTGTCACTTCACAGCTACTCATGAAAATCGCTTCATTGTGATCCAATTTATCCGATGACTTCTCGCCTTCTCGTAAGCGCTTTGACCTCTTGTCGTTTGTTTTCGCTTCGTTTTTCACTTTTCTTTTTATCCAGGCGGATTTAAAGTGGCCGCAGTGACAGATTTCACAAAAGAACATAATCCATCCTAATTGTCTGAGAGCGTGTCAGGCGTCGAGAGGGATGTGTGTTTGAGGCGCAGACAGATTCAAAAGATGTGAATAACCTCTTGATATTCCACTCTCGACTTTCGCTGTATGGATTCTGTCAGGGCTTTTCAATTCCATACGATTTCATTTCATTCTCCATAAAGTATCATTTTCGCTTGACGTTTTCCCCATTTGCCCACGCTCCCGATTCATCCGTCTCCATGACAACGCCGCTGGTCCGTCCCGTGCCATTATCGTCTCTTATACATAAACGCTCAAATGTAATGACCGACTGGCGGCAGATGGAAAAGGGACTTCTATAATGGGAAAAGATTGTTCGTAGATGAAGGTGTGGATATTCTGTTTATAGGGTGAAAAATAATATTGTTTCCTGGGAGTCCAGTCTTTTCAAAGAGCCGTTCAAAGGACTGGCTCTTGTTAATATAAAGTTTTAATAACTCCAGCCAGACAACTCACAGTATCTAAGACGCGATCGATAAAATCACAACGGGACTGATATTTACGCTTTGAAAAACGCGTTTGTGAATCAAATCTTGCGCCACAACTAATAAAAAGAGGCTGAATCTGTCTGACGAATCATATTCAGTGCATTTAGCTTTGACTTTAGAGCAAAAAGCTTTCGCTTGTGTCTCCTGCTCCGTTGTTGGGCTGATTCTTGTGTTCGTTCGTGGGAGTTCTGGGTCAAATTGACTGGAAAAAAAATAGATCCGGCTCTTTTCACAATGGAGATCCGTTTTGTAGCTTTCAAATGAAGTGTTACTCTGGCCTATAGGCTGTGAGATTCAGTCCAGAAGCTTTTAGATTTGGGTAAAACCAAACTGGAGAAGATGCACTTGGTTCAGGTGGGGGGGTAAGAGGTTGTCCAATCATAGTACCGTATTCTGAATACTTAGAATACTTTCACGCTGATTTGCATTATATCCATCCATTTTCTTCCATTTGTCCGTTGCCGGGTCGTGGGGGCAGCTGTTGGAGCTGCACCAGCCCCTATGGCTCCTCCTGCAGGTGGTGGGTCCACAGAAGGACGGCCTCATGGTTCTAACCGGGCCTGTTGGTCTCTCATAAGGGGCTTCTGAACCGCTCTTGTATCCGCGATCTTGTCCTTTCGGTCATTACCCAGATCTCATGACCACAGGTGAGGGTCCGTCTATCGATCTCACGCTCCATCCTTCCCTCACTGAGAACAGGAGAACTCCTCCACTTGAGGGAAGGACTCTCCACCTTTTTCCGTTTGAGAACCATGGCCTCGGATTTGGAGGAGCTGAGCCTCATCCCGGCCGCTTCACACTCCATCCATCCATCCATTTTCTTCCGCTTTATCCGGGGCCGGGTCGCGGAGGCAGCATCTAAGCAGAGATGCCCAGACTTCCCGATCCACGCACACCTCCTCCAGCTGTTCTGGGGGACCCCGAGGCGACACCAGGCCAGCTCGGAGACATAGTCCCACCAGCGTGTCCTGGGCCTTCCACGAGGCCTCCTCCCAATAGGACATGCCTGGAGCACCTCCCGAGGGAGGCGACCAGGAGGCATCCGGAACAGATGCCCTAGCCACCTCAGCTGTCGACGTGAAGGAGCAGCGACTCTACTCCGAGCTCCTACCGGGTAACTGAGCTCCTCACCCGATCTCGGAGGGTGCACCCAGCCACCCTGCGAAGGAAACTCATTTCAGCCGCTTGTATTCGCGATCTCGTCCTTTCAGTCATTACCCAGATCTCATGACCATAGGTGAGGGTGGGAACGTAGATCGATCGGTAAATCGAGAGCTTTCGCTTCACACTCACACTATTATAATAATATTTTCTGCAACAACATGTAATAGTTGATCGAGCTAAGTTTAAATGTATGGATTTATTTTGTTGATATATTCGTTATTTGTTCAGAAGGAGTTTTGGATATTGTTTTGTTTTTAAATACGCTCATTTGTATGTCTGTTCTCGAGTTTGTAAAGATTAAAATCTTGTCTTGTTAGTGGGTTCAAAGCTCAATAAATCAGGCAGGAATTAGATATGAATACATCCCTCTGAAAAACCTTCCAAACTTTGTGAAGTCCAAGCCTGTAAAGTTTGGAGTCTCTAAGGGCCTCATCTCACCGACCTGGAGACTAGTTAGAGCCTGGAGTCCCCGCTGGTCACGGAGATGTCTCAGATGCACAGATATGGCGAGTCTCCAGCTAGTCTCGCCTGGACTCTACCTGGAGTTGTATTTAGTTTACTTTAGTTTATTAGTTTATTTGAGCAGTAAACATTCTGCTCAAAAGGAGTGGGCTGAAGCAAGAGCTTATAAGCCCCACCCCCAAAATCAATACAACAAAAATTTCTCATTTCACAAGGAATATAGTGGAACAAACAAAGGAAAAAAACAATGAAACAGCAAAAAAAGAAGAAGATTACATACACCTGCAGTTTCTGATCATGGCTGAAATGACCATTTACAAGAAAGCATTTACATAAAGACATTACACGACAGAAACTCATGTACTGTAAACATTCCCCAAGAAGGAGTAATACTGATTACGAAACAACAATGATCATGCTACATATCAAGTCAAAGAGACTCCATACAACTCTTTGAGATCTCCTTGGTATCCGACAGGTCTCGGAGACGTTGCAGGGACGTCACAGAAATGTCCCACAGGTTGAAGACAACACATAGAGTGCGTTTACAAGGGCTCGAAATTCCCGGGTATTATCGGGAGTTTTAATATTCCGGTTTTGTCTTTGATCATATAAACGCAGTTTCCCGATTATAAAAACCCGAAAATAACAGTTTCCCGATTTTGAGAAACCCGGATTTTCTGGCTGGGATTTTCCGTCAGTAACCGGGATATAACTTCATGTATACGTTATTTTCCGGTTTTAATAAACTTCCCATTTCTTGCGCATGCGCGGTTAATCGTAAACAAACGATTAACTGCGCATGTGCAAAAATGCGGCGGCGAGTCCGAAGTGCTCCTGTTTCTGGAGTCAAGAGGAGATGGAGTTTTACTTTTTAACCATGAAAGAACTGAAAGTAGTGAATATTTAAGAAGGAAAGAAGCATCGTAATGTGGATTTATGCAAACGTGTCGGCGACCATTTCAAGGCTGATTTTCCTCCGGACGCAGAGAGGAGTCGACCACAACACAGAGCCGGATTAAGTTTTTCATCCACTAACTATGGGTGAACTCCATCAGCTCCACCGGCCCCGGCTTCGAACCTTCTCCCAGAGCTCCCTGGTCCACTCGATGATAAAGACAGACCCAGAACGGGTAAAGGTCAGGAATGATCCACAATCTGCCGTCACTGTCTGTCGTAGCTCAGGATATAGAGGATGAGCAAAAACATTGAGCCCAAAGTGGGCATTCAAAAGAACAAGCCAAGCAATAAGCCACACATTTATGCTTTTCATATTTTCACCGTATTGTGCTCAGAAATGTAATTTAAGCGCCTGGGCGGACAGAGCTTAAATTTGAAAAGCCGGGTTTCCTTATTTGATCATGTAAACAAGGAATTTGAGTTTCCCGATTTCTCAGTGTCATATAAACACCATATCCCCAAAACTGCCATAACCAGAATATAGCGAATAACCTGGATTTTCGAGCCCTTGTAAATGCACTCATAGTGTTCGCAACACAACGCGTAGACCTCTACGAGACCACATGGAGTCTTTTTCAAGTCTCCGTGCAGACTCCACTGAAATTGAACCTCTTCGTTTTCACCGAGACTACCTTATGACTCGCCTTATCTC
This sequence comes from Neogobius melanostomus, assembly GCA_007210695.1. Lineage (NCBI taxonomy): Eukaryota > Metazoa > Chordata > Actinopteri > Gobiiformes > Gobiidae > Neogobius > Neogobius melanostomus. The sequence goes on from VHKM01000155.1 coordinate 1,470,021, forward strand.
CAGGGCACGTCTCGAGTCTCCAACTAGTCTCCAGGTCGGTGAGACAGGAGAGGATTTAGGAGCTACTAAAGTGGAGATGATGTTAAAGAGTGGAATAAAAACCTTATTTGAAACTGTAGTCTCTTTGTCTGCACATGCTCCCTGTGTATATTCCTCCCGTCTTTAGCCGCTGCTGTCTCCCACAAAGGAAATGACCATATTTGGATTACAGCGTCATCTCAGCCACAGCCTTTTGTACTACACGTGGATACCAAACATGTCAGCATTTGTGAATGAATAAGCGTGGGAAAGACCAGGGAGCCACACAGCCATGTTGGAGTCACTTCCTGGATAAATCTCCGGCTCAAAGTCACAACACGTCAGAGAATAAACATCGTAAAGGGAGAGTTTGGTTTATTTTTACTCTGACATTAAAACGGATATGTTAAGGGTGAAAGCGAGACATCACTGTTTTCACCTGCCGTGTCTCGGTTGAAGTCCCGGTCCGTCCTGTCCGCTCTCGTCAGCAACAGCAGGTTTGGTGTAAAGGTCGTGATGGCAGCTGTCGTCGGCGTCGGAGCGAGTTACTGCAGACTCTGCCCTTTACGGACGCGCTCTGAACGCGGCGTGGAAACATCCATTACACCTGCTCCACTGTGGCAGCGCGGCACAATGTGGCACTCTCTCATTGTCTCGAACAGTTTCAGACTCATGTGCTTTACTCAGGCTTTTTAACCAGATCTGCGACGCAAAATCAACCTTTGGAGTTTTTTATCCGGGTTATAACAAAGTGTTGTCAACATAAACAGACCTGGGCCTTCATTTATAAAAGACTGAGTCGATTTTTTACTCAGCAAGAACATCCGTATTCATAAAACCCGCAGCTCTCCACGCAATCGAACCGGATCTCAGTTGTGAAAAGAGTCAGATCTTTTTTTCAGTTTTACCCAGAACTCCCCCGAACGAACCCAAGAATGAGCCCAACAACGGAGCAGGCGACAGGTGAAAGCTTTTAGCAGTAAAGTCAAGGCTAAATGCACTAAAAATGATTTGTCAGACAGTCACAGCCTCTTTGTAATAGTCGTGGCACAAGATTTTATCCACAAATGCGTTTCTCAAAGCGTAAATGTCACTCCCATTGTATTTTAGATGATTTAAATTAAAGTTATTGATCTTGTCTTAGATATTGTGAGTTATCTGGCTGCCGTTACTCAAATATTAGTTTTGAACGGCTCTTTGAAATGAACGGATCCCAAAGACTCGGCTCCCAATAAAGAAGAGCCGTAAATCCCATCACTGAATTAAACAATACAATTACTCGTTTGTCTGAAGAGAAATCTTGGGAAGATCTTTAGCAATAGATCAAATTCAGTCAATTATTTTCATTCTTGCCATTTTGACGCTGTTGATAATCTTTACTTTTGGAACATGACACGCTGTGATGAAACGTACGAGTCGTGTTCACACAGGACGAGATGACCAGTGGACCAGCACCTAGAGCTCCGTGCACTACATGACTTTAAATGCGAGGTTGACCACGGGTTCGGGCGGGTCAGGTAAAACCTCAAATTTACGGCAAACTTCAGGTGCGGGCGGGTCGGGTTAGAACATTTTTTTCCCCCATACATTGTTGGCTTCTAACATAAAGTTCATTCTTATCCATTACTACCACTCTCTTGTGTTTTGTTCAATGCTCAGTTTTATGGGGTAAACGTCTTATTCTTTATTAGATTCCCCATTGAATGATGTACTAATGAAATGAAAGTATTGAAAGATCCACGTATTGATTCCGTTGGTTCAGGGACAGGATTAAAGGAAGTGACTTGGTTGTTTCACCCAATGGCCGCTGACTGCTCTGCTTTGTGACTACGACACTGGAGGCCGCCATTGCTCCGCTATTGCTGTAGTACCTCCATATGGCCGCTATTCCCCCATTGGAATGCATTGGACTTTAGACACGTTAAAAACAGCTTTAATGCCCAGTGCCTAATGTTTTAGAAGTGGCTAGAGCTAGATATTCCTCCTGTGATTACGCTGGGTTAAAAACAATCTGGGGCACCGGGCTGGTTATGGTAGCAACATTTTTTAGAAATCTCCTACTTAACGTGGGTCTGACTGTTAGCATTGGAGCTGCGCGAGCTACACGTCACACAAGGGCCGAGTCTACAGTGAGATCCCGCCCTTATGCCCTTATTAGGAACATGCTTCGTCAGAGCTGGGGAGGAGGAGCCTGTAAATCCGCCATGATTTCCCCCTCGAACGTGGTCATTGTGGTAAACGGGGAGGAGTGAGGAATGACGGTCTATTAATAACATGTCTATGGTTTCACCCCAATGTTTTCCCCATTTGTCCTAATTTTTTTACTACACAGTTTTTTCTTATTTTTGCCCCATTCTTTCTTTGTTTTCCCATTTTTAACCCCCATCATTTATGCTCATTGTTATTACAAATATTTTCCCTATCCCCTGTGAAAAAATGTATTTCTGCTTATTGTAAGAAATGTATTTCTGATTGCCTTATAAGATACTTATTCGGTAAACTTAGTGTTATGATTTTGCTTGTGATATTGTTACAATAATGTTCTACCTTGAAAAGTACTGGCAGATCCATCCTGGCCGAGATACAATGTTAGTGCTAAAAACAAACTTGTTTTGCTGAAACTAGCACGTAATGTCTGAGACAAGGTCAGTTTGTGCATCTGGATTAGAGGCGGGACTAGTATATAATGCTAAGATAGACTTACACAGACAGACTTCCTGATATTGTTATGATGTAGCTTGTATGTGCGCTTTTGATCAAATAAAGGCTTCTTCGAATGAATTCTCTCTCCGTGAGGTCTTTTGCTTAAAGTCCCGGACGGAGTAAAGACTGACACCCCCCATTTTTTATTTATTTTTTGCCCCAATTTTTTCCCCCTCATTTTTATTACTAGTATTTTCCCTATTTCCCCATTTTTGACCAAAACATTTCTCCCCATTTTAATTTTTTTTACACAATTTTCCCCTATTTTTGGCCCCATTTTTTCTTCACATTTTCTCCTCATTTTTATTACAAATTTTTCCCTATTTCCTCCAAATTGTTCGTGATTTTTGCCACAATTTCCCTCCAAATTATTCCCCATTTTCCCCACATTTCTTGACATTGGAGATAACCCCGATAATTGTGAATGTGCAGATCTTCCACAGCTCGGTTTTCTGGTTCTATAAATCGATAAATATTTTAGTATAAGTATCGGAAAAAGTTTCGTTCAGGTATCGGTATCGAAAACCAAGTATCGTTAAAGGACTAGTATGGAAAAACATTTAACGATATACTCTCGACTGGTGTCTAAACTGTGTGTGAACTAAACCCGTGTTTTGTTTCTGTTCCAGGCCGTGGAGACCAACCTGGCGTCCAAAGACAGTCACTGGGTCTTCGTCAACGAGGTGAGACTTTTCCCGTTGGTCCGTGGCCCCTGTTTCCCCGTCTCCGGTCTGATGTATTCAGGCTCACGCTCGGATTAAGCCCCTCGTTATAGACCCCCCGAGTGCTCTTTCCAAACGTGACTTCTCTCCACATTTCTGTCTCTAAAGTTGAAGTTTTTTTTTTTTTTGACTTTTCTGCGAGACTTTAGACTCAATTAGCGCGGCTTTATCGCGACGCGACAAGAATCCGAAGATGACTCAGATCCAGATCCAGAAGATGAGGGGGAAATGTTTTAACGAGTCACGCCTGATTCAAGTGTGTGAAATTAATTAAAATCTCTGATAATAGCTGGATTTCCCACAGTGAACCTGATATCTACAGTCGACAATTATTGAAAATCTTTACTACGGCCAAACAAAGTAGCAGTGATTAATTCAATAAATAGCCCATTGTTCAGGTCTCTCGTGGTTCGGTGCAAGTGCGATAGGAATAATAAGTTGGTTTTGAAATGAAATGTTCATTATCAGGCAGTATTATAAATGCTTTCCAACTTTTCAAAGCTGTGAATCTCTGTGGATTTGAATGATGTGCAGCAAATGTGTCTTAACCTCTTAAGCCCAACCATTGCCCAAATCTAAAAGCTTCTTGAGAAAATCGTCAAAATAGCGACAAAAACAAGGATGAAAACCCAACAAACGAGTGACAAAAACGTGGCAGAAAAGCAACAATAACACAATTTAAAAAAGGGACAAAAGAGCGACAAAAAAAGTGACGTAAACCAGACAAAAAAAAGTCTAAAAACAAACAAACACAAAAAAACCCACAACGGAAACGCAAAAAAGTGCCAAAAAAAAGAGTGTTTAGTGTTTTTGAAGCTAAATAACAGAGTCAGCAGAGTGTAGAGCGAACTTTAATATTGTCATCTTTATCCGACACAAACTCAAATAGTGACTATTTAGTATTTCCATCAAGACAACGTGCGTCTCTCTCTCCTGTTGTTTACGTTTGTGTCAGGAGCCTCTGAAAATGTGACTTGTCACAAACGTTACGTCACTTCTTCATATGCAAGAAGAACAAACTACGGGCCAGATCTTTTGCCCAGCGCAAGGACAGCTCTGCTCCAAACACGAGTTTAGACGGGCATCATCTGTTGCACTATTTGACTGCACCTCTGACGAGAGGGCGTGGCTTATACTGTATTTATTATACGGCTCTTCACAATGCAAATAGAACGCTCAATGGAATGTGATTTCCCAACGTTCTACCGATCATTATTTTCTGATAGAGGACCTCTGAAAAATAAAAAAAAACGCTGCCAATGGCAACGGAGTTGGTGCTTGTAATACAGGTCTTTCATATCAGTAGTAGAGACACTATCTCTGTCTCCGTCCCTGAGAGAGAAGTTGGGGGAATCGCTCGTGAAGTTAACGGGAGTCCGACTTTCAACTTACCCAGAGATTCACCACCATTCCTCCTCTCCAACTGCACCTTCAACTAAGTAGCTAGGCTAGCAATAAGTAGCTAGCCGTGCTGCTACTAGCCTAGCCACACTACCCGGAATCAGCAAACATTGCCAAGCAACGCGCAAACTTTTGGGAACTATTTGCCGCGGAAATCATTAAATAAACCTTTCTGCCTTCATAAAAGTGTATGAAGTTTATTTGTGTGTGTACAGTTGGCAAACAGCCGTATAATAAGCGGGATAATGTATAGAACGCCGGTCATTATCGGGAAAATAAGAACCGACACGGCAAACTGGACCCCGATGCCCCTGAAGGTACTTATTTTCCCGATAATGACCGGCATTCTATACATTATCCCTTACATAAAAAAGAGGTCGACCTTATTACAAGCAGCACAGAGCGCTGTTCTTCAGTTAAACACTGTGTACAGCCGGTCCCGCTGTGGCGCGGGTCGGCACTCTCTTGACCGCAATTGCGTTAACGTGACCCAAACAAAAGCACATGTTCACCCCCCACTCCCCCAGCACTCCTCCCCCTTCCCCTTGTGGACCTGGTTAGAGGAAAACAGGCTTAAGCCCAGCGTCCACTGCATTATTTTGAATCTGAGAAGAAAATCACGGGAGTAAAAGATTAACATTAGAAGACAGACATGAGCAGAGTCGAATATCTTGTGTGAGACCAGCAGCTTTAATCTCTGTCAATAACACAACAGCACCTTGGCAGCTTCCTCAGACTGTCCTCAGCTAAAGAGCAGCAGTGCACAGCCAAGAATCGACTGTTTTTAAGATTCTTTTAGTCAGAGCATGTGGTTCATGCCTGACTCTTATTGGCCTGTTGCACGATGTGGCAAAGCGAGTTCCGTGACCTGGACTTGTGAGCGCCAGTACTTTGGAGGATTGTAAATCAAGTATTCATCACACAGTTAGTTTAATCTACCAAGAACTCATTGGAATCTTTACAAATATGATTATTCTAATGGGTCGAAGCTAATCTCCAGAGGAAATGAATAGGACGTGACGAGCCGGGGCCAGAATCTTTACCAAAACTCCAGATTGGACTTGAGGCTCGTTGATGTGGCTGGCCGGCGAGGCTAACCCCTATGCCACCATTGCAAAACCAGGAGCAAAACTATCATTAATTCCACGACAGAATGTGAGACACTCATTGTTTGTGATTGGTTTATTACTTCTATAAGTCTCGTATCTCAGGCAGGATCAGCTCATTTCTTTGAATCGTCTGTTTTCTCCTTTTATTCCCAGGGTTCAGTGTTAGCACTCACTGTATCACCGTCCCAGGTTCAATAAATATTGATCATGTGGTGTTGAAAAGTTCAGAAATACTGTTTTAAAGAAGGAAACAAATGTTATATTTGATATCAGTAGAAGTGAATGACAGAGGAAAATCCATGAACAAATGGAGCTAAAGTCTGAGCCTCCTGGTATATTTAAAAAACTGCAAAAACAGATATGACTTAAAGAGACTAGAAGCAAGTTGGTCATTTTATACTCACTACTGCCACCTCAGGTCTTACACGTAACTGCAGTTTCTATATTAAAGAGGGGGTATTATGCTTTTTTCAATCACATAGCACCAGTCTATAGCATACTACAATGATGACATAACCTTCTGTTGGTCTGTATATGCAGTAAATTAAAATAACTGCCTTGAATAAAATTGCTCTCTCAAAATGGCTGTACTGAACGTCTTGAAATAGGCCTCTGTCTCTTTAAGAAGCTTTCCGACACGCCCCCTTCAGCACACTGCTGTGGCATCTAAACAACACTACTGTGCGGGGAGGGGGCTCTGCTGAGCTGAGGAGCAGTGGTTGGTGGCTTGGCTGGTGACGAAAGGTCCAGAGGCGTCTCCAGGAGGTGGGGGCGTTCCTAGGAGGACTGAGGCATAGCTACACCTAAAATGGCTGCCGTCTAAGTTTTTACTGATTACTCAAAAATATGTGAATGAGCCAAGGCAACACTCCAGGCATGTGTTTAATGAGGGAATGACATAATAACATGATATAAAGCTTGAAAAAGTCCATTTTACATAATACCCCCCTTTAAGCTCGTGCATGATGGACTTCGGACCCAAAGTAAGACCTTTCTGAGTGACAGTGCAGGACTTTAGAGGCAGTTGTGGTGAACAGGTCTGGGCTCATTCTACATACTTAGTTTTAACATTTTTAAACTCTGTATAGTCCCTTTAATGTCAGTCACAATTATCAGAGCCGACTGTAAAGGACTGCTTCGACGTAAAGCAGAACGTATTCATGTCCAAACTCAAACATTTTCCTGAATCTCCACTTTGGCCGGAGGTTCCAGAGTTTGTCGGGACAGACTTCTGCGGTTTGGTGTGGATGACAGGCCAAATTATAGGAAAATATCTTTGTTTTGTGAGATACCCTGCTAAGTGTGGACAAAGCCTAAGCCAAAGCCTTTACTCCACACAGAGCTCTCTTTGAAACCCGGTTAGTTTATAATAGATGTTCCGACTGTCACCTGGCGCTAACGAGAGGCGCTAACAAGAGGCGCTAACGAGGAGCCGAGGTTAACTTCGTCTCCGCCGCTTCTTCTGTGGGAAACTTTTAAAAGGGAGAGGGAACCGTTTGTGAAACTTTGGGGACAGCTTGTGCTTTCACCTGGAAACGAACACATAGTAAAAGTCCAGCGTTATTATTTCACTCTATTAACTTTACTGTGTGGATTTATGTGGAATCTTGTCGCTCCGCAGGACGTCTGGGCAAAACGCTTTTATTTAACGCTTCATCTCCTCCGCTTTAAAGCACCACAGTCTTCCAGTCTTGTACTTAAAATATTCTCCAAGTATCTGTTGATGCGAAAGTTCTTAGTCTGATTGATTACGCTTTTAACCCCAACAAGTTTTAATTTGTACAGAAGACAAAACGCACTGCCCTGAAACTCGCTGTGGCATCTTCAATAAGCTTCTCCAAAGGTTAAAGGGATATTTCAGGATTTTTGACATTGGGCCTCATTTCCTAGTCATCCAGAGTGTTGTTGATGTCTGGAGATATTTTTTTCTTAAATTCATGCAGTTCTTATATTTGAAGAGTCTAGTGGCGCTAGGCTAGGGCGAGGCTAAAGCATTTCTATGGTATCAGTTAGCCTGCATTAAAAACAGTCTGACCCACTCCACAGTGCACCTGAGGTAAATCACTTATAACACCAGACTAACCATATAAATGTCTGCGTTAATAGAATCATTTAAAATAACTTATATTTGAGCAGCATCAGCTTCGTGGCTGTAAGCTAACGCAGCGGCGGAGTGATCTGCGAGAAAATAGTCCCTCAAAATGCGGTAATTCATGTGATACAAGGTCAGTTATATTTCAAACATTATTCTATTAACACAGACATTTATATGGTTATAGTCTGGTGTTATAAGTGATTTACCTCAGGTGCACTGTGGAGTGGGTCAGACTGTTTTTAATGCAGGCTAACTGATACCATAGAAATGCTTTAGCCTTGCCCTAGCCTAGCGCCACTAGACTCTTCAAATATAAGAACTGCATGAATTTAAGAAAAAAATATCTCCAGACATCAACAACACTCTGGATAACTAGGAAATGAGGCCCAATGTCAAACATCCTGAAATATCCCTTCAACCTCTTAACCCTCACCTTCTCCTCCTGTCTGGCATTACCCAAATCTAAAAGCTTCTCGACTGGAGACCCACAAAACTGAGCCTTACTTTTTCATCACTCTTTAGTCGTGTTTTTGTTGCTTTGCCAGCATGTTTTGGTCACATTTTGGAAGTGTTTTTGTAGTGTTCTCATCCTTTTTAATCGCTTTGTTGATGTGTTTTTGTTGCTTTTCCAGCATGTTTTAGCCGCTCTTTTGCCACTTTTTTGCTTTTACATTTGGGTAAAGCCAAACTGGAGAAAAGGAGCTCGGTTCAGGTGGGAGTTAAGGGGTTAAGGATTAGTTATACTTTATTCATTTAGGGAAATTGGTTCTTCCTTCTGTGGAATCGTCAAGTGATACATCAGAGAGAGATGTTGAAAAAGGTCTTTCACTCTCTGATAGTTTGAGTTGGAGCAGGGACTTATCCATCTTAATGGGAGAGAAACAGTTTGGGAGAAAAATGTCCAAATGTTTTCCTCATCGTTATTCGGGAGCGATTGGATTCACAAACCTACGGCTGAATGTCCTTTCCTTTTGAATATTGTCACATGACTGTCTCATAAAGGGTCATGTGACCTGAGTTCATATGTGCTGAGAGAGAAGACGCTGGACTTGGTGAAAGGTCCAGCAGAGATATTAACCTCTTAACCAAGTGCATGTTCTCCAGTTCGGCTTTACCCAAATCCATAAGGTCACAACCTCTTTCGAAAGCTAAGAGCTACAAAACTCTAAATTCATCTTTTTCCAGTGTTGTCGCCAATGGCCGCTGGCTGCTCTGCTTTGCGACGACAACACTGGAGGCCGCCATTGCTCCGCCGCTAGTCCCCCATTGGAATCCATTGCACTTTAGACATGTTGTGCCTAATTTTTTGGAACTGTCTACAGCTAAATATTCCTCCTGTGATTACGCTGGGTTAGACACAATCAGCTGGTTATCGTAGGATAAATTTTAGAAATCTCGTAGTAATGAGGGTCGGACTGTTAGCATTGGAGCTGCGCGAGCTACACGTCACGCAAGGGCGGAGTCTACAGTGAAGATCCCGCCCTTATGCCCTTATTAGGAACATGCTTCGTCAGAGCTGGGGAGGAGGAGTCTGTAAATCCGCCATGAGTTCCCCCTCGAACGTGGTCATTGTGGTAAACGGGGAGGAGTGAGTAATGACGGTCTATTAATAATATGTCTATGGTTGTCGCCAATATTTTGAGTTTTTTTTCCATCACTTTTCCATCACTTTTTTGTCACATTTTCATCACATTTTTGTAATTTTTTTTCACTTTTTCTATTGCTCCTTTTTGTCCTTTTGTTGCGTTTTTGTCACACATTTTTGTCACTTTTTCATCACTTCTTTCGTCACGTTTTCATCCTCGTTTTCGTTGCTATTTTGACCATTTTTTGGAAGCTTTTAGATTTGGGTAAAGCCAAACTGGAGAAAATGTGCTCGGTTTGGGGGTTAAAGAGGGGGTATTATGCTTTTTTCAATCACCAGTCTATAGCATACTACAATGATGACGTAACCTTCTGTTGGTCTATATATGCAGTAAATTAAAATAACTGCCTTGAATAAAATTGCTCTCTCAAAATGGCTGTACTGAACGTCTTGAAATAGGCCTCTGTCTCTTTAAGAAGCTTTCCGACACAATATAACATGATATAAAGCTTGAAAAAGTCCATTTTACATAATACCCACTCTTTAAGAGGTTAACCATAAACAAATAATAAGATTCTCAGCTGATCTCCATTTTAATCTCCAACTTCTCCCCTGAAAATATGAGCACTTTCTGTCAAACTTCCTCACATCTTTTGTCTCGTGTTCCGCTGCAGGGCCTCGCTTCATATTCATTAAAAAACCAAACCAACCTGTTCTCATGACCAGGTTTGGATCCCGGTCAGGTCCCACACAAAGCCCTGGCTCTGACCCAGGACTGGAGCAGGTCTGAAGAGGGTTTTTGGACGGGCTGAGCCACATAATGGGCGTCATTGGTTTAATTGAAAAATGAGCCGTCTGTCTGTAATGGGGCCTCGACGGCGTTGCCAGGTTGGAGTGGTTTGAATAATGGATGGCAGGATAAAAGCGAGTTACCTAAAACCTGTCCCTGCGATGGCGATTACAGCCCTCCACATACATTAATAAGCCAGATTAGAATGAGACTGCTGAACTTTTCTGGCTTTGTCCATCGTCTGGAAACTGTTATTCTACTTTCTGTGAGAGGTTTTTTAGCTTATATTTACAGCTCGACTTTTATTTAATTATCTACAAACACTGAACTGACAGGTCATCTTAGTTTTAATGTCAGTGTAAAAAAACCAAGACCAAACTCTCCTTTCTCTTTCCCACGCTTATTGATTCACAAATACAGACGTGTTTGGTATCCACGTGTAGCAAGGCTGTGACCGAGATGGCGCTGTAATCCAAATATGGTCATTTCCTTTGTGGGAGACAGCAGCGGCTAAAGACGGGAGGAATATACACAGGACACATGTGCAGACAAAGGGAGTAAACTTTAACAACATCTGCACTTTAGTCGCTCCATAAGACTCCACTCAACTACATTTGGCAGGATTTTTAACACAGATTTTTACAGATCTCAGGGTTTCCATGGGGCGTTAAAAAGCATTGGTATACATTTTATTTTACACTATCTTGATACACTGTACTTAACTAGAATAACGGAATAATATGTATTAGTACTTTGGAGGTACATCATGTAATAAGACATAAGGGTTAGAGTTACGGTCTTATGTCTTATTACATTATGTACCTCCAAAATACTAATACACATTATTCAATTGTGTATGTAACATGTAGATACAAGTTATTACACATTGTTACATAGCACATTACATTGTAATTAAAGGGATATTTCAGGATTTTTGACATAGGGCCTCATTTCCTAGTTATCCAGAGTGTTGTTGATGTCTGGAGATATTTTTTTCTTAAATTCATGCAGTTCTTATATTTGAAGAGTCTAGTGGCGCTAGGCTAGGGCAAGGCTAAAGCATTTCTATGGTATCAGTTAGCCTGCATTAAAAACAGTCTGACCCACTCCACAGTGCACCTGAGGTAAATCACTTATAACACCAGACTAACCATATAAATGTCTGTGTTAATAGAATCATTTAAAATAACTTATATTTGAGCAGCATCAGCTTCGTGGCTGTAAGCTAACGCAGCGGCGGAGTGATCTGCGAGAAAATAGTCCCTCAAAATGCGGTAATTCATGTGATACAAGGTCAGTTATATTTCAAACATTATTCTATTAACACAGACATGTATATGGTTAGTCTGGTGTTATAAGTGATTTACCTCAGGTGCACTGTGGAGTGGGTCACACTGTTTTTAATGCAGGCTAACTGATACCATAGAAATGCTTTAGCCTTGCCCTAGCCTAGCGCCACTAGACTCTTTAAATATAAGAACTGCATGAATTTAAGAAAAAAATATCTCCAGACATCAACAACACTCTGAAATCCTGAAATATCCCTTTAATGCGCCAGGTACAATGTAACAAATAAAGTGTTACCAAAGCGTTAAACGAATTATGCCCAAATCAAAGCATTAGATTTGATTCAAACTGGCATTAAATCTAAATTTATTGGGAAATTATGACATTGCTCAACAATCTTTTTCCCTCTTTTGGATAAAATGCTTCCAAATCTTAAGAAGCTAAACATGCGCTGACTTTTTTCTGCATGTGTGGCATTCAAATATAGTAAAAAGCATTACATTGGACTTGCTTCTTTCTGTATAAACCTTGTATCCAATTCCTGACAGATTTGTTGAGCTTTGAACCCAAAATATACGACGAAATTTACATATATACAGATTTTTTCCTGAATAGCCTAACTAGCTTATTCAAAAAGATCCAAAATCTCTCTGTTTGAAATCTCTCCAATCCTCAAAATTCTCTCCTCTTCATCCGCGCCGTCTTTAATTCGGCTGAAACTGCACCTGCGCCCTCTCCTCCTCCTCCTCCTCCTCCTCCTCTTCTTCTCCGGCGTCTCATTTTTTACGTCTGTCCGCGGGCCGAGCGTTCCTTTTGTCTAAACTTTTTTAACGAGCCTCTCTTCCCGGGGGCTGGAAAGTGGCACGTCAGGCGCCAAATTACCGCGCTCCCCGGTGAAAACATCCGTCCGTGTCATCCCCCTCTCGACGGAAACAGACGCGCCCCGAAAAAAAACAAAAAAACAACCTCCCTAATTAAATCAAATGTTTGTTTGTTTTTCTGAGACTTGTCAAACGGCGGCGCTTTTGTAGCTTTTAATTGGACGTTTTTCAGAATGTGAAAAGTCAGAGATGTTTACGGCCGCCTCGCGCTTTAGAGAAATTCAAATGATGTTGTGCAGGGAAATTAATTAAACCTATGCTGTGCTTTGACAGATCGTTTGTGTTGCACTTATTCATCCATCTGTTTTGGCTGTTACAGTGATGACAAACATTTGAAGATATAAGATGTTTGTGTGTTGGGCTGTAAATGCTTTTTACTTCTCCTCAAAATCTCCCCAAGATGAAACAAACGTTCAGTGTTACTGGACCTTTCCTGTCAAGCTGTGGGTTTGAAAATACGGGACATTTTCTGGCGTTCCATGAGCCCAACCAGGCTCCAGTACGGGTCAAAGTGTGGTAGTTTCCCGGCCAAAACGGGGACACTTGACAGCTAGCTCTTCTGAACCGTGCCAAAGTGCAGAAAGCCCCTTGAGCTTGGTTTGTTTGTGTAGTGTGAGCGCAGTTACCCCCGGCTCACATTCAATCCGGTTATCTTAGAAAGTCATTCAAACTAATGTTACACACTCACACTGCTCCACGAAGTCCGGGTCCGGTTACCGAGGCCGTCCGGCGGCAACGGAAAGAATCAGCAAGAAGTCTATTTTTGCCGGAGACCGGAGCCACAACGGATCAAGCTGACAGAAAAACACGAGCCAAGCAGGAAGTCAGGTCTCGTGAGAAAAGAAGATCCGGTGTATTTCAAAATAAAATCTGTCCGCTTACTACTTATCTGGTCTCGTTTACCGCCTGTACACGCGTGTAACGTTGGAAATGTAAACATTTCTCCATTACCAGTGACACAGGGGCACATACTGAGATCTGTTCTTACCTGAGCTTAGACGAGTTCATCTGTACCTGTCTGGTCTTCACGTGTGCCTTCAGTCACGTAAACACAGCACAGACGGCGTTAGCATTTAGCCTCTCTCTTCTCCTCTATAGCTCCAAACGAGGTGAAGATAGAAGCTACCAAACTCTTCCACGTTTTCCCTATTTAAATATGGTTACATGAAGTGTTACACTATAAAGTATAATTACACAAAATTAAACAATGTGGATTTTCTAAGCGAATAAAAAGGGGAACTATATTGTAAGGCGTAATAATACCAGGAGTAATTCGGCATCCGCACAGTAAAGTGAAGATATCACTGCACGGATGTTGAATTACTCCTGGTATTATTACGCCTTACAATATAGTTCCCCTTTTTATCCGCTTAGAAAATTTAATTTTGTGTAATTATAGTTTATAGTGTAACACTTCATGTAACCATATTTAAATAGGGAAACGTGGAAGAGTTTGGTAGCTTCTATCTTCACCTGGTTTGGAGCTATAGAGGAGAAGAGAGAGGCTAAATGCTAACGCCGTCTGTGCTGTGTTTACGTTACTGAAGGCACACGTGAAGACCAGACAGGTACAAATGAACTCGTCTAAGCTCAGGTAAGAACATATCTCAGTATGTAAAAACGGTGGCCTGTTCCTTTAAAGCATCCACTTCACTGGGGAGAGTCGTTGTTCTGGCAAATACGGCTTTTGTTTACAAAATATATATATGGGGCTACTTATCACGTGAACTCGCACCAAGAGGGAAACTCACGTGCACTTCTGTTCTCACAAGGGCCGTTTCTGTGCCTGGAGCAGCATCTGGCGCCGGAGCCACAGTGTCAGCCGGACTCACTGTGAGTGGTAGTTTGGGGCAAACCCGGACCAGATCAGGACCGAACCCGGACCGTAGTTAATGTGAGCCGGGGGTTATACCGTGCTCAGGTCCGGATCGGTTCCGGACTTTGACCCGCTTGAAGAAGGTGGGCTAGAGCGAGGTTACTCATGTATTCAGTGCTTTAAGTGGACAAAAAGAAGTGCCAGTACTCTATTTTTTGCTGAGACACGATCCCCCCCAATAAAAAGAAGCCAAAAAAAGAACATATTTATATTTTTCCTTTTTTTTTTTCACAGCGTTATTACAGTCTAAATAATAACAATGGACTGTATCGTTCAGATCTGCTCAAATAAACAACTCATGATGACAGTCCAATGCAAAGTGAACTTCCATCTTCATAATAAACAACAGTAATAAAGCCCAGTCTTACCTTTAGCAGACAGACTGTTTTAGCTGAACTCTTACAGATGGATGTTTCTGAAGCTCTGTTAATGTCTCTGCTTTCCAAAGTGTCTAACAAACACTTCCATGTTCTGGAGCTTGTGCTGTCATTGCAGCTCGTCAGGCTCCATTCTGTCTGCAGAAGTTTGTTTACATCCATATTTACTCCTTTGCTTTGTTTTTATCGCATCTACGAGGCCAAACAGCGCACAAGTGCTGCTTGCTTGCCTCTGACCTGCAGTGATATCATTCTGGCTTGGCGGGGTGTCAGCCAGCGAGTCCTCTGATTCTGACCTTGTTCTTTTACTACTCTGAAGTCAGGAGAGCAGAGTCAAGTGTTCATTGTATTTTACCCGAGCAGCGATGGTTGCGTTTCAGACACCCTCTCCGGGATCCGCTTGTTTGTGTGGACGAGCATCCCGGTGACTTGCACTGGCACTCTGAAAAGCGGCGGAGCAGCCAAAAATCAGATGTGCAGATGAGCGTTACGCTCAAGAGCTGCTCACTCCTCCCTTTCCTCTGTTTGTGTTAATAACTACGTTCAAAGGGAATCCATGACAGATTTAGACTCCTCCTCCCCTGCTGTGACGGAGGATGTTCCTAAAAAGGGCATGAGGGCGGGATCTTCACTGTAGACTCGTAACCACGCCTTTAGCTCTGATGCTAACGACCTGTCAATGCACTGCGACCGTTCAGGATTCAATGTCAATGTCAATGTCAACTTTATTTATAGAGCACATTTAAAAACAGCTACAACTGCCCAAAGTGCTGTACAACAAACATTATAAAATACAATTGAAGAGTAAAAACAGTCACAAAATATACAACATGAAACAATAATAATAAAATACATGGGATCTGCTCAGCTTGTGTTGAAGGCCAAAGCAAAAGATGAGTTTTCAACAACGACTTAAAAACATGAATGAACTGGGCCATTTTGACATTTAGCGGAAGGCTGTTCCAGAGTCTCGGAGCCGCTATGGCAAAAGCCCGGTCTCCTCTGGTAGGCGGGGCTTTGTCCAAAACCCAACAGAGGAGCGGATCACACAAACAGGGCTCAGAGAAAACTTCAGTCCCTCCAGCAACTGTGGTGCAACTCCTCCAACGAGCTGGAATCTCCTTGTTGTGACGTATGTGACAGCTGACAGGGCTGCTGCTTCTCTGTCCCCGGGTCTGACTCTACGCCCTCGTTCCTACTTTCATTTCTCTGTTAAACTGGACCCTGATTTTGCGATTGCATTCAGACCTTTCCTCAAACTCAGTGTTCCGTTGTAAACAGCACTGCAAAAGGCTGCATTACGACCTCATTTCAAAGTGTTTGCCCTCACTTTCAGTCGTCTGCTCCATGTGTTTTAACGACACGACTCTCCATCCGCAGCCGTTTCTAACTCTGATGTAGCCTCGCTCAGATTGTTCTGGAGCCGGCACTAAACAGATCTGCATAAAAGCACTCCCTGCTCCTGGTTTGAGTGAGAAATTGGCCTCATTTCGCCGCACATGGAACAAATGCACGCGGGACCTGCATCAGACCGTTCCCAGGGCTCTTCAGAAGCGACAGAAGAAGGTTTTCAGCCGCCGACGAACGCTTTCATCAAACACGCGCTAATGTTAGAACGAAACAAACAAGAGGAGGCTAAAGGACGTCTTTACAACCAGAGGTGAAGCCACACGCAAAGTAAACATCACAAATACAATTACGTCTTTGTTTGACTTTAAAAAAACAAACGACATCATCAAACAGCAAACAAAGCTGAAAGGAAGGACTTTATTTGTTTGACGCCTCTCACAGACATGGACACAAAGCGCTTAAAGGGGGGGTATTATGTAAAATGGACTTTTTCAAGCTTTATATCATGTTATTATGTCATTCCCTCATTAAACACATGCCTGGAGTGTTGCCTTGGCTCATTCACATATTTTTGAGTAATCAGTAAAAACTTAGACGGCAGCCATTTTAGGTGTAGCTATGCCTCAGTCCTCCTAGGAACGCCCCCACCTCCTGGAGACGCCTCTGGACCTTTCGTCACCAGCCAAGCCACCAACCACTGCTCCTCAGCTCAGCAGAGCCCCCTCCCCGCACAGTAGTGTTGTTTAGATGCCACAGCAGTGTGCTGAAGGGGGTGTGTCGGAAAGCTTCTTAAAGAGACAGAGGCCTATTTCAAGACGTTCAGTACAGCCATTTTGAGAAAGCAATTTTATTCAAGGCAGTTATTTTAATTTACTGCATATACAGACCAACAGAAGGTTACGTCATCATTGTAGTATGCTATAGACTGGTGCTATGTGATTGAAAAAAGCATAATTCCCCCTCTTTAACGCTTTTTGCACGGCCATTTATTCCCCCGTCCCACTTTTTCAATCAACATAGAGAACAGTTATTTCCCCTCCAGTGTTTCCCAGTTTTTTGACTCATTAAAGAAATTGTGCTAAAACAAAGGCCTTACATGTCGCTGAAAAGCATCACCGTTGTTTCATGTCGTCTTTAGATCTACATTTCTTCATCTATTATGCCATAAATTAATGAAACATAAAAAGTCTGGTCCAAAGCACATCCTCCTCCATGTTTTGATCAAATTCTCAATTTTATTTTGTCCGTTTTCCATCATTTCTTCTACAAATGTGTTGAAGATCCAAGTTTTACTCCCCTCTGTTTAATCGAATGTTTGTTGATATCGAATCACAATCGAGGTTTGATTACTGCAATAACCTTACCTCAGGAGGTTTTTCTTTCTTCTGTCTCTGGATCTGAGTGATAGATGAGCCTCTGATCTCAGGTTCAACTGCAACAGATAAAAGTTTGTCTGAGTTTCCATGAAGCAGATTCTAAAGTGTTTAGACCGTAGACTGTAGAATTAATAGACAGCTTCTCCTCACTCCTCCCTGTTTGCCATAATAACTACGTTCAGGGGGAAATCATGGCGGATTTACAGACTCTTCCTGCACTACTCTGACGGAGCATGTTCCTAAAAAGGGCATAAAGGCTGGATCTTCACTGTAGACACTGTAGACTGTAGTTCGGTTGTAGCCGCGCCATTAGCTCTAATGCTAACGGCCTGTCAATCAAAGTCCGGCCCTCATTAGTATACGAGATTTCTAAAGTGTTTCTTACGAAAACCAGCCTGGTTTCTTTAATTGTAACTAACCCAGCGTTATCACTGGAGGAATATCTAGCTGTAGAAGGTTTAGGAAAAATGAGTCACCAGGCTTTACAGTTGAGTTAAACGTGTGTAAAGTGCAATGCTTTCTAATGGAAAACTAGCTTGTTTTGCCGCCCCTATATGGAGGTACTACAGCAATGGCGGTCCCTAGCGTCGTGGTTATAAAGCAGAGCAACCAGCGGCCATTGGTTTAGACCAGGGGTGTCCAAATTTTTTCATGGGGGGCGGCATATTGAAGCAAACACGGGGTGAAGGGCCATAGATCGGTGGTTAGTGCCGCGAAACCTTCGACTAGCAGGTTTAAATTCTACCCCACACCTTTATTTACCCTAAAAACCTTCATGCCAGCTCTGTCTCACAATAAAATGTTAGTTGTTTGGTTAGAATTATGTAGAATTATTACATTTCAAATAAAAAGGACCATATCTGATGACGTGTACTGATTCAGCAAGAAGGCCGAGGGCCAACGAAAAATGGTCTGAGGGCCACATTTGGACCCCGGGCCGCACTTTGGACACCCCTGGTTTAGACGCTCTGTGATTCCATCCAGAAGAGGGTGCTGTCCACATGAAACCAAATAATATTGAAAGTAGATTATTGTGTTTTGTTCTAATGTGGGGCAATATGAGCAAGAATGTGTTGTTTGACATAGCAGGTTATGCATATAAAAATCACAAATCAAAACCTGATATTTGTCAGAAAAAAAAACACAATCATGTAATGGTAAAATCATGCAGCCCCTATGTCCATGTTTTCAGTAGAAATTATAAATGCATAGAATTTGTTGAAGTCGAGTCATTAAAAAAAAAACTTATAAACTTAAAAAAAAATGTACAATATTGTGTCCAAACTTTCTGGATTTTGTGACCTGTTTCTATTGTGTGATTTTGGGCCAAAAAAAGCAAAGGAAACGCTTGGATGCTTTTAATCTGAGTTAAGTAATCTGTTTTTTCCGCTGCCAAAGTCATTCTGTGTCTGAAAAACATAAAGGTCTAAGAGCCATATTAAAATGAGTAAACCGTGACTAACCGGATGATGGTTTTGCAGGAGATCAGTGACGGGGAGATCCTGGAGCTCACGCACTCGGCCCTGGGCAGGATGACTGTGATCCGGCAGATCTTTCCTCAGTGGAGAGACGCCTCGAGCCGCTGCGTCCGACAGAGTCACCGCATCTCGTCGCTGCTGTGCGACCCGCAGGAGGGCTACCTGCAGAACCTACAGGTACAATCATGCAACAGGGACTAGAGTTATTACGTTCATAAGTTATTACTATGGAGGTAAGTAACATGTGGAATTAGCTCGATAAATCACTGGCAGAAGACCAGGAACGGCTCCTGGAGGACAGTGATTACGCGACGACCGGGTAAGTTGGAAGTGTTCATCTTCAGCCACGAGCTCGTCATCAAATAACCCATACAAGGGCCTGTAGATAAACAGGACCAATATGTTCATACTGAAATGCACAGGGCATACAACAATGATGGAAATATACAGAAGTTATTGAGTCGTAAAGACGGAGGGTATCAACTAAGGGGAATTGGGAACTTTAAACTCAAGCCCATTAGTAAAACAAGGAAAGGTTTTTGAGTGTCTGTGTGTGGTGTCAAACTGTGGAACCGTCTGGAAGGATAAGCACAAGCAATGCAAAAGTGTTCACACATATTCAAGTCATAATTGCAAAGTATGAATTTGAGGAAGAAATGTAAGAGCTCATGTGGGTTATTGTCATTGAATTTTCTGTATATGTTTATGTCTATTCTGCCTTACATGAATGTTTATAATTGATTTAAAAAAAAAAGATTCATAGGAAAGAATCAGGAATGCAAGCAGGAATTAGAATTCGCATTCGAATTATATGTATATTTTTTTGTAAACGGGGTGGGGATAAATAAGTGCTACTTCATCCCAATCCCTTTCGAGCATGAGAATAAGTTTGATTATGTATCCCTTGTCTTTATGATTTTAATCATGTAAAAATGTATTGGTTTGTAAGTTGCACAAATAAAAATTATCATCATCATCAACAACAACTGGTTAGATTTAAACTATTTTAGCAAATTCAAGTGTACACAAGTCATTCAAAATTACTAAAATGTGTGTTGGCTACAGTCTTAGCCTACTCAATCAATAAAGTTCAATCAAACAAACATTCATTAGAGATACATCAGAAGGAAACCATTAATAATTCAATTAAATAAATCTTCAATAAACCAAAGGAGCAAAAGGGATAAAGCTAGTGGTTAGCATTACATTGAAAACCTAGAGACCAGACTGGCTTCTACGGAGGCCTACGAGAATAACTAGCACAGTTAGCATAGTATGCTAGGTCCACATGTTTATATGAAACATTCGGGTGCATACCTATGTTCCCCGGGTGTGATTTTTTTTTTTCTTCCGTAGGCGAGTTGGTACATCATTTAAATAACAAGTCATGAGAGTGAAACAGCTTAACCCTGCCCTAGCCACTAACCTTAAGGATAGTGGGCTGGTGCCTAATCTTAATCAATAGAAGTGGGGGAACATAGGTACCGCGGAATATAGGACTGACCCCGAAACATTCAATACTCACCAATTCCAATGATCCCAAAAAGGCCCAGACAAGTCCCCAATTCACACGCCCCAAGGAAGGGACTACACTTAAGATTTGGCAACTTATTTCCCTAAATGCTGAAGTGATTTTGGTTCTTGTTTTGGTTCTTGTTCCCCAGCGTCCCGCCTTAACCCTCCTCCCCCTCGTCTCCTCCGCAGGTGTCGAACCTGTACCTGTACGACAGCGTGCTGATGTTGGCCAACGCCTTCTACCGGAAACTGGAGGACAGGAAGTGGCACAGCATGGCCAGCCTCAACTGCATCAAGAAATCCACCAAGCCCTGGAACGGAGGCTGGTCCATGCTGGAGACCATCCAGAAGGTAAAGGGAGGAGGGTTTAGTGGTGAATAGTTCCGGGCTCATTCTTATGGTCATGTACGGGAGAACGGGAGAACCAGGGAACAGTATAAAATATATACGTTTTTTTCATTTAAGAGTTCTTTAACTTTAGATATTATTGCAAGAGATTTACATAGCTTTGCCTTGATGTACTTTATATGAGGCTTCCATCTAAGCTTATTTTGGAAAAGTACTTCAAGACATTTTATTTCATTCACTCGTTCTATCTCAGTATCATTTATTCTTAAATTTCTACACACATTAATGGCACGATTTTATTTAAATTAAGGGTTAACTTATTAGAATCAAACCACTTCTTTAACAATAATTCTTTCTCTACTATATCTATCAATGCTTCTAAATTCTTACCACAACTAAGCATGTTGGTGTCATCAGCGAATAAAATAAGGTTTAATGTTTGTGAAACTAAACAAAGATCGTTAATATACATAAGAAACAAAAACGGACCCAACACTGACCCCTGTGGCAGCCCGCAGGAAACTGTCAGCAGCTGGGAATCAGTGCCATTGGTGTGGACATACTGGGATCTGTTCTTCAGATAAGTCTGGAGCCAAGAAAAAGCCACTCCTCTAATCCCATATCTGTACAGTTTTTGAAGTAACAATTAATGATTCACTGTATCAAAAGCTTTGGTTAGGAACACACCAACAGCGTATTGTTTATCGGCTATAGCATTTGATATTTTTCTACAAGGTCCACTAATGCTAAGGTAGTGGGCCTATCGGGTCTAAAACCATACTGCTGTTCACAAATAATATTTTGCTTATCTACATAACTGAATAATCTTTTATGGAATATCTTCTCCAGGATCTTGGAAAACTGTGACAGAATTAGTGAATTTCTGTTTATCACCAGCCTTGTGAATAGGAATCACTTTCGCAGTCTTCATTTCTTCTGGAAAAACCCCCGATTGTAAAGAAAGATTAAAAATGTAAGCGATTGGTTTTACACATTAGGACATTGCTAGAGCCTGTAGGGCAGGGGTCACGAATTAAATTTCACCAAGGTCCGAAATGAAAAAAAATGGTCAAGCAAAGGTCTGGAACATACGGGGTTAATTCACGGTTATATCAGGATTTTTAAGCCTTTATTAAATCTATTACTGTGATTTGAAAAGAATGTAATCAATTGAATCCTGTTATTCTTTTTTTGCTCTAAAAATAAGTTTTGGCTCCTAAATAGCAGAATGCAAAGCCTCTGTTATACACAATGTGCACATAATATCTGACAGTGATGTGTTTCTTTGCTCAGTTCAACACACTGAGCCCTGCTTAGTCCAGGCTTAGTCCTGGTTCAGACCAGGTTTAGTCCTGTGGCTTAATCCAGGTTTAGCCCTGGTTTAGTCCTGGTTTAGCCCTGGTTTAGTCCGGGTTCTGACCTGCTCGCCACTGATCGAGAAGCAGCCGCGCTATTTACGCATTACGACCGCGCGTGCATATTTAATTAGGGAGTCCTCTGTTTTTGTTTTTTTTAGCAAGCCATATTTCAGTCATTCCAAAACCATTTCTAAAAATTTAAAAAGTATCATGGAGCTAAGATAAAGGACTTTCTCTTTCTGTTCATCTGGGCTGTAGTTTACTGCTCTGGTGCAGTCGGAGGGAGAGAGAGGGAGAGAGAGAGAGCGCACACGCAGCCGCTCGTCTGAGGGGATTCAGGTCGGGTCCAAAGTTCGGATCCAAGGTTCCGGTCCGGATGGGCTGGCGCATGGGTCCGAATCCGGACCGAGGTCCGCCGTTTAGTGACCTCTGCTGTAGGGGGTAGAAAAGGCATCATTTTAACATTTTTAAGCTCCGTCTAGTCCCTTTAAAGTTACAACAAGACGTAACTTTGTTACAACAAAGTTACATCTAGCCCCTTTAAAGTTACAAAAGCTTCAAATATAGTCGTTTTTGTGTGTATAGAAATATACACTCTCAATCTACTCTTAACCCCCACCTGAACTAAGCACATTTTCTCTAGTTTGGCTTTACCCAAAAGTTTCTTGGAAAAAAAGCGCTAAAAATAATGAGAATGCAGACAAAACAAAAAAGAAAAAGAATCGTAGGCAGTTTCTCGATCTGCAACAGCAATGGCTTCTGCGTCAGACAAAGTCCTTTTGTAGTATTAGAAGAGTGCTGCGTCTCAGGAGCCTCTTCCAGCTCTTTTTGCCGCAACAACTGCTGTTTCCAACACAAAGTCACACACATCCGACGGGAAACGGCTCCTCGTCCACAGAGCGGGAGCGAGCGTTGTGTCCACAGCCTCCTCGACGTGATGGATGGTCCGGCTCCGGGCTGTTCGCTCTTTAAAAGGCCGCGCTCCGAGGCGGGTTTTACACTTTGCAGAGTTTATTCCGGAGACAAAGTGAGACGAAAGACACACGTCGCCAAGTAAACTGCGGCCGTCAGACGGAAAAGGTCAGAAAACAGAAACTAAACTAAATAAAGACGAAGGTTCGAACCAGCAGCGTTTCTCTGCAGCTTTTAAAAACAAGTCATTAGACAAACTGTGCCAAAATTAAGGCTCTGAATGTAATTAAAAAGCATGAAAGTATATTCCCACTGGCATCAAACATAACTTTCTTGAAAATAATGCCAAATGAGTGTAGTGTTTGAGAGTTGGTCTCCGACTCAGAGCAAAGCCGTAGTAGTTGTAAAGCTTGTATCTAAGATGTATAAATCTGCAGTATTATGGCGGCACAGCGGTGAGTGCTCGTGCTTCACAGTTAGAAGGTCCCGGGTTCGATTCCCACCAGGGACGGGGCCTTTCTGTGTTAAGTTTGCATGTTCCCCCCGTGTCTGTATAGGTTTCCTCCGGGTACTCCGGTTTCCCCTACCACTAAAAACATGTACAATAGGCCAGGATGAATAAGAGTGTGTTTGAGTGTGCACATGGGGGACGACAGATGGAAAATAGCCCAAGGTTACAATCCGGTGTGGCGTGTTTACATGCATGAGACCCATGTATGTTCATTAACATGCACTGTCCCGACCAAATAAACCAATAAAAAAAAAAATGTAATTGTAAATTGTTTGTGGATCACTGTGTGTTGCCGCCTCTCGTAAAAGAGACTGTGAATCTCAAGTAAAGGAGAATAAAATAAAAAATAGGTGACATTGTTCAGTTAAGTTTGTCAAATAGAAAAATATATATAGTGTAAAACATCGGACTGCGGTTTTGGTTGAAATATTTGCTCTGTGTTAATAGAATCATTTTTGAAATATAACTGACCTTGTATCACATGAATTACCTCATTTTGAGGGACTATTTTCTCGCAGATCACTCCGCCGCTGCGTTACAGCCACGAAGCTGATGCTGCTCAAATATAAGTTATTTTAAATGATTCTATCGACACAGACATTTATATGGTTAGTCTGGTGTTATAAGTGATTTACCTCAGGTGCACTGTGGAGTGGGTCAGACTGTTTTTAATGCAGGCTAACTGATACCATAGACATGCTTTAGCCTTGCCCTAGCCTAGCGCCACTAGACTCTTCAAATATAAGAACTGCATGAATTTGAGAAAAAAATATCTCCAGACATCAACAACACTCTGGATAACTAGGAAATGAGGCCCAATGTCAAAAATCCTGAAATATCCCTTTAAGTTGCCCTTTGTGCCCAATTTGCTTTTTGACGACCTACCAGTGCCAGTGCCTTTCTGGGGCCCTAAGCACAGTGCGCATCCCCAGGGCTAATCAACGAAGAACAAACCCGTTTATGGGCAAAAACAGTTGCAGTAGTGCAGGGCAGAGGAGGAACATAATGACCTCTGTTCAAGCCCCACTGTGTGAGAACCACTGACCATTTGCCACCGTCAAACACTATTTTCCCCTGAGGTGAACCGCTGATTTAAAACCAACTGAAACCTGTACCTGATGGTTATTTCTATCTTACCACTGAGATTTAGCCTGACGCTAATTTGTTTTAGACCCTGCACTTTCAGAGAACTGCAGTTATTCAAAGTAACTGCTCATCTCTCCTTTGAGACAAATACAACAGCTTTGCTCTCTTCTGTTTTCCAAACGACTGTCCTGATGTGAGTGTCCTGTGGTTTAAATGAGCGTGTGGTCGATGCTCTTAAGCACCGCAGAGAAAACATGAGCAGGAGGGTAGGGACCAGAAGGTCTCTCCTGCACATCCACTTCCACAGACTGCTCCATGTTAATGTTATACTGCATGTGGCAAAGAAGGTGGAGGGTGAGTGAATGCTGTCAGAGAGCCTGTCCCGTGTTGGTTGACAAGCGAAAAAAACTCTTGTTTTGACTGAGATACGGGGCCTTCACAGCTGCCGGGGCCCTACACAACTTGTATAGTCTGCTTATAGAAAGAACCGGCTCTGCTCTCAACAGTTCCCATATTCCTCTGTTTGTTGTAGTGTTTGCAAATCTTAAGAAATTAAACATGCAGATTGTTTCCTTAACATTTGACTTGAACCGGGGCTAAAGTCGGTCTAACCCGGCCTCTCTTTCTCAGGGGAACATCTCTGGTATGACGGGGCTCATGGACTTCAAAGACAGCGGCTCCAACTCCCACGTCTACTTCGAGATCCTTGGCTCCAGCTTCAGCGAGACCTTCGGCAAAGACATCAAGCGGGTGAGTCCGGAACCTTTTCTTTTCAAAATGAGTGAACACGCAACATATTTAATAAAGACTTAAAACGCTGGAAATAATACAAATGTAATGTTTAGGCCTAATTTTATTTGAGCAATAATTGTAAAAATAATGTGACATCTAAATAGGTACATTCGTTATTGATGTACACACTAAAGAGCAAGGGCCCGAGAATTGAGCCCTGTGGAACACCCATCGTGCAAATTTTAAGAGAGGATAAGAAAGGATTGTTGAGAGATTTTTCCTCAGCTGATTAAAACAATTCCTTGTCAGCACTTTTGAATGATGCTGTAAGGACTCTTCTTTGTCGACGATAACTCCAAGATGTCTATGGCTTGCTTTAAGGGCCTATCTCACCGGCCTGGAGACTAGTTGGAGACTCGAGTTGAGTGGAGATGTCTCTGAGACGTCCCCTGACAATAAGGCGAGTCTCCAGGTAGTCTTGGTGAAAATTACCAGGCTTGATTTCAGCAGAGAGAGAGGTAAACACGGTCTCAAGCAGAAAGACTCCATACAACTCCTTGGCTAAGTTCAGACTGCAGGCTGAAGTGACCCCAATTACGATTTTTTTGCCCCCATGCCCCTGTATCTGATCTTTTCATGACAGTCTGAACGACACAGATCCGATCTTTTCAAATGTGACCGAGGCCGCTTTGATATGTCCTAAATCCGATACATATCTGATCTTTGCACTGCAGATGCCATTCATTCTGCATTACAGTAGACGGGAGCGAACAGGAAAACAACACGTGCACTTGTTATGAATAAAGTCAGTGCGAGTGAAGCCGCTCACCTCCCTCTCCACCACTGAAATCCACAGAGACACGTTTCTGTTAAAGACATCGCTGTCTCTGCTCCACAAAAGTCCATCCATCCATCCATCCATTTTCTTCCGCTTTATCCGGGCCATAGTCTAAAAAAAACAGTTCCTTCTTAAAGGGGGGTATTATGTAAAATGGACTTTTTCAAGCTTTATATCATGTTATTATGTCATTCCCTCATTAAACACATGCCTGGAGTGTTGCCTTGGCTCATTCACATATTTTTGAGTAATCAGTAAAAACTTAGACGGCAGCCATTTTAGGTGTAGCTATGCCTCAGTCCTCCTAGGAACGCCCCCACCTCCTGGAGACGCCTCTGGACCTTTTGTCACCAGCCAAGCCACCAACCACTGCTCCTCAGCTCAGCAGAGCCCCCTCCCCGCACAGTAGTGTTGTTTAGATGCCACAGCAGTGTGCTGAAGGGGGCGTGTCGGAAAGCTTCTTAAAGAGACAGAGGCCTATTTCAAGACGTTCAGTACAGCCATTTTGAGAGAGCAATTTTATTCAAGGCAGTTATTTTAATTTACTGCATATACAGACCAACAGAAGGTTACGTCATCATTGTAGTATGCTATAGACTGGTGCTATGTGATTGAAAAAAGCATAATACCCCGCTCTTTAAAAGAACAGTAAAGCTGAAAATGATCAATAATCTCCAAAGAATCTGGCCCAGTACAAACGTAATTGAATAGCCCTGGTTTAGTCCTTCAGTGTCCACTCTCCACACACGTATAGACCCAGATCCACTCATCATACCAGCCATTATTCCCAGTACAAAACGATAAGAAAAGCCTCTCTCCGAAGGCCACGCTCTGCTCCACACTCGCCCCGCTCCTGACCCCGTTTACATAATTTCACTTTTATTCTGGAAAACCATCAGAGTTTTTGTGTGTGTCGGTAACAAAGGCTGCTCTTTTGAAAGCAAACATTTATTTTTCCGAGTGCAGGGGACAGGAGCGGAGAGGAGAAAGGGGCCGACGATTACGATTGAATATTACGCTATGGATGTGAAAACATAATGAGATCCTTTGTGCGAGACTCATCTGTGGCTTTGGAACAATGAAGAGCGGAGGACTCGTCGGTGATAATTGGTCACATAAATAATACACTGTGTACTCTCCAACCTTAGGGACAATTAAACAGGCTCAAGGAAGACATTATCAGGAGCATGTGAATGGTGTCCGCACTCATGATTGTTCAGATAGATAGATAGATAGATCTCTCCTGTGATTCTCCCCGAGGTTTCTTTTTTCTCCCACTTGGTTTTTGAGTTTTCCCCACAGACTGTAAAAAATAATAGACAACAATAGACACTCCTCCCCGTTTCGAGGGGGAAATCATTTCATTGTTCCTATAACCCAGCGTTATCACAGGAGCAATATCTGGCTGTAGGAAGTTCTTAAAAAATGAGGCACCAGGCTTTACAGTTGTTTAGAACGTGCGGAAAGAGCAATGCTTTCTAATGGAAAACTAGCTTGTTTTGCCGCCCCTAAATGGAGCTACTACAGCAATGGCGTCGCGGTCATAAACCCTGCAGCCATTGGTTTTTCCTCGCTGTGCCGGAGAGTCTAAGTACGGGGGACACTCACGCAGCTCATCACTAACTGCTGCCGATGCTTATTTGGACTTTTTGTTTTCCTCGATATTTCATCCCCGGTTTACTCCTTGTTTAGCCCTGGTTTACTCCCGGTTCACTCATGGTTCGGTCCTGGTTCAACCCTGGTTTAGTCCTGGTTTACTCCTGGTTTACTCCCGGTTCACTCGTGGCTCGGTCCTGGTTCAGCCTTGTTTATTCCCGGTCCTGGTTTACTCATTGTTTAGCACTTCTTTACTCTCAGTCCTGGTTCAGCCCAGGTTTACTCCAGGTTTACTCCTGGTTTACTCCTGGTTTGCTCCTGGTTCACTCGTGGCTCGGTCCTGGTTTAGCCCTTCTTTACTCTCGGTCCTGGTTCAGCCCTGGTTTACTCCCGGTTTACTCCTGGTTTACTCATTGTTTAGCCCTTCTTTACTCCCGGTCCTGGTTTAGCCCTGGTTTACTCATTGTTTACTGCTGGTTCACTCATGGCTCACTCCTGGTTCAGCCCCGGTTTAGCCCTGGTTTACTCCCGATTTACTCCCGGTTTAGCCCTTCTTTACTCTCGGTCCTGGTTCAGTCCCGGTTTAGCCCTGGTTTACTCCTAGTTTAGCCCTTCTTTACTCCTGGTTCACTCGTGGCTCGGTCCTGGTTCAGCCCTGGTTTACTCCTGGTTTACTCCTGGTTCAGCCCTGGTTTACTCCTAGTCCTGGTTTACTTCTGGTTTAGCCCTACTTTAATCCCGGTCCTGGTTTACTCCTGGTTTAGCCCTGGTTTACTCTCGGTCTTGGTTTAGCCCTAGTTTACTCCTGGTTTACTCCTGGTTTACTCCTGGTTCAGCCCTGGTTTACTCCTGGTCCTGGTTTACTTCTGGTTTAATTCCTGGTTTAGCCCTGGTTTACTCTCGGTCTTGGTTTAGCCCTAGTTTACTCCTGGTTTACTCCCGGTTTAGCCCTGGTTTAGCCCTGGTTTACTCTCGGTCTTGGTTTAGCCCTGGTTTACTCCTGGTTTAGCCCTGGTTTACTCTCGGTCCTGGTTTACCCCCGGTTTAGCCCTGGTTTAGCCCTGGTTTACTCTCGGTCCTGGTTTACCCCCGGTTTAGCCCTGGTTTAGCCCTGGTTTACTCTCGGTCCTGGTCCAGCCTGGCTTCAGTCCTGCTTCTGTCCTTGCATTTCTCCGTCTGCACATTTCTCTCTCTTCGCTCCATTCGTCTTTGTCCGATTCAAATTGGTCTCTGGGCCCAAACCTGGATCCTCTGAAAGAGCCTTTCACTGCGACCCGGGCTCTGAAAGAGACCGTGGCTTTGATGGAAAATACCAAATAAATAGCGCTTCAAAACAGGAACAGGGCCATTCACGCGAGCCGGCGGATATTCGGACTCGCACTTCACCAAACCCAGTCTCCCTTTACTGTCCTCCCTTTACGTTGCTGTTATTGCGTTTGTGGACGTTCAGACTTCACCAGTTCGTGCTTAATTTCCCATAAACGCGGCGTAATAAACCATTTTCGCAGCGTGTAATCGCCAAATATACCAATCATTCTTTCTGGATTATTATGAGAATAACATTAGCGCCTTCATTAGAGCCCATTGACATCCATTATCTGGCGCGTCTTTGTGAACTCGGTAATGGTTTATTAAGCCACATTTACTGGGGATTAAGCAAATGGCTCTCAGGGAAAGTGTGATGTCGATCGGGCTCAAAACAACAGATTTTATGAGTAAACTTAATGTTTCGCAAAAGCTCTTCTGAGGACAAGCTGCTGTATAGATAAATTGTGTAAAGCTATTTTTCCTGTTTTAAAGGGAGAGGCGTAGTTTCCTTTTAGCATATGAACTTAAAAGGTGTTATTATAGCTCTGACTCAACATCTTTCCGTAGATTTATATGAAAAATGGTAAATACAAAGGCCATTTTCTCACATTGTCGCGACAATAATTATCTCCAAAGACTAGACGCTGCAAGTGAACAGGGAAAGTTTTTAAATGCTGCAGATTACTGACATTAATGAGAACAAAATGTACTGCAAGTTTTCTGTTATTTTGTGTTTTAAAATAAGGCGTTTTATTCACAATTTCACAATGTATTTTATAATGTTTGTTGTACAGCACTTTGGCCAGTTGTAGCTGTTTTTAGATGTGCTATATAAATAAAGTTGACATTGACATTGACAAAAAATGGCCGAAATTTCCCACATTTTCAGCAATGAAATCTGAATAACGGATCAAAGCCTGGTTACATTTTTGACATATTAGTTACAAGGACTTTTTCTCAGGTATTTTGAATCTCGGTCAGAATTGAAGTAAAAATAATCTGGAAAAATCTTCAAAATATTGTTATGCCCAAGGCTGGACAGTTTGACGTCTGTTGGACAATATGAGAAAAAATGCATTTTGAGAAAATGGCTGTTGAAATTACAATTTCCCCAAATAAATCTATCGCAAAATTAATCATGTAATTTTTTGTTTCCAGGTGAAAGTTTAGCCTGGAATAGCCTGTAGTGTCTCCCCTTTAGTAGCTCCTACAGACTCTAAACTCTCCAGTCTGAAGATTTCTTCCCAGGGATTTTTCAATATCTAATCCCTGCCTGGTTCAATGAGTTTGAACCCAAAAAACAAGATGGATTCTGTCATTAATTACAAACTTATTCGACAACATAACAAAATCTATATTACCCTCTGAACAAATCCTTGAAACTAATGTATCCATGGTTTCCACAGGGGCATTTAAAGTCATCATAAACCATTATATTTGACTCAAACTGGCATTAAATCTAAATTGCTTAGAAAATGTATTTGCTCAACTATTTTTACTGCATATTATTTGTCAAAAACTATGGTCTAAAACAAACCCAGCTTGACAAGTCCGATCATGGGCGGACAATGCTTGATGTCGCCTGAAACTGAGATCTGTCTTTTTAAAGAGGGGGTATTATTCTTTTTTCAATCACATAGCACCAGTCTATAGCATACTACAATGATGACGTAACCTTCTGTTGGTCTGTATATGCAGTAAATTAAAATAACTGCCTTGAATAAAATTGCTCTCTCAAAATGGCTGTACTGAACGTCTTGAAATAGGCCTCTGTCTCTTTAAGAAGCTTTCCGACACGCCCCCTTCAGCACACTGCTGTGGCATCTAAACAACACTACTGTGCGGGGAGGGGCTCTGCTGAGCTGAGGAGCAGTGGTTGGTGGCTTGGCTGGTGACGAAAGGTCCAGAGGCGTCTCCAGGAGGTGGGGGCGTTCCTAGGAGGACTGAGGCATAGCTACACCTAAAATGGCTGCCATCTAAGTTTTTACTGATTACACAAAAATATGTGAATGAGCCAAGGCAACACTCCAGGCATGTGTTTAATGAGGGAATGACATAATAACATGATATAAAGCTTGAAAAAGTCCATTTTACATAATACCCCCCTTTAAGTTCGGGGACGTGGGTGAGATGATGTATTGATCGCTGTAATGTCTCCTCTCGTCCTGCAGTTGGCGACGTGGGACTCGGAGCACGGTCTGAACGGCAGCCTGAAGGAGAGTCGCATTGAGAACGGGATGCAGGGCGTCACCGTGAAGGTCGTCACGCTCCTCGTAAGTCACGATTCACAAACAAAGCCTTTCACAAAGATTTATCCAGGAAGTGACTCCAGCATGTCTCTGTGGCTCCATGGTCTTTCCCACGCTTATTCATTCACAAATACTGACATGTTTGGTATCCACGTGTAGCACGAGATGACGCTGTAATCCAAATATGGTCATTTCCTTTGTGGGAGACAGCAGCGGCTAAAGACGGGAGGAATATACACAGGGCGCATGTGCAGACAAAGGGACTAAACTTTAACAACATCCGCACTTTAGATTTTGCATCGAAATGTCAACATGAGTGACGGTCTGAAAGGGCCATAGGCAGAGTTCAGCCGCCACCGCTCTGCCAGTCAGTCCCAGGGCGGCTGTGGCAAAAGCAATTTCGAAGCAACATTTGAACTTGTTGCCTTTAAGTAACGACATAATGCAATTAACCTCTTAACCCCACCTGAACCGAGTGCATTTTCTCCAGTTTGGCTTTGCCCAAATCTAAAAGCTTCTTGAAAAAAGCGCCAAAATAGCGACGAAAACGAGGATGAAAACTAGGGATGGGAATTGATAGGTTTTATTGATATCAATGCCATCAATAATTTTACCTATCGATGCGATTCTTTATCGATTCTCTTATCTATGCCTGACTTGTCTGTGTGTTGGGGAAAAGCAAGAAATGAATGTGCTTTCGATAAACTCTATCAAAAAAGACACATTGTTAGTTTTCCCAAGAAAAAAATATTCATTAAATTAAGCAAGTTTCTAAATATACTGTGGCTCCTGCTGGCACTCAGCCTGCCTGGCATCCTCTAAAATATAACGGTACTTTTCAACAAGTGTCTGTAACTTGTAACAGACTGATGCTGTTTTGTAACACCTAAACAACAGGACTCAGTCTCAGCCCAAACCCTACAGATTTTCATCTATTTCTGCTTCATCCGGCGCTACATTCTCCTTCCCCCTGTCCGTGTGAACTACTTCTGTTTCAGCCCATTAGCCAGAGCTGCGAGACATCAGCCGATCCGCTCATACAGCGCACTCATAGCGGGACGGGCAGAGGTAGACCCGCTCACAGTGCGCTCAGGGCGGAGACAGGCGACCACAGGCTCCGCTCTGAGCCCTGGGCCTGAGCGGAGGCTGCCGAGGTGCGCTCAGACCGGGGACAGACAGTCTCGGACCCGGGCTCAGAGCACAGCGGCACAGGGAGACAGCCTGTCATGTCAATAGCCACGTATCGAAAGTTTGGAAAGAAACAGCAATAGGTACAGAGCAAATAAACGGAGCGTTCACAGCAGCAAAGTGAAAACGTAGAACTGACACGTTTTTAACAATGGACTGTTTTAATTGACGACTCGTCTCTCGTGAACGTGCAAAGCGGAGGGGAAGGGCTAAGCGGAGGCTAAGGGCTAGAATTGAGATTGGGCCGATGTTTCCCTGCTTACTTCAAAGCAGCGTCAACAGACTCTGAGAACTATGTCATTACGCACATGTGTCTAAGCTCCGTGGCACAAAAAGAGTGTTTTCAGAGCGAGAGCATCGATGAGAGGGATCGATAATGAAGAAGACGTCCGGTTCCGATGCTTTGCTCAAACAGAACCGGTTCTCGATTCCCATCCCTAATGAAAACGCAACAAAACAGCAAAAAAAAATTGGCAAAAACTAAACAAAAAAGTGGCAAAAATGAGATGAAAAAAGAACGCGAACAAAGTGACTGCAACACTGTACAGCTCAATAATTGTAAGACTGGATGTGTCGCAGGAGGTTCTGTCATTAATCACCTCATGGACTTCAACATCTCTTGAATATCTGTTCACAATATGGCTTCGATAATGATATTAAATATAACGTTATGAAAAGCTATATAATGGTTGTGAGAACCAAGGATGATAGGTCTCTAACATTCCCTGAGTTCACCCTGTGCGGCAGTGTTCTTAACGTCACAAATGAGATGAAGTATTTGGGTCATTATATCTGTAGTGACCTCACTGATGACCGGGACATGCTCAGGCAGGTGTGTAAACTGTATGCTGGTCAGGAAGTTTCATATGTGTTCTGTGGATGTCAGACTTAATTTGTTTAAAGCTTTTTGTGGTCCTCTGTACACTGCACAGCTGTGGCGAAGTTTTAAAAAGTGCAGCTTGCAGAGGCTCACAGTTGCATATAATGACTCAATGAGGCGGCTGTTAAAGAGGCCTAGACACTGTAGTGCGAGTCAGATGTTTGCTGACTGTGGTGTTCGCTCTTGTCCTGCTGCACTTTGTCATTGTTATTTTAAATGTATGTGTAGACTGAGTAACTCTCAGAATGCCATTATACGGACTCTGGTGTGTCCTGAGATCAGCTCAATGAGATTCACGTCAACAATGTGGAATCATTGTCGCTCATGTCTTTATGTGAGTGGCAGCCAGAGTATTGCTAGTGCCTTGTTTTGTTGCTGCAATTATTTGCAGTGTTTTAATACTTTTCTACCTTCTTTTATTTTTTTTTACTTAAATATGGATCATGTGTCCTCACTTGTGTCCTTAAAGGGATACTTCGGGATTTTTGACATTGGGCCTCATTTCCGAGTTATCCAGAGTGTTGTTGATGTCTGGAGATATTGTTTTCTTAAATTCATGCAGTTCTTATATTTGAATAGCTTAGTTGTGCTAGGCTAGGGCAAGGCTAAAGCATTTCTATGGTATCAGTTAGCCTGCATTAAAAACAGTGTGACCCACTCCACAGTGCACCTGAGGTAAATCACTTATAACACCAGACTAACCATATAAATGTCTGTGTTAATAGAATCATTTAAAATAACTTATATTTGAGCAGCATCAGCTTCGTGGCTGTAAGCTAACGCAGCGGCGGAGTGATCTGCGAGAAAATAGTCCCTCAAAATGTGGTAATTCATGTGATACAAGGTCAGTTATATTTCAAACATTATTCTATTAACACAGACATTTATATGGTTAGTCTGGCGTTATAAGTGATTTACCTCAGGTGCACTGTGGAGTGGGTCACACTGTTTTTAATGCAGGCTAACTGATACCATAGAAATGCTTTAGCCTTGCCCTAGCCTAGCGCCACTAGACTCTTCAAATATAAGAACTGCATGAATGTAAGAAAAAAATATCTCCAGACATCAACAACACTCTGGATAACTAGGAAATGAGGCTCTATGTCAACAATCCTGAAATATCCCTTTAATAAAGATTGAATGAATGAACACGACAACAACGCAAGGAAAAATATCTGTTTAGATGAGTTTTGTAGGTCTTAAGTGAGGTGTTAAACTGCCCTATAGAGGCTGTAAACTCTCCGGTCCAGAAGCTTTTAGATTTGGGTAAAACTGAACTGGAGAAAATGCGCTCGGTTAAGAGGTTAAATATGTGTTTTCCTTCAGCACTAGTTCAAAGTCTGTGAAAATTACGGACAGTAAAGAACATTGAAAGTTCCCGAGTGGGAGAATAAAAAAGCGCTTTAGATAGAGTTAATCTCTGTTTGTGTTTGCGAGCTCTAATCCACAGAGCTGCCCTGGATATTCTCAGTCAGAGTGGTGGGATTATCAGAGACAGCGGAGGAGAGCGTGAAGTGAATCGGAGTGAGACTAAACCACACCTGAACCTCCCTCAGACCCGACGCCGGAGCGGGAAAGGTTTAAAAGATCAGGCGCCAGTCGATAAACAGGAAACTCATTTAACTTGGACGCAGTGACTCACGGCTCGACTCTCGCGCAGACGCCAGGGTGAAACAGTGAAACAAAGAACATTTAAAAATGACCGGTTAGTCACTGAGGACACCACTTTATTACATGGACTTAATGCTGCCAAACGCTATGGTATCAAACCTTTGTAAAACGCTTAAATGGCTTACTTCATGTCCAAACGAAATAAATGTGTATGACTTTTTAAGGCCGGTGTCTGAATCAGCTTTACAGTTTATCTCCTCGATTGATAAGACGCCCTGCTCTTTCCGTCCACTCCTGTTTTTTTTGTTTCTGTCTGGAACTTTGCTCACAGCCACAAATCAAATGAACCCCTCGTAAAATATGACAGGTTTGACTTATTTAGATGGATAACATTTAGCATAACAACTGTTTTAAGTCATGATTATCATTTTATTTCAGTGAAGCAGCAAATTATTGAGGAAATGTTGGGCAGAAAAGTTGTTTTTATTTAAGTTTTTAAGTTACTGACAGGAAGCAGAGCCGTCGCAATACGTTTGTTAAGTGGTGACGTCACAGCTCTACTTCCGGGTCCGCAGATGTGCGAGAAACTACAGAAAACTCTTTAATACCACAATCAATATTTCTGAAATTCAACAGAGAGTTACTGAAGCTACTTATTTCTCAGACTCATTAGCCCAGGGGTGTCCAAATTTTTTTCATGGGGGGCGGCATATGGCCACATTTGGCCCCCGGGCCGCACTTTGGACACCCCTGCATTAGCCAAACATGCTGTACCTACTGCTATAAAAGTAATATTTACCAAAATCACTACATCCGGGTTAGCGGAGAATAATGCTAACGGCGCAGCAGCTACGCTAAACCTGGAAGTAGCGACTTTAGTAAATATTACTTTTTTAGCAGTAGGTGCAGCATTTTTGGCTAATGAGTCTGAGAAATAAGTAGCTTCAGTAACTCTCTGTTGAGCTTCAGAAATATTGATGGTTGTTTTTAAGAGTTTTTTATGGTTTTTTTCTCGCATATTTGCCCGTCTGCCAGGACCCGGAAGCAGAAGTCGTGAGGTCACACTTAACAAACGTATGGGGTAGGCAGCTGCCTAGGGCCCCCAGCTGAAGGGGACCCCCGATGTCTGTGGCTTTATGGGACGTGAAGTTATTTTCTTCTGACACTTCCTGTCACTGTAGCTTCTGCAGTTAGAGAAGCTTTTCATCTTTGATACTGATAAAGTCTTACCTCAGATCATCCATGAGCCAAGACAGACTGACAGGACTGGCACTTATATCAACAGAGCAACATTAGGAGGTTATAGAACATGGAGGATTTGGTCACTGCTTTTGTGCGAGCTAAAGTCCACAAGCGTTGCTAAACCTCTTCATTGTGGATGGTTATTCCTTGACAAAAACATCATGACTCTTAAAATGCACCAGAATACAAGGAATCCCATCTGAATTTAAAAAAATTTCCCGAGGGAGGATTTGGGGCCTCACTTCGCTGTTTTGCCTAGGGCCCTCAAATATCTTGAAACGGCCCTGACAGGAAGTGACATAGATAGAGGTAAAGTTCCAGAGCACTTTGAGTCATTTCCCATTGACTTAATATGGTCGGCACGGCAACAGTTTAAAATGTTTTGCCTCTCTCTATGTCACTTCCTGTCAGTGTCCAATAAGGAAGAGAGACTTTAAACAAATCACAAAAATGGTCAAACTAAAGAAAATCTTCAATGTAATTGTGTTAACCATGTTTTAGCAAAAACTGTGTCTAATGTGTCATAAGCACTTTAAATGTACTTTAAATGTACTTCATGTTTCCTGCGTAGATGTTGATGCTTCGTCCTCTCTTAAAGGATTCTCTTCAAAGTGTTTTTGTCCCGTTCCAGAAGCCGTTCCGCATTCATGTCAAATCCTCCTACGTTTAAAATCTGATCTGTTGCTAATGACTCTTGTTCCTTAAGTTTTTTGTTCATATTAGTCTTCGGTCGATGCTTCATAAAACCACGAACTTCCACGTTTACAAAATGCCGCTTGCATCATATCTGGCTTTTCTCTGATTGGTCCATACACTTGTCAATCACGGCCATCATCACAGACACCCGACAGGTCCTTAGGAAGAGGTGTTGAGCAGCTTGTATACGGCTCTCTAGCGCAGGTGAGCTGTTATACAATACAAGCCTATGGGACATTAACGGTATGTATTGTACATGTTTTGTGCCGCAGGAGGACCCTTTCGTGATGGTGGCGGAGAACATCCTGGGGCAGCCCAAACGATACAAAGGCTTTTCCATCGATGTACTGGACGCTCTGGCCAAGAGTCTGGGCTTCAAATACGACATTTACCAGGTCTACACTACTACTACTACTACTACTACTACTACTGCTACTACTGCTACTGCTACTACTACTACTACTACTATTACTGCTGCTACTACTACTGCTTCTACTACTACTTCTACTGCTACTACTACTGTTTCTATGTCTGTAAATCAGTGTCATCCTTTGATTTGTCTGTGGGAAACAAAATACTTGTCTTGACAGTACATGTAACCTCCTTAGGGTTTCTTAAGGGCCAGAGTCTGAGGGCCCTGACTTGGTCCGCGGGCCGCACATTGGGGACCGCTGCCTTTAACTCTGTATCTGTGTAAACCTGCTCACTCTTCTCCAGGTGACGGACAGTAAATACGGCTCTCAGCTCCCGAACGGATCCTGGAACGGCATGATCGGAGACCTCATCAACAAGGTACGCTTCAGTCCGGACGGAGTTTAGTCCCGGTTTAGTCTAAGTTCTTGTTAAGTCTGGGAAAAGCTTAAATCACAGATATTTCCTCCGAAGTCGTGCAGCCGTAGGAACACGCTCTTTCAACATTTAACATAGATCGAATCTTGGAAACCCAGCTATGACATTTCATGTTTTCAAACTTATAATGATGTGTTTCTGTGGAAAAAACATCAATAAGCAAAGGCCGAATATTCCCATCGCACCTCACTCCACATTCACTGCTGTAGCCGCTCATTTTGTTGGCAATCCGGACACGCAGCTCAGGAAAGAAGGTAGTGTAGGGGCGTTATCGATAATTTAACCGCTCCAGCTAAAGGTCAGCAGCCACTTTTCACCATAAAGGTTTATATTTAAGTGTTTTTTCCAGTCGTCCCGTTTCAGTCTGTTTTCCTCCGACTCTCACGCTGCATTGTGAGCTGTATAGGCTTTGTGCATGGAACGTAGCATAGCACGATGATGCTAACTTCCTATGGAGAGTTAGCCATGTCTTATTGAAATTAATGTATATTTTTAACAGAAGGGAAAGTGGGGTAAGTTGAGCCACCCTTATATTTTGAAAATATTTTTATTTTATTTTATGTAAGATTACAGATTTGATCTTCACATGGTTTGAAACTGGTGCAATTTGATTTGGGCAGCTCCAACAGCTGGCCCCACGACCCGGCAACGGACAAGTGGAAGAAAATGGATGGATGATGGATGGTTTGAAACTTGCCAGACAAAAGAATGGAAAAATTGGCCGTAAAATAATCCCACTTTTTATATATAAAAAGTGAATTTTTGGCCTGATACAAAGACGATCGTAGCTTGGGCGGATTTCTTCTTAAATAAAAACTATCTTGATGTTTTGAAAAGGAAATAATGGAGTAAACTGACCCAGAAACGTTGGGGCAAATTGAGCCACATTTGTTCCATAAGAAACAATGAATAACAAACTAGAACATTTAAATGTACAATTCTATCGTTTTTGCTTTGTTTATTGACGGTTCTGGGTCAAGTAGAGTTTAAAAAGGAATATTACATTGAATTATGTGCAAAAGGAGCATATGAAGAGAAAAATATTTAGTATAATATATTTTTTTAAATAAAATTGCTAATGGGAAACAAAACACTAAAATGGGAAAACTTCAACTTCCCGCTAGACTTGGTTCAGCCACAAGGGAACTTCTTTTTGAAGAACATCTTTAAAACCATATTTTCCAGATGAGTTTTGAAGACGCAAACAAATAAAAAACATCCCAAAATAGATGTAAATAGTACAATTTTGCATCTACGTTATAGTGTTTTTACACAACAACCACCAAAGCAAAAAGTGTCTCCTCTTCCCCCACTCTCCCCTATGTCGCAGAAAACAAGAAGCTGTTGGATAATAACTTACTCAGCATGTGCACACTTCACTGGAGGAGACTTCTGTGCTAAAGACTAAAGTTTATTTATGCTAACAAATGCTAAAATAGTGCCACAGTCTGAACTAATGCTGCATCAGAAACCCTTAAATGAAGCCTCTAAGTACTAACACTAGCAACTAATCCTTAACCTTTCATGGGCTCAACTTAGATCTCTATGCAGTTAGTGAACTAGAGCTTCAGCAGCATTTGCCCAATTCCACCGTCCTTACCCAGGGGAAGGGGAAGTGACATCACCAACAGCTGTTCTTCTTCTTCTTTAAAGTTCAGTGCAGGCCAAACAAAAGCGCATACCGCCCCCTACTGTATATTGTCCAACAACAACATAGTGTCCAAATAAAGACATTTAAGGAGAAAAAAAGAGAAACATCCAAATGATCCTTCACATTTCCCTTTATTCTATCTCAACAGCTGTTTCATAAAGCTACAGTATGCAAATTAGCCATATGGCTTAAGTTTCTACTAAATGAAGCAAAAGCACAAACTGCTTCATTTAGGCCATTTACTGAGGAGGCTCTTTAAAACCATGTGACTGAGCTGTGGGGACGACAACATGTATGAAGTCACTTTTATAAAGTTTGGCTTGTGCAGAATCTTATTTTTTTAATTATTTTTAATTATTATTAAATATGCACCTGTCAATCAACAGTGGTTGCGCATGAATCACCCGAGGGTGGGGGCGAGGGGGGTGGGGAGATTGGCGCAGTGGCTTATGGGATGGCACATAGCTCCTAATCACCAGTGAGTTAGCATCAGAGGTCCCTATGCTAAAGTGGCTATGATAGTTAGCATCAGAGGTCCCTATGCTAAAGTGGCTATGATAGTTAGCATCAGAGATCCCTATGCTAAAGTGGCTATGATAGTTAGCATCAGAGGTCCCTATGCTAAAGTGGCTACGATAGTTAGCATCAGAGGTCCCTATGCTAAAGTAGCTATGATAGTTAGCATCAGAGGTCCCTATGCTAAAGTAGCTATAATAGTTAGCATCAGAGGTCCCTATGCTAAAGTGGCTATGATAGTTAGCATCAGAGGTCCCTATGCTAAAGTAGCTATGATAGTTAGCATCAGAGGTCCCTATGCTAAAGTAGCTATGATAGTTAGCATCAGAGGTCCCTATGCTAAAGTGG
The DNA here is from genome assembly GCA_007210695.1 of Neogobius melanostomus. NCBI lineage: Eukaryota > Metazoa > Chordata > Actinopteri > Gobiiformes > Gobiidae > Neogobius > Neogobius melanostomus. The sequence goes on from VHKM01000155.1 coordinate 1,510,503, forward strand.
CTATGATAGTTAGCATCAGAGATCCCTATGCTAAAGTGGCTATGGTAGTTAGTATCAGAGGTCCCTATGCTAAAGTAGCTATGATAGTTAGCATCAGAGGTCCCTATGCTAAAGTGGCTATGATAGTTAGCATACAGGCCACTTTCCCTAACTCCTTCCTAACCGACAACCCAATTCGGACGCTTCTTATCATGGCGGACGCTGATGCACATCCGGTTTGGCGTAAGACCTCTTACCAATTTACTGGTTTTGGATGGAGCGTAACTTTCATGAAACACACTTAGCTTGATGTTTATTGAAGTGTTCTGGACAAAATAGCGTGACCATGATATAGAGCACCATAGATGTGGACAGTGTGGACACAGTTTTGATCTTTATCTCATGTGTGAAGTTGAGCGCCCTCTGCAGGAAGCGGGGAAACTTCCATGCAACAACATCCATAAACCACAACAGTGAAAAAGTAGATTTTGCGTTCTATACTCCCATGAAGTGCAGCTGATTGAAGCTAACGATTGCCCTCCTCTGTCTCCTCGCTGGCAGAAAGCGGACGTGGCGGTGTCGGCGCTGACCATCACGCCGGAGCGCGAGAGCGTGGTGGACTTCTCCAAGCGTTACCTGGACTACAGCGTGGGCATCCTGCTGCGGAAGCCGGTGGAGAGGCTGGACATGTTCTCACTGCTGGCCCCGTTCGAGCCGTCGGTGTGGGCCTGCGTGGCCGCCTCCATCCCCGTGGTGGGCGTCCTCATCTTCCTCCTCAACCGGCTGCACGCGCTCCGCAACGCCAACTCCCAGAACGCACCGGGGCAGAGCGGGGCGGGCAGCCTCCACAGCGCCATCTGGATCGTCTACGGCGCCTTTCTGCAGCAAGGTCAGGGTTTACAGAGAGGTGGAGTCAGGGGAACTTAAGCAGGACTCTGTGTTTGAGTCCAGAGCCATGTTCTTTCTCCCTCTCAGTCTGGACCTGTTTACAAAGACACTTCACATCTCATTTTTACTCATCTGTAGCTCCAGGCACATGCACTGGCAAAATAACCCTCTTAAATAAGATAAAGGACTTGAATAAAGGTTCTTTATGTTGAATTTGAGTCGGTTTGAACTAATCTAAGATCAGATAAAAATGCCAATGGAACAAGCATAAATCCCACTTGAAATCAGAATGAACTTTTACTTTAAAAAAAGTTTTCTTTTTTACTTGAAATGATGCAAAATAATCTGAATTAATAAAATGTACTTGTTCCCTTGGCAATAAGAGGTTTTATTTTGTCTCAGACCAGACTTTAGATCAGAGGGGCCCAAACCTTTTGTCTCTGAGGGCCAAAATGAAGAAGTGCCTGTGGGTCGCGGGCCAAACACGGCGATGTCAAGCGTGAAACACATATAACTGCAAATAATAATAGTTACTTTATTTTATTTTTTGGTATATATTTGCATTTGATTCTATCTATGCAAATAACATGCTACATAAAACAAATGTTAACTATGGCAAAAGCCTAGTTTTAGTCGAACAAAATCAACAATTGTAGCAATATGTAAAATGTAAAAACAACAACACCTGTATCTACAGTACGTGCAGTGACTTTACCTCATTCATTTGTTAACTCAAAGAAAATGAGTTAGATCATTAGATCATTTTGAAAGTGTCAGTTCAGCATCAATTCTTTTATAAGCCAATTGATGTCAACGAACTGTAGCAGAGTGGAGGTGATACTAAATAGTTGGCTTTAAAATAAGGTTGCCACAACGCCACCCAGTATAACTGGGAAAACAACTTAAGCAAGGTTCTAACTTAAGGCACACAGGTTCATTAAAAGGACCGGGCAGAGGCAAATGATTTACAAGAATATGTTTTGCTTTTATTATATAAGTTAAGTTTGGTTTCTTCAAAAGTTCATTTCATGTTTCACTTGAGTCCTTCATTTAAAAGTCGAGTCCAGCGCCTATTTACAGGTAGAGAAGCGCATTTAGGGCGACAGCTTACAAACAGACAGGGAAAACACAGACGACAACAGTGAACAGGGGAGGCATGATGGTGCTGCCAGGACCCAGTTGGCGAAAGAAAGCACGACACCCTACGAGCCCGCAGACCCCGGACCGCGTCCAGCTATACGGCACCACTCGGACCGGCATCAGCGCTGTCATCAAGGCATGGAAGTTGCATTTAAAGCTGCTGGCCTTAAGCCTCACGTTGCCGGCTTGACGCTCCCGACACAACGAACAACTAGACAACCCCAGACTAGCCGCTAGCCACGCTGTGTCCTGCAGCTGGTGTGACGTCAGAGAGGTGAGAGGGCAGGTGATACAGAAAAGGCCCTTTTTATAGCGCGCCCCCTACATTTAATTGTCTAAACGCAGGGACACCTACCCCACCTCACTACAGAACTTTGCAATTTGAAAGTCGATGCTCCAAAGCTCTGTGATAAACACCAAGACTTCACAACAGTGTTACCTTAACTTTGCGAAGAAGTGAAACAGCGCCCCCAATTTTACGCTGGTGGCCCAAAAGTGTACTGCATCCATATTTACCATAGTGTTAGTATTAACCATACAGCGCAAAAGTAGGTCACTCTATGGTGGGCCAACAGAATTGTTTCGGCGGGCCACATTTGGCCCGCGGGCCCCACTTTGGGCACTCCTGCTTTAGATTGTTTACTCTCAGAAGTCAAGTAGCTTTATGTTATTTCTTCCTTAATTCTTTTTTTTGGTCCCCGACCCACAGTTTGAGAACCATTCATTCCAAATGAACTGAAACCTGATGGCACGGTGGCGCAGCAGTTAGGGCTCAAAGATGCCGAGTTCGATCCCCGGCATTTGAAGTGTTTCCATTCACCCACTTCACAGTTAACTGGTACTTTTATTACCAGCTTGGCCCTGGTTCTAACCAGGCCAAGCGAGAAGGTTCTGGATGCAGCTGATGGAGGTTCACATGATCAGTGGAGCTCCACTTCTCCACCTCCACAGAACAACGCTATCTTAAACTAATCCAAGCAAACCCTAATCCTAACCTGAAGGATCGGCGTCTTATTGAGATTCAGTTAAATAAATGTTGGAACCCACGTGACTCTCCATCGACTGCATCCGGACCCTCTCGGGCCAAGCAGGTGTTGTTGCCATGGATACAGCCAAAAGCAAAGCCCTATCCACAGATGCGCCCTTGTAACCATGGATACAGCACCAGATTCTGCAGAGCCATGTAGAGTAGGGCTAAACCAAGTGGAGTAGAGTAGAGTATGGTATACCTAAGGGTAATTCACCACCAGTATGGAGTGAATGTAAATTGTCCCGTTTAAAAGCGCTGACTATGTATATGAAAGGTGCTGAATAATAAAGTCCTCCTCCTCCTGACTGGTTGTTTTGATCACACCACTGAGATTTAGCCTGATAGGTATTAGTTTTAAACCATGCACACTCAGGGAACTTGAGGAGCAGTTACTAAAGGTAACCAGGCTGCTCACCCACTCCCCTCAGAGACAAATACAGCTGCTTTGTTCTCTTCTATTGGCCGAGCTATTGTCCACATGGGACTGTCCTCTGTCAGACGTAACGAGGACAGAGTTTAATCAGTGTGTGGTCGATGCAGCGCCGGTCTCTCCTGCACATCCGCTTCAGCCGACTGCTCCACTTTCGTATGATGTTTCGAAGTTGATTTGTTTTGTATTGTTTGTGTGTTCAGGTGGAGACGGAGTGATCGGCTCCGTGGCTCTGAGGATCGTGATGGGCAGCTGGTGGCTCTTCACGCTGATCGTCTGCTCCTCGTACACCGCCAACCTGGCCGCGTACCTCACCGTGTCCCGCATGGACCACCACATCCGGTAAGAACTCGCTCCCACGTCGAGGTCTCTGCATGTTTCCACCTCTAAGCCAGTGTTGTTAACACTTCGCAGGTGGTTCTTGGAATTGACTCAGATCAAAACATGTGAAACTGAGTAGAATTTCAATATTACGTTCAAAGAAAAGTTAGTTTTAATGATGTTTTTCATGACAAGCTTTGACTTGTAGAGAAGTTTAGCTATACTTTGAACATAACACTCTAAATACTGAATAATCTATGTTGTTGCTCACTTCGTTAACATTTTGGCAGGATCCTCGAGTTAAGGGTACTCGAAGTATAAATTAATGCTTCAAGGATAAGACATAAAAGATTGTGAACTACTGGTTAAAGTACTGAATATCTTATAGCGAGGAATCAAAGACAGTTTTGAATCGATACTTACATTTATTGCTTCTTAAGCTGTTCATTTTGTCATATTTATAACCGCTGCTGGTTAACTGCTTGTTTTTGTACAGCAGAAATAATAAGTTGAAGCCTAAGTCTATGATTAACAGGCTCTGGAGCTTTGTTGAGGTTCGTAGCCGGACCGCCCGCCCCCCTTTTGCCCTTTTAAGGAACAGGCTTCGTAGGAGGTGCTAAAGCACCTCGATAGTTGACATGATAGTTTCACATCGGCTCCATGTGAAATATCCCTGGAGCTCCTTAACCTCTTAACCCCCATCTGAAATGAGCACATTTTCTCACGTTTGGCTTTAAACAAAAACGCAACAAAAATGTGACAAAAAAGTGCTGAAAAACTGACAAATGTGTTAAGAAAATGCGCCAAAAAAGACCAACAAAGAAAATACAAAAAGCGATGAAACTAACTAGGTAACTAGGGCTTGACATTAGCACCAACCTCTCTCCTGCAGCGTTTCAATATTCTCTACTCGAGCTTAATTGTCTCGTCTCGTTTTCATGTCACATGCAGCGCAGTAGCACAGACTTTCCCCTCTGAGTCCGGACAATGAGTTTAACGAGTAAATACAGTCATTTTGACATAAACAATGGATGAAAGTGCAGTCAGCATGTGCTTAATGAACACGATGAGGAAAAGAAAGAAGCGCAGTGAAGGGAGGCAAGTGGCTTTAGACGCGATGAAGTTGGTTTCACGTTGGATGATGGATATTCACCTCCAACACTTTGGCCTCAGTCTGGACTCAGGAGAACGCTACAGCGTGCTACGCAGACTAAAGCTCTAGCTACAGACTGCATATTCTCTATATAAAGGAGATAGAATAGAACTTTATTGTCTGTTCAAAAGAGCAGAACTTTGTCTATAGATCAATAAACGGCAACAACAATACATTTAATACAAGCCCAAGGTTAACATTCTATTTCTGAATGATTCCTTATTGGGCTTTCTATGTGAATCTGTTAGCATTAGAGTGAAGTTATAAATATAGGTTTTAGTTTTGGCTAGTGAAATCAGTTGGTGGCTAGTAACTTTAGAAAACCACTAGCGTGACCAAAAAAGATATTGTCAAGCCCTGGAGACAACGTGAGGAAAGAGCCAGATGAGTTTTGTAGGTCTTAGCTTTCAAATGAGGCATTACACTGGCATATGGACCTCATGGATTTGGGTAAAGCTGAACTGGAGAAAATGCACTTGGTTAAGGCAGGGGTTAAGAAGTTAAAGCAGTACTAAGTAACGTGTTTACCTAAATAAATCCTTCCCGTAGTCCCTCTGGGGTAATACAAGTGTTAATGGGATGATTGGAGGGTCTTTCATCTCCCCCTGGTGTCTCTGGACAGAAAACCATGCTTGCAACTTGACTGCCACCGGGGCGGAGCCAACAATACACACTAATGGAATCACAGAGAAGAAGCTAACAGGCTAACGGGCAAAGCTAACTGCGGGATAGCGCCACTTAAACAGTATTTACAGCCAAGTTTGAGTGAAAAAAAAATTCCCATTGTATAACTGGATGTACAATATCCCTCTCTCCCTTCACCTTTTCTGTCAGCGTAGTATTTACTCTCCAAGACATTTAATAAGTTACAAAATCGTAACTTGCTAAGACACCTGCAGTTGTGCTTATGGCCTCTAGGGGCAAGAGTTACTTAGTACTGCTTTAAATGCCCAACAAAGTCATTGGACTTGTCATACTTTGGCACCAAGTAAGTTCTCTTCTTTTTTTACTCTAGTATTGATAAAATATGACCTTCCTGTAGCATTTAGAAGATATTCCAGCGGTAGAAACAGCTTTTTTTGTGGCAATGTCCAGCAACGACGGCTCATGAAACTCATGGCAAACGACAAGTCGGACGGTAATCGAGTGTTTGGCTTTCTGAAGGGGAAAAAGCACGCTGCCTTTCACTATTTTCTATGTCAGGAGATCTGGAGAATGACTGATGACTGTTTTGGGTACGTTCTGGGCTTTTTGGTTATTCATGGGCTAAAAAGATGGTCATAATTGTACATATCATTGTGTTTTTATCTGCCCTGCTCTGACCTGGGCCTTGTGCAGTTCATTCTCACAGAAGCAGCAGAAGATTCTCAGGACAAAGACACAAATCCCGTTGGACTTACTTAGTGTTGGTCTTTTAGCTCAGATCTGTCTCTTCAAACCCTCCGAGACGACGCTGTTGTTTTAAAGGCTACACAAATAAAACTGACCCGACTCTTTTGTTTTCCTAAAGATCTGCACGAAAACAAAGCGCTTAAGTCGATAATGGGCCGCCTCCACCTGCCGCTCCTCCATCACACACGCCCGAGGAGCGCGGTAAACACGTCCGCCAAGAAAACACTCATATTTTCCGGTTGTTTGCCGAGGACGATCTCGCTCTTCCCCCTGCGCGCCTGCGAGGACTGACCCGCTGGTTTTTCCCCACACATTCTTCACATCATTAGCTCGCTCTCTTCCTCTGCACGGACGCATTTTCAATGTGACAGGAACCAAAACAAAACAAGGGGCTGGTTTGAGGAGCTGAAAGTTAAACGCGAGGTTTTCTCGTGTGCAAAAACATCAGAGCCACGGTCAAGTATTATTTAGTCAGGGCGTTATAACACGGACAACATAAGGCCTTAAAGTGCAGAAGGTTTTGTAATTATGACTTAATGAAATTTTAAGTTAATGACAGAGGGGAAGTCCCATGGGATTCTGACTCACCTGTTTCATTCTACTTCAGTGTCGGGGGTAACGTGCTACTTAGTAATGCCTTAGATCAGGGGTCGGCAAGTTGGCTTGGCTTCGGGCCAATATTTTTTTATGCCGATAGGTGGCGGGCCAGCCGGTCCAAAAGTAGATGTATTCATGCATGGATATTCAATACTAGATAACCCCAAACTATACATATTTTTTTATGTAAAAATAAAATATTGTTTGAAACAATACTATCCCCGAGTCTGTTGGATTTTCGCGGGTTACACAGCACTAGCAAAAAATAAAGTTAGCATCACAAACATGTCGCTTTCCAAAGGACAAAAAAGAAAAGTGGAGACAGTGAAAACAGGTGTTTTAGGGAGGAATGGAGACAAACATATGGTTTCATCCTACCTGGATATGTGAATGCCAAACCTCTGTGCCTCATCTGCAACCAGGTCATCTCTGTTTGCAAAGAGTACAATATTCGGCGACATCACTGTTACGCCGAAAACTGCATGACCGCCGAATAATGCCCCCCCTCTTACCGCGCACAGATGAAACAACGACAGGAAGGTTTCTAGGACTGTCTCTTAACAATGATATGAGCAGTGTGGCATGTGTGAAAGCACTCACATGCATGTGTCTCACGGTGAAAGCGTGAGAGTAGGCAGCCCTGAAGAGGGGGTGCATTTTTAGGCGGTCATGCAGTTTTCGGCGTAACACCGGCACGCCGCAGTTGTGTGAGCAGCGCTGTAGCGCCTGGATGAGGTAAAGTATGAGGATCGGAACAAACCACAATTTAACCTAGAAGTTAGGCTTAGAGTTAAAATGTCACAGTGGACAAACACAAGCAAAGATCAGGGGCAAAACATTTGCAGATAAAGAACAATTAAGTCTCTGTTAGGCCTTTTTTTCTCTTTTGATATCCTCTGGCGGGCCAAAAAATATTGGCAATGGGCCAAAGTTGTCCCCCGGGCCGGACGTTGCCGACCACTGCCTTAGAGTAACGAGTTAGTTTTGCATTTGCAGGTTATCTTGTACTAGTTTCTTTTTCAAATCCGATCTCTTCCTCGTCATGTCAAAAACTTGACATCAAATCAGCAACATGGCAGAGTTTTCAGTGAGCGCGTTCACATCGTGGGAATATTCACATCGTTTTGAACTTACAACTTTACCTAAACCCAGCCCAGTTGACGATGTAACCTTTTCTACGATAGATACTCCCTGGATGAATGAGAGCCTTCACAAACATCAAAAGGCAGATTTGGTTTGTGGCTGATATCCCTGTCCACATGAAATAAAACTGTGACAAAGTTCGAAGGCTTCTCTTTCAAACTACAGGCACAAAGGTCTCATTAAAAGTGGTGACAACATTCAAACACATGAAAGGACGGATTAATAAGGCGAGTCTCTGGACTTTATCCCTAACAAAGATGATGAAGTCAAACATTTTTTGATTTTTCTGTCTGGCGATTCCTTTCACAAACCTGCCACATTCATCTCACGGCTGAAAGTCCTCTCATCGTTCTGAATATTGTCTCCACTTTCTGACGCCTTTATGAGACAGTCACATGACCTCAGTTCATCTGCGCCGAGAGAGAAGACGCTGGACTTTGGGACAGTTTTTCTTTTATGTGGATCGATCCAGCCATTACAGAGAGATGAATATGTATTAAAATGGCATTAGAAAGTATTAGATTTGACTTGTTGTGACCTGTGGGAACCCCGGTGCAGAAGAATTCAAATGTTAGGGCTGTAGACCGAGTTTGGACTGGGTTTGGAGATGCTTTGGTCTCGGTTTAGTCCCGGTTTGCTCCGGAGCAGAGGAGCAGGTGCGCACAGGGGCAGATCTAACTGGGATAATTCCACTGCGCCAGAATCCCCATCTGAGACCCGTAACCTTCATACTCTGGCCACGCAAACAAGAAAATACGAGCAGCACCTGAAGACACGTGTAACTGCAATTATTCTGCTAAGTTTTGCAATTAGACAAGAGTGAATTATGTGTTTAGGCGAGACGCTGCATCGATTTTTCTAATGTTAGTCTATGGAAAATGTATGTTACTAGCCACAAATGGCGGATCTCCATGGTAACAGTGGATTTTCCCGAGCTCTATTACAGCAATGTCAGCTCCCGGCCTTGAGGGCCAAAGAGAAGCGCCTTCAACGCTCATTGATAATCCTCCTTTAAAGGAACAGGCCAGTGTTTTTCCACACTGAGATTTGTTCTTACCTGAGCTTAGACGAGTTGATGCGTACCTGTCAGGTCTTTACGCGTGCGCTCAGTCAATTTGATTTTTAACCCATTTAGGCCGGGAAAGCATTGTCGCATTTCTACCATTAAAGCCGGGGGGCGCTCTTGTGCAATTCTACCATTGAGGCCGGGAAAGCATATACGTCATTTTTCGAGTGTAAGGGTGTTTTTGCATCAATTGTCGGCCTTTGAGCCAATGAAATGCATCAGAATAGTGGCGCGGGAGCGTCAGCATCACAACACCTTTTGTTTCGTGTAATTTGGTGAAATATTTGTGGAGATATTCACTTGTTCGGGTTGCAACCCAGCTACAGTCCGTTTATAGAGCTTACACAGTTTCATTCGATCAAAAGGTTTGACTGAAAAACGATCAGAAAACAGTTGTTCTGCTCTTTCCATCACAGAGTTTTATTAAGAAGTCAAGTGCGGGACGAGAGGAGAGGAGAGCTGAGTCTTCTCCTCTGGCTGACAGCGCTGAGCAGCAGTGAGGGGAGGGGCTTTCTCTGAGGGGCGGGGCTTTATCTGGGGGAGGGGCTTTCTCTGAGGGGTGGGGCTTTCTCTGAGGGGAGGGGCTTTCTCCTCCTCCTTGCTGTGTTTAGAGCAGGATACTCTGCCCTTCCCCATCACCAGCTTTTTATTTCTTTATAGCTTCATAATTATTATATTTATTTCCCACATGTTTCTGTATAAAACTATTAATTAAATTGTATTTTAAAGAGTGGATATTGTTTTGGGTTTAGAGAGAAGCTGCTAGACATTTTTGAAGTGACCTCAAAAGACAAATTACAAAGGTTTAACATAAAAAATATAGGTCTATATTTTAGTATAAGAGGGCTATATACTTTATTTCACTTTGCTTTTACATATTTTATGAAGGTGTATCTAAATAAATCAAATTTCTCAGGAAAGCCTCAAGTGTAAGCTCTCAAATACTTTTTGAATTGTGTTCCTACATCTGCTACAGAGGCTGAGAAATCAATCATTTAGGCGTTGACACGATTGCTGAATACTTCAGGAACTTCAGGTTTTCTGGAACTTCAGGTTTTCGGGTCTTTTCTGAAATCGCCTGTAGGTTTTCACAGGCCTTTTTTCCAGGCGCTTCAGGCCTAAATGGGTTAATGTACTTTTTTCACTAATAACTTTATTCAATTTCATTTAAAACTGGCTCAATCCATTAGTTCAATTTCGTCACTGAAAGTATAGATTTTTAGCATTTCACTGTCATGAAATAAACAGTGAAATCAACTCTTAATCTAGGAAATAAAGATCTGAGCTTCAGCTGTAGAAGAAGAAACGACCAATTACTCAAAACTGTATGATGGGAAATACTTCTCCACTAACGCTAAACCAACAGACGTATTGGTAACCTGTGTTTCTGTCGTGTCCCAGGACGTTCCAGGACCTGTCCCATCAGATGGAGCTGGACTACGGGACGGTGCGAGACTCGGCGGTCTACGACTATTTCCGGAACAAAGGCACAAACCCAATGGAGCAGGACACGGCCTTCGCGGAGCTGTGGAGGACCATCAGCCGCAACGAGGGCCGGGACTTCAGCGTGTCCAGCCCGTCCGAGGGGATCCGCAAGGTAACCGTTAACCTCTGATCTATAATAACCCAACTAATGTCCCGCTCGGGCGGCCATGTTGGCATTGTCTTGTTCTACTCAATAAGACGAGACTCGACTTATTTTGGGGATTGTTCTTCCATTAACTCTGATAACATGACTTTTATATATGTACCACGTTCAACCAGACTAATGGGAAAATATAAGGGGGAAAAGAATCATGGTAAGAATTCCATCATAGTAACTATGGCCAATTTTTTTTGGTTTATGGCGGATACCTCTGTCATTACTGGGACAATCCACATGAAACAAAGGTCCAAGTGTTTTACATAAAGGCGTCCAAAAGTGGTGACAATATTCAAAATGTCGTGCTTGGTGTTGGTCAGACAAAAGGACTTTCAGCAATAAGCTGTCGCGCTGTTTTGGGGATTTAGCTGTAGAGTAACAATCCAGACTATTTTTCATGATATTTGTAGCACAATGGCGTGCTGGCCATAAGGAGAGTCAGGACGTTTCCCGGTGGGCCGCTCGGTTCTGGTGCTTCTGGGCCGGGCCATTAGAATAAAATAATGAAATAATAACAGACTCACAGTTGTGCTATTTCAGGCCTAAAGGCTTTAACTGCAGCAGGAGCATGAGCTGCTGTTCCAGATATAAATGAAGTAACACAAGCGTCATGGAAAAGAAAGTGAAAATCTGAAAAATATTTGCATCGAACTTTTCATCCTTGTGGCGGGGAGATACCATTTGACGTTGAACTAACTCAGAGGGATGTTTAAGTGGAACATCCCTCCGCTTTAGTTGAACTTGGTGCAGTCGCGCGAGTAAAGAGACCAAAAGGCAGTGAAAGGTAGAAAAGTGGACAAATAAATGTTTTTATCTTCATAACTTGTGCTGATTGTGGGTTTGTATCAGGCTCAGACTGTGTGAGCAGCGGCCCATGTGAAAAGAGAAATTGTTAGAAAATTGTCATTGTGGTATTTGATCCAGCGACCTCTTGTACTCGAGACCAGCGCACTATTACGGAGCTATAATTCCGGGCCGGTCTTCTCCAAAATTCCCGGGCTGAAATTAGGTCCCAGCACGCCCCTGTTGTAGCACCACAGCATATTCTGTGTTACAGCTATGTTTGAAAGGTGAGACTCTAAACTCTCCATAGGTGAAAAACGTGTAATTGTACGTGCCTTTTCCTGAGAAATCTAAGATAAACAGAGGCTAGTTTTGATCCAAATCACTTTCTAGTAACGGAGAAAGTGATTTTGCATCTGATAATTACATTTCCGGTTCAAAGGACTTGTGTGAAGTAAATATAGTTTTATCCCGTCTTATCAGGAAGGTGGACTCATCCAGCGTTGTCTGGCACAAAAAACCACAGACGCTGTGGCATCTTCCTCCTCAACTTCTTCATTTTCCCTTCCAGACGAGACTGCCCCCTAATGGCATTCCCGCGTCATACACCTGAAGTGTATGATTCGACACAAACATTCGACACAAACATTCAAATGCCGCGTTGTGATTAAATGCCCAGATCGTGACTTTTCACAAGTTGTTGATCGTCATTTATTTCAGGTCAGTTCATCACAGAGCTCCCAAAGTCACACATAAGGTGTATTAGAATGTCTAGTTTGGTAATAAAAAACAAACAAAAAAACGCAAAACTCGAATTATTTAGTTTTTGGCACTCAATGTTTGTAAACCCATACACTTTCAATTTTCTTACTGGAGATTTCTTTCACAAACTGTTTCTATCCCATAGAGTTGTATTGGAATAATGTTGTTGGAATCACAATTTTCCCATCTGTTTAGCCGTTTTCTGTCAGACTTCCTGGTTAGCGTTGTCTGTTTTTTTTGGGCAGTTGAACCACTTTGCTCCTCTCCATGTCTCAGTATCTTTATTTAGTAGAAAAATATGTTCATAATTCAGCATTTGTTAAAGGGGGGTATTATGTAAAATGGACTTTTTCAAGCTTTATATCATGTTATTATGTCATTCCCTCATTAAACACATACCTGGAGTGTTGCCTTGGCTCATTCACATATGTTTGAGTAATCAGTAAAAACTTAGACGGCAGCCATTTTAGGTGTAGCTATGCCTCAGTCCTCCTAGGAACGCCCCCACCTCCTGGAGACGCCTCTGGACCTTTCGTCACCAGCCAAGCCACCAACCACTGCTCCTCAGCTCAGCAGAGCCCCCTCCCCGCACAGTAGTGTTGTTTAGATGCCACAGCAGTGTGCTGAAGGGGGCGTGTCGGAAAGCTTCTTAAAGAGACAGAGGCCTATTTCAAGACGTTCAGTACAGCCATTTTGAGAGAGCAATTTTATTCAAGGCAGTTATTTTAATTTACTGCATATACAGACCAACAGAAGGTTACGTCATCATTGTAGTATGCTATAGACTGGTGCTATGTCATTGAAAAAAGCATAATACCCCCTCTTTAAAGTAAAGGACATTTTAGTGTTTTCTCCCCTTTGTTTTCCCTCTGGCTGCAATTTTAAAACACAGGTTGACGATGGCTTTCTAGAATGTCATGGCATAATTTCAGTTGAAGCAGGGGCCGATATGACTCTATGGGAGCCAAACAGATTTGATAAGAAATCCCCAAACAGAAAATACAGAGATATTAACCATAAAGCAAGGTTACCATAGTTACTGCAAAAAACATACATTTTGATCTGGCTCCATCCATTTTTCTGATTTTGTGGCTGAAAATATCGGCAATTTCGGCACATTTCGGGCCTGATTGTGAAATGACATGTACTAATATTAGAAAATACTTTAATAAAAGCCCTTATTCTTGTATGAAAGCCTTGAGTCGGTGTGCGGGCAGATGAGAGCGTCGGCATAAATCGCGGCGTCTCATTATGAGCCTGTTATTGTTGTGAGGGAGAGCGCGGAGGGACGGAGCGGATGCTAATGCGCTGTAATGGCCGCCTCGGGAGCCTGTTTGAGCGCGATGCTAATTGGTCCTGGGCTTCTGTGATCTACGAGCGCAATCATCACCGCGCAGACAAGATGGCCACCGCGCTGCTCCATAAACGCGGCTCCAAATCACACACGGCAGGAAGGGTTTCGCTTTATTCAGGCTTTTCAAACTACTTTCGGACCCCGTAGCGTTCATGTTTTTGTAGGTTCTCAATGAATGTTTTATTCATGCTGTGGTAATGCATTTAAGCTCAGTGTTTCTTTACTGGTTGAGATGTGGTTAAAGGGATATTTCAGGATTTTTGACATAGAGCCTCATTTCTTAGTTATCCAGAGTGTTGTTGATGTCTGGAGATATTTTTTTCTTAAATTCATGCAGTTCTTATATTTGAAGAGTCTAGTGGCGCTAGGCTAGGGCAAGGCTAAAGCATTTCTATGGTATCAGTTAGCCTGCATTAAAAACAGTCTGACCCACTCCACAGTGCACCTGAGGTAAATCACTTATAACACCAGACTAACCATATAAATGTCTGTGTTAATAGAATAATTTAAAATAACTTATATTTGAGCAGCATCAGCTTCGTGGCTGTAAGCTAACGCAGCGGCGGAGTGATCTGCGAGAAAATAGTCCCTCAAAATGCGGTAATTCATGTGATACAAGGTCAGTTATATTTCAAACATTATTCTATTAACACAGACATTTATATGGTTAGTCTGGTGTTATAAGTGATTTACCTCAGGTGCACTGTGGAGTGGGTCAGACTGTTTTTAATGCAGGCTAACTGATACCATAGAAATGCTTTAGCCTTGCACTAGCCTAGCGCCACTAAGCTCTTCAAATATAAGAACTGCATGAATTTAAGGAAAAAATATCCCCAGACATCAACAGGAAATGAGGCCCAATGTCAAAAATCCTGAAATATCCTTTTAATACTGATTTCAACCTGAAAAGACTCACAGAGACAGAATGTGTTAGGAAAGTGGATCGTGGATCATCACGTGGATCATGATTTGGGCTCAGACCTCGGCGGAAGAGTGCAGTAATGATATGGAACGATAGCCAGAATCTTCCCCCGGAGCCCGGACACTGGTGGTGGTGGTAGGACGAGACCTGGGGCGGCCGGTTGACGACAATAAGCAGTTACCACGGAGAGGCCAGGCGGAGGATGGTCGCAGCACGGCTGGGAAACGGCCGAGTGATTGACCAAGGGGCTTAAGAAGGGGATCCTGGGCGATGAATGGCTGAAGCAGGAATAAGCTTGAGCTGGGGCCGTGATTGGATGACTGGTAAAGGCTGCCGTTGATGAGGCGATGAATGAAAGCTGCAGGTACGACTGCCAGGTTGAATTTGCGCTGAAGCTTCATTAGGGCTGAGTGATACTGACACAAATGAATATCTCGATATTTTTGGGGACTTTGGGGACAAACCGTCAGAAATATGTAACAGAAATATCTGAATTTACCTTGCTTTGTCGCTCAAAAAGATAATTCTCTGAACAGACTACAAAAGAGCAGAAAACAAAACCTTCCACATTTCTTTCCACATTTTCCCCTATGTTTCCCCCATTGTATTTTCCCCAATTTTTTTTACTATATTTTTCCCCATTTCTCCCAAATGTTTCCCTTTTACCACAATTTCCACAAAATGTTCCCTATTTTTACCCCTTTTTTCACCCCCCCAAAAAAGTTCCCCACATTTTACCCCTTTTTTTTTTTTTTTTTTTTTCCTAATTTTTTTTTACCCGTTTTTTCACATTTCCCCCATTTTTCCTCTTGTCCCCCACCATGTCCCATCGTTTTCTCCACTCCATCCCCAGTTTTTCCCCATTACCATCTCACCCCAGTTTCCCCCACATTTTCCCAATTTTTTCGCAGTTTTTTTCAATTTTTCCTACCATTTCCCCCCTATTTGTTCAACTTTCCCCCACAATTTTTTTCTAAAATTTCCCCAACACCCCCTCCCCATTTTTCTTTCGTTATTTTTTCTTTTTACAATGTTCCGAACAGCTACTTTGATATTATCTTGTAGACGATATCTTGCCGACATCTGAACCTTGATCTTAGTAACGTTGATGCTTTAAAGGTCTGAACACCTTTTAAAGTAACACTTACCGACTTTAATTGTTCATGTGCAGTGTCAGCAGATTGTGCAGTGTTGCTTTTACAGTGAAAACCAGCTCAGTTTGAAATGCTGTTTGAGTTTCGTGCCTTATCCAGAAGAGTTTCAGACACGTCTCTGTTGTGTTCAGGCGAAGAAGACTCCGTACGCGTTCCTGTGGGACATGGCGGTGCTGGAATACGCCGCTCTCACCGACGACGACTGCTCCGTGACCGTGTCCGGAGGCAGCGGCAGCTCCAAAGGCTACGGCATCGCCCTGCAGCACGGCAGCCCCTACAGAGACCTGTTCAGCCAGAGGTAACGGCGGCTACGGCTGCTGACTCACGGTTAATGTCGTAGTTTTGTGTGTAACCTGTTACCTGCCAGCTTAGGGTTAGAGTTAGGGTTAGTGATTTTGCATATCTAAATCTCACAGTGTATTGACAGGAGAGCTTACAGCCTATATGCTACTGTGATACCTCATTTGAAAGTTTCTAAAAGTATGTGTAAGATCTGTCTAACACAATTTAAATCACATTTTCCTTTTCTAACCCTCGTCATAAGCCCCTGATCAGTGCGGACGACAAGTAACAGGTTCAAATGAGACTAAAACCAAAGTGAACTAGTTAATGAGATTTAAACTATGACAAAAATCTCCAGATAATAGTGTTGACTCATAAAAAACGAAATGAAAAGTAAACGAGAACTTTAGTGACACCGTTTGAAAGAAGAAAATAAGATTATTATACAGCATAGCACCTTTCACAGATAAAATCACAAAGTGCTTCACAAAGAACAAGTGAATCAAAAACAATTAAGTATTTCACTAATTAAAAACTAGTTCTTCTGAACACAAGGATAGCTTCCTTGTAAAACAACAGAAACCAAGTCTCAACAGAGGTGGAGGACAGAGGCCTGGTCCCCGCTCTGTAACGGCCTATGGAGATCAGGTGAACAACCCTCCTTTGTTTAGGCTAATGGATCGTCTACACCCATTGACTCAGCAGCAGAGCAGGACAAAGACCTGCGAGGTGAGTGATACTGTAAACAACTTGAATAGGGAAGTTTGGCAGTTTTGGTTCCCTCCTCCTGGGAGGAGCCTGGGGCTCATATAGACCTAGTTTGGGTAATAGAGACTTTTATGACCGAAAGAGCTAAGAAGAAGCTTATTTATTCATTCATGTATTTATTTGAGCTGTTTACATTGATGTAGTTACAAGAGTCATATCATTACACAGTAATGAAAGCTCAAAAGGAGTCGGCTGAAGCTAGAGCTTATGTGCGCCTACCCCTATATTCAGTACTCTCAGTACTCGTGCATTTCACATTTGTATTCCCATTGGGAACTCAATAACAACTGTAACAATTCACATTATATTGTTATAATTTACCTTAAGAATATGTAAAAAAAAAAAAATACAACCACAAGTGTTTACCTGATTATGAGTTACTTTTTCCTATTACAATTACTGTTTCAACAATACAATCAATCTGTGATATAGACCTTACAGTTTGCATCATTTGACATGGTAAGGGCTAGTCTACATTCCACATCAAACGTATATTGTCACAAGGTATAAAGATGACTGTACATTATTTGAGTTACATTTCTATAATACAAGCATCAAGACGACTTCTGTGTTAAGAAGTTCTTCCATAAGGCATTTTGTCGTGAAGGATGACGTTATCACAACATCCAGCATACTGTAGTACGAGGAAATACGAGGAACCTGAACTGTGACTAGAAGCAAAACGTCCTCAACTTCACCTAAACTTCACCTAAACCAACAGTCCAGTCGATGATTTAACCTTTTCGACGCTGGTTCTAAAGCGAGTCACTGGGACAGTGAGGAGGTTCTGGCCCAAGGACCTAAGGGTGCCACCGGAGGACAGGCACAGCAGCTCAGACACACTACCGCTCAAAGGTTTGGGGTCACTTAAACTGTCCTTATTTTTTAAAGTAAAGCACAGATTTTTTTGAATGAAGATAACAATACATTAATACATTAATCAGAAATACAGTCTAGACTTTGTTAATGACTTTGTTAATGCCTATTCTAGCTGGAAACCCATGATGTTGCAGAAGTGCAGTGTTCTAAAGTGTGTCAGCTTATCGTGTTAGAGGGTCACTGATGATTCGAAAACCCTCGTGCAATTATGCTAGCACTGCTGAAGACTGTTGCCTTGGTACCGATACCTCGTTGGAAGTATTCAGATTAAGGAACAATATTCTCCGTAGCTGTCATTGTAACTCATAAAGACATACTTTTGTGTCATGAACAAAGGCAAAAGCCACATTTGAAACAGTCTCAAACTTTCCTTTAGTTTCACAAACATCTTCTGGAAACCTCTCTTCCCTGGTTTCTGCGTCACCTTCACGGCTCCAGGATTACAAACTTCTGATTACAATAATTCCCCTTTTTTTTGTGTGTTTTTGAGGCGCCTCGAGGCTTCCGTTCGCGGCGGAAAATCAATGTGGAGCGAGTGAGAAAGTTGTTCTAATTCTTGTTTTAATAACGAGCTTTACTCTGATAATGTGGCTTCGCGCTGGGATTAATTTGGCAGAAACAAGGCGGAGGTTTGAAACACGTCGATGGGTTTTGTTTACAGTTTTGTGAGGATTCTGCGGAGGGAGAGAGAGAGAGAGTACGATGGTGGTTCGTATTGGCCCCGGGAGACGCCAGACGCTCTGGGAAGTAAACAAGAACTTAGACGAAAAACTAACACATAAGTCAGCAAAACAAACGACGCTAATGAGAGAAAGTCATAAACAAAAGGGAATTCGGCCGCTCTTTGGGGGAGACGCACTTTCAAACCTGGAGTTAAAGCCGCAGAGATCGACGAGTGAAGAGCCTTATTTACAAAGATGTGGAGACGATTTATCAAAGAAACAGAGTCTGACGGACAAACATCTTCACCTGAGGAACAGCTGAGCCAGGACTCCGTGAATATAAAAACACAACTGGGAAGAGCGGAGCAGACAAATATAATCCGTCTTATTCTCCAGTGAATGAACATTAGTCATTCACAGACTGTCAGTGAATGACTAATGTTCCTCCTTGTTTCCTGTAGCTCCTCTTGTGACGCCTCCACTGTGCTGCAGGTGTGGGGGCTCTTGGTGCTTCTCCAGTGTTTCAGAAGAATAAATGTGTATATGTCTTATAAGCCACTGTTTGTTTACTTTAGACAAAAAACTGTTTCCTTCATGGTCAGTACGAACTCTCTGCAGTAAAAATCCACTGAACCTCCACAGAAACACAGCAGAGATGTACAAAAGTATCCAGTAAAACAGGGGTGTCCAAACTATTATCATCGAGGGCCGTATATTGAAGTGTATATGGTGTGGAGGCCACAGATTAGCGGTCATTGCAGTGAAAACTTCAACTGAGAACGTTTAGCGGGGTTTTTAAGTCGTGTCCCACATCTTCATTTGAGCTTGGAACCTTAAAACCAGCTCTTTTCCACAATAAAAGAGGTAGAATTGTTGTGATGCGTGCCAATTCAACAAGAACATTGGACACCCCTGCAGTAAAACAATGTGTAACAATACAGGTCTACATAGCTCATTATAACATTATAACTATTACTCATTAGGTACGATGTATTTGTGGCCATACCGCCTTTGCGATGCCCAATCCCGTCAGACCTTGGAAGCTAAGCAGGGTAGGGCCTGGTTAGTACTTGGATGGGAGACCGTTCAGTAACACCAGGAAGCCTAGCGAATGTAGTGAGTGAGTGAGTGGTTGGTGGTGGTGGCTGATGTGCGCAGACTGGTTGCCTCGCTTATCATCACCGAGTATGGAGTGAATGAATAATGCACCAAATTGTAAAGCGACTTTGAGCGTCTGGAAAAGCGCTATATAAGACTAATGCATTATTATTATTATTATTATTATTAGTTATGAGAAACATGACACCAACCGTACGAGCTCTCAGTGGAAGTGACACACACTGCACGGTATACACGCCATTTCCAAAAGTGTCAATAAATTGCCTTGTGTGTGTTTATTTCAATATTATTCAAATTGTTTTGATCATTTTTAATTCCTGAGAAATTAGGTATATTGAGAGGATGAAAAGGCTTTGGGGTCCGGACTGAAGCCTCTGGAGGTCCAGATCTGGCCCCATGTCCGCCAGTAAGAGAATAGCTTATATTTCAATTAGAGATAATTAGGGCGATAAATTGAATTAATTGAATTAATTCATGCTTTTAAAAACAGACGATGTGGAAAATGGCTAAATCGTGTCCGCCTCACATGCGCCGTGTTGCCAGTTTAGCAGCGTTTCAGACGCTCCACAGCGACTGTTTTTGGAAATGTCACCCGAAGAAAACCCAGAGACTTTCTGACTCTCTGCTGCTTTACAAAGGCCGCGCGTTGTGTTTTCGGAGTGCGCAATAGAGTTTTCTTCTGTTTAAACTGAGTCTGATCCTCTTCCTTCTCTCACCCTGATGCTCTGAGCAGAGGCAGCAGCTTAACTCCGCCCCTTTCCCCTTGAGTCTCCATGGAGACGGTTGTCAATCACAGCAGAGGCACGAGGATGAGAAAACTAAAATGCTTTTGAAAACTCCATGGCTTATTTAGAAGTTTTACTTTTGAGAGCAGACAAGGAATATTTAAAAGAGACTTTTTTTTTTTTTAATGGGCCTAATTGTGGGCTATATTATGAATCTACATATTAATGGTCTGGACTCTGAGCAGTTTTCCTATTATGAAAGATCAGGAGACCTTTTAAAAAAAAAATCCAATAATACTGATCGTAATCGTAATCATCCAAACTGAGTAAAAAAATAGTGATTTTCATTTTGGCCGTATTGCTCAGCCCTAGAGATAATAATCATATTATTAATAATGATAATAACATGAAACAGTCTCGGGCATGAACTCTTACCTCTTAAATAAAGTACTGTTCCTCAAACTCTACTGTCATACATTTACTTTGTTACTAACCACTTCTGCTAATAACAAGAAAATTAAAAACAAGATCAATAATCCCTCTGAACTTTGTGACTTATTGTTAACACTTACATTTAAACTTGTCTGTGTCCATTATTCTGACTCCGCCGCTGAAAATATTAACATTTTGTCAATTTTTACTGAGAAAATGCCTTATTTCTACATGAAAAGGTAAGTGAAAGAAAGTGCCGTGTTCTTCCATTATGTTGAAAAAGTCCCAGCGATGTTGGAGCGGCGTCTGAAGTGACTTCAGCCTGAACCCAAAGGCCATCTCTGCGTGTTGCTCTTGTATTATCATCATTAGAGCGATTGAACAAAGTGCTCAGGCTGCGGCAGGAACACGGTCTGCACCGGCTCCTGAGGCCTCGTGTAAAGACTCTCTGCACTCTGTTGATAACTCCTCGGACCAGGTTTAAAATCCCTCCTTCAGGGAAAAGAGATCGCTCTCTCTGAAATGTCCCACCGCTCCAGAGCTTCTCTGCACGAGCGGCGCCCGCTTTAAATAATGCTCTTTGATTTGACTTTGACTTTTCTCAAGGCGAGACGCTGCAGGTGAGAAAGTGAGGCTTCAATTAGAAAGTTTTGCTGTAGATTACTGACATAGACAAGAGGAAAGATGTGTGTTTTTATATTAAGATCATACATTTTATGCATAGAAATGGCCCAATTGTCTTTATTTTCAACGACAAAGTATAAATAATGGATCGAGCCAGGTTTAAATGTATGTTGATATGTTACAAAGTAAGTAAAAAATCTAATTCCGCCTTGTTTTTTAGGTTCAAAGCTCAATAAATCAGAAGAAGGAACTACTGTATATATTGAAAAATCCTTATGGAAAAACCTTCACAAAATGTCGTTGAGTGGAGTCTGTAAAGTGTAGAGTCTTATGGCGCGAATAAAGTGCAGATGTTGTTAAAGTTTAGTCTCTTTGACTGCTCATGTGTCCTGTGTATATTCCTCCCGTCTTTAGCCGCTGCTGTCTCCCACAAAGGATATCACCATATTTGGATTACATGTCAATCTCGGTCACAGCCTTTCCTGCTACACGTGGATACCAAACATGACAGTATTTGTGAATGAATAAGCGTGGGAAAGAAGAGAATTCCACAAAATCCCCCCAACATGGCGGCGCTCATGGTCTTTCCCGACCTTTTTCATTCACAAATCCAAATATGGTCATGGAAGCAACCTCCCTCTCTCTCGGTACAGCTGTGTTTGTTGCCCTTTCCTGCGAGCTGCATTTGTGGTTTCTGTTCCACATTGTTTCACTGGATCCTTTTGTGCGTCTTTGCCGTGTTTTTGTGGAGGTTCGGCGGATTTTTGT
The DNA here is from genome assembly GCA_007210695.1 of Neogobius melanostomus. NCBI lineage: Eukaryota > Metazoa > Chordata > Actinopteri > Gobiiformes > Gobiidae > Neogobius > Neogobius melanostomus. The sequence continues at coordinate 1,532,518 of VHKM01000155.1, forward strand.
TTACTGCAAAGAGTCCATAATGGCCCTGAAGAAGCAGCTTTTTAAAAGTAAACAAACAACACATTTGAGACCTACACATTTCTTCTTCTGAAACAATGAAGAGACACCAAAGCCGTCGCTCCACATAGCACGACTCGACCCCGCAGACCTTTCTGTTTCCACCACACACACACGCTGTACAGATCGTCATTAAAAGTTTTTAGAGCCGCGATGAGAACAAATGTGGACAAATGCTGCCCTCTGGTGGGAGTTATGGAATCATTCAGAGGAGCCAAGCTGTATTAAAACAGAAAATAAACTGCTAAACTATGAACTATGAAGGTAAGCTACATGCAAATGTTATGCTAACACCAGCTAAAGCTGCGCTAGCAGCGGCTAAATGCTATTATCGGCAAAATCCCTTTTTAGCACAGCGGTATGATGTTGTGAAATATTAAATCCGTATGACCTGCGTGTCAATAGTGAGGGCTGTCCACTCTCTCGTTGGCCAATCAGAGGCCAGAGTCTGTCCACGTCACATCAGACACGGGTCAGCGCTTTGGCCTCAGCCAGAGGTCGGTCCCAAAACCTATACCTGGTCAGGGGGTCAGCCCTATGTTCCCCCACTTCGATTGATTAAGATTAGGCACCAGCCCACTATCCTTAAGGTTAGTGGCTATAGGGCAGGGTCAGGGTTAAGCTGCTTGATATATGTATGACGGTTCACTCTCATGACTTGTGATTGGTTGAAGTACCAACTCACCTACGGAAAAAAAAATCGCACTCGGGGAACATAGGACCCGGGGAACATAGGTATGCACCCCCTGGTCAGACCAGTTTGGCCTTTGTTATGGAAAAGCTCGACAAAGCGAGTGAAAGAGCCATTCGGCTGACACGCACCTGCATGTGGAAAGCACCACAAGAGCCCCCACACCTGCAGCACAGTCGAGGCATCACAAGAGGCGCTACAGGAAACAAAAAGGGGACACACGAGGAGGTATCCGGGCGAGACTCACAGCTAAGCCACATATGCCTCTATCCCTACTATTGTTCCGGTTAATGAACGTTCACTGGAGACTAAAACAGATTATATTCATCTGATACGCACGTCCCAGAAGATGGTGAAAGACTGTTGTGGAGCGGAAGAAGAAGGAGGAGGAGCTGACCAGTGCAGGACGCCACGCTCTGAAACAGGGACAAACAGAGGAGACTGAAGGCAGCCAGGTTTCCAATGGTTTCCTCGACCTCCAAAAACATGCTGCTCAGGTCGACCCACAGCGGCTCAGGACTAACACCTGAACAAATAAAGCTCTTACTTATTCAAGCTTCAAAATCCCTGAAAAACCGTGGTAACTTATACATATACATTTAAACTTGGCTCCATCCATTATTAAGATTTTGTTGTTGAACATATGAAGACTTCTTTTCACCTGCAGCCTCTTAACGTGTCGTCCCAGAGAGAAATATCCTTGAAATGTATTTGTTAGAGATATAAACCACTCGGGGTAAATACTCTGCGAACATCAAAATAAACCGCCCCTTTAAGAACAAACTATAATTGAAATGAATGAGAAAAACATATTGGATAAAGCAGCCCAAGGATTTAAACTAAACCTCTTCATTTCCACAGAACAAACGCCGGCTCTGACCTTTTCCCTTGTTTTTCTTCTCAACAACTCGTTTATTTGACTTATGGACTTCATTAGAGCCGCAAAAATAATCAGCGCTTCCCGTCGTAAAACCGCGGCTTAATTTACCGTTTTTAATCGAACCAACTGCACGGAAAAAAAGCGCTGAAGGTCAGTGAGGAATAGCTCCAGGAACGGGCTGAACGCGGACTTCATAACCGCTCTCCAGGCGCCGGAGACACACAGCGCTTTATTGAGTTTTCTGATTCTTTCACGAGAGCCTGGAAACAAACAATCTGTGAATGAATTTGTGGGATTATGAAGGAAATATTTGTTTTTATATTTTTAAATTCCCTGTATTCCTGACCTTTTCTCCATGAGCTTCATGAGGTCCTTCTCCCTGAAACGGTTTAACGGCTGTGAAGTCTGAGCCGTTTCATCGTGAAGCTCATTGAGGAAATGTCCAAAGTGCAAAGCTGTAATCAAAGCAAAAGCCGGCGATTTTTAAGAATATATTTCACCCTTTTGGTGGAAAACATAATTACGTTTGTGCCTTCAGTGCACAATAAAAGAAATAAAAGATAAACCGATAGATAAAAATCGTCTCCAAACCTTTGACCATGACATTACATTTAACAGCAAACTTGAACTCACTTGAACAAAGACCCTGGACTGTTTTATCTCCCTCTGCACAAACCAAACCACTCACAAAGCCGGCAAACTGTGTGAGTCGTTTACAGTGTTGCCACAGATCACTTGAGAAAGTAATCTGATTCCTGATTACCGTACTCTTTTGAAAAGTGACTTAATTACTTTACTGATTACTTGATTTTAAAAGTAACTAAATTGGATTACAAGTTACTTCATCAGTTACATTAATCAGCTGCTGACATCACTGGTTTTGTCAATACTTGACGTACAGGTGCTCGTCATGTAATTAGAATATCATGAACAAGTTCATTTATTTCTGTAATTCAACTTAAAATGTGAAACTAATATATGATACAGACTCATTACAGGCAAAGTGACATATGTCGAACCTTTGTTATAATTTTGATGCCTTTATAACAAAGGCATCAAAAAGGCTTTTGTTATAAAATATTCTTATTTTATGAGCTTTTTCATTTAGGGTTTTTACAAACTGAGCCATAATCAACATTATAACAAATAAAGGCGATACATATCTCACTTTGCATGTAATGAGTCTGTCATAGTTTCACAGTTTAAGTTGAAAAACAGAAGTGATGCACTTTTCATGATATTCTAATTATAGGACGATATTTCCATCTCTCTCCTCTGTTCTACAGCTGAAAATGTGACTTGTCCCACACATTATACGTCACTACATGAGACCCAAGAAAAAAGAATTATAGTTCTAGATTTTTCCTCAGGAAAATGACAGAATAGTAACTCACAGAGACTTGGAAAAGTGACTTTAATCTGATTACTGGTTACTCATTACTGTAAAAAGTATCAGATTAGAGTAACTCGTTACGGGCATCACTCGTCGTTTCTTTCCTGCTACAACCTTTTTTGTTACCTCTTAGTACATCAGGATACTTAGAGCCTCACAACATATACGATCATTTGTGCAGTTTAGAAACATTTTAAGTATTTTTTCATTGAGAGTGAGTGAATCGTCTCTGGTTGCATAGCAACGTCGTCCCACAACACTGCGTTTTTGGAAAATACAACAGTGACACCTAATGGGCACGACTGAAATGACAAGAAGAAATTCAAAGATTTCTTTTTAGAAAGGGATATTGTTACTTGACCCGGAGTGTTAGGAAGTAAGTCACTTCAAAAACATGAAAACGTGGCCTGAATTCCCCTCTGTACGGCAACACGACGGGGACAAACCTTCTTCCTTGTTGTGAGGCATCTGCACAGCGCCACCTACTGTTCTGGAGTGCACATCATTAGGACAAGAGGACCTTTGACTTTGGAGCCTTTATACAAATGAAGAAGAGCAGAAAACTGTGTATTTGTCTTTCAAATGTTATCTTCTAAACACAGATCCTACTCCAGTAAAGTACAGATCCTCAAGTACTGTAGTAGATTTACTTTGTTACTCACCAGAAAATGAAGGTCGGTCAAAAACATCCGACTTCATAACCGTCGACCAGGCTGCGTTTGGAAACAATGGGTTTTCAAACGTTTCCTCCCGAGCGCCCGGAGCCGCCGCGGTGTCACATTCACTTTAATGTTTGAGGCGAAGGAATTAATCTGCGAAGAAACAAAAGAGGGATTAATGAACCAGGAAGTGAAGGCTCCTGTGGGAGGGGCAGCGCCGGGGCAAGGCATTGTGGGGAAGAGAGCGAGAAGAGGAGAATACAGTAAGATGGCAGGACTTATTGTTGAGCTACTTTTCTTCTTAACGTCTTAGTTTTAATGTCAGAGTAAAATCAAACTCTCTCTTCACACTTGTTCATAATACACATTTAATCCCGGCGTGTTGTTCTTCTTCTTCTGCCGCAGGATCCTGGAGCTGCAGGAGCGCGGCGACCTGGACGTGCTGAAGCAGAAGTGGTGGCCCCGCACCGGCCGCTGCGCCCTGTCCCTGTCGGGCGCCCACTCGGGAGCGCCCCCCGTGGGCCGCTCCCTCAAACTGCACAGCTTCACCGGCGTCTTCTGCATCCTGGCGGCCGGGCTGCTGCTCGCCTGCATCGTCGCCGCCCTGGAGGCCTGGTGGAGGAGCTACAACTGCCGCGCCGACTCGCCCAAAGAGGTGAGGCTTTCGGGGCAGGGGTGTCGAGATGAACTGGGGTTGCGATCACCAAGAATATAGAAGGTCAGCGCAGGGTTGAGGTCTCAGACACATCAGCTCCAGTCCAGAGAATCAAACGTACAGAACCTGAGTGTGCGGGTCGAGACTTAACGTTAAGACTCATGAACAGCCTGATGTAACTGCACCAAATCGTTTGCTTGCAATGTCAACACGTCAACCGGACATTCGAGCGTCTCCCAGAGAGAATGGAGGACTCGCTAAGAAGTGTAGCGCGCTAAAAAATAAATAAATGAAGACAGAGACGAAAAATCACGGGAAAAAGATGCAAAACTAAATCTAAAAGAAAATCTCCCTTTGAGTCTATTGAGTCTACATCATAGACCGTTAAAAAGAATAGACTCCTCCTCCTCACTCCTCCCCGTTTACCATAATGACCACGTTCGAGGGGGAAATCATGGCGGATTTACAGACTCCTCCTCCCCAGCTCTGACGAAGCATGTTCCTAATAAGGGCATAAGGGCGGGATCTTCACTGTAGACTCCGCCCTTGCGTGACGTGTAGCTCGCGCAGCTCCAATGCTAACAGTCCAACCTCCGTTAAGTAGGAGATTTTTAAAAAAAATATTTCGAAAACCAGCCTGGTTTCTTTTTTTGTGAGTAACCCAGCGTTATCTCAGGAGGAATATGTAGCCATAGAAAGTGTTAAAAAAATTGAAACCAGTCCAAGTCCAATTCTTTTCAATGGGGGCCTAGCGGCTATATGGAGGTACTACAACAATGGCGGAGCAATGGTGGCCTCCAGTGTTGCGGTCATAAAGCAGAGCAGCTAGCGGCCATTGGTCTACATCCTTCACTAACTCAGCACCCTTTAGGTCCCATGGATTCTGCCCCCAAACTCTGAGGCCGTGTTTCCCAACCAGGGGTACAGGGACAACAACATTATTTTGCACAACATTTTCCATCCATCCATTTTCTTCCGCTTTATCCGGGGCCGGGTCACAGAGGCAGTAGACTGAGCAGAGACGCCCAGACTTCCCGATCCATACGCACCTCCTCCAGCTGTTCTGGGGGACCCCGAGGCGACACCAGGCCACAGATAGCCCTTTTCCACCAAGCTGGTTCCGGGCTGGTTCCAGTTTCAGAACCGGTTCTTTCGTTTTCCACTGAAAAAATGCTGGTTCTTGGTTCCAAAAACTGGTGCCGTTTGGAAACCAGTTAAAAGCTGGAACAAGAAACGAGCACCAGTGATGTCAGCGGTTGGGGGCGTGGCTTTCTCTTCTGACAAACAACCAATATTAGTTAGTTAGTGCTTATAACTTCCTGGAGAAGCCAGAACAGTCTCTGTGGAGGAAACTAACTGTTGTTTTGCTTTATGCTCTTTAGCTCCAGCTAAAACAAGAGGGAGCCGTTAGAAAGAAGAAATCAAAATGTTAACGGCTGCTGTGACTGAAGCATAAAATTATTTGTGTGGTATTTTATAACCAGAAATGGCTGTAGTAAGATGTTACTATCCATGTTTTATGTGACAGTTGACTTCCCAAAGTGTTGCTATGGCAATAGGCAGAATAGAGTTCGGGAAAATCCACAGTTACAATGAAGATCGGCCATCTTTGCAGCAGTTAGCATACATTTCCATTGACTAACATTAGCTAAAAACAGTATAAAAAGTGGAGAAAAAAGCCGTGGAACGACTCCGTTAGCTGCTGAGTCACTGCTGGTAAAAACATCTAACTCACTGTGTTTTAATGTGAACAATAACTCCAGTACTTTAACTTTTAAAATCTCCATTAGTTTATAATTGCTGCTAATCCCATAATGCTTAGCGATATGACATCACATTCCTGAACTCTATACCAGCTCTCAATTTGGTGGAAAACCAAGTCAGTACGGAACCAACCCGGCACCAGCACCAGCTCTGAACCAGCAGCTTGGTGGAAAAGCCCTAAGCGACATAGTCCCTCCGGCGTGTCCTGGGTCTTTCACGAGGCCTCCTCCCAATAGGACACGCGTGGAGCACCTCTTTATACTTACACATATTGCTTTTAAGTGATTTCTTTCTAAATAAACACCCTTGAGGTCGGGGCTACACGGACAACCATGACTTTTTATACTGTTCCACAGACACATCGTAACATTATTCATGTGTATTTGTTTATTCATTGGTCCAAGTTCGCCGCAGTCGATCTGTCTTAGCTTTGCCGTAGACGATCTGGACACGTTTGTCAGCAGTGGACTAAAGTTATGACGCCGCGCACTGACGACCTTCGAGACTCGTTCCTCCTTTGTCAGTCTCTCTTCGCGAATTTACACCATATACTGCAAAACACGATTAAGCTTTTTCCACTGGCCAACATCACACACGTTTTGTCACTTCTTTTAAGCTCCTTTTTAAGATTCACCGACAGAAAAGACATTGAACTTCGTAACCGTTTGTGTTTCATGCGGCAGAGATTTTTAAACCGAAAAACAAAAGACACTCAAATCTGCAGTCTGACAGTTACCATAGTTACTGTAATATAATTCTTGGCCGCACCGCCTTAATTTTAGCTTTGATGTGATCCATAATTCAAAATGGATGTGATGATGCGCTTGATGTCGGTGAGATGAAAGGACTGAATGTGGTTTGTGAATTTAACTCTTCCAAATGATGATCAGGGGAAAACATTTGGAGATTTCTTTCCAAAACTCAAAATTATGACGTTCAAGAAAGTCGTGAAAGCAGAAGAAGAAGTGACTCCAACATGTCTGTGTGGCTCCCTGGTCTTTCCCACGCTTATTCATTCACAAATACTGACATGTTTGGTATCCACGTGTAGCAGGAAAGGCTGTGACCGAGATGACACTGTAATCCAAATATGGTCATTTCCTTTGTGGGAGACAGCAGCGGCTAAAGACGGGAGGAATATACACAGGGCAGACTATATATATATAGCCGATATCTCCGGAACCGAATGTGACTTTTGCGTATAATTTTGGAACCATAAGAGATAGAGACTGATTTTTCTCTTTCAAACGAACTCCCTCTAAACGTTAATGTCCTAAATAAATCAGCCCTATGCCTCTCATAAAGCGCCCCCTGCTGTCACAGTTCAACGCTGACACACTTTACAGCTTCGTACACAGGATTATAGATGGGACATTTGGAAGAATCGACCAAAAATATCGGCATCATTTTCCCCACATTCTTTTTTTTGGCTCCATTTTTTTTTTTTCTCATTTCTGCCATGATGTTTTTCTCGTTTTCCCAATTTGTTTGTCATTTTTGCTCATTTTTAATTACTAATATTTTCCCTATTTCCCTCAATGTTTCCCCATTTTTTTCTCATTTTTCCCCCAATATATTCCCAATTTTTACATTTTTTTTTCCCTCTCATAAAGCGCCCCCTGCTGTCACCGTTCAACACTGACGCATTTTACAGTTTAGGAGCTTCATACACGGTCGAGCTCTAGTGCAGACAAAGGGACTAAACTTTAGGGCCGTTTTCATTCCACTCTTTTTAACAACATCCGCACTTTAGTCGCTCCGTAAGACTCCACACTTCACAGGCTCCACTCAACTACATGTGGAAGTTTTTTCAGAGGAATGTTTTAATATCTAAAAATGAAAGTATCTAAAGCGCGTACCGAAAAACTCTTTTATCTTTAGATCCAAGTTTTGATGCTGTTGGTCCAGGGACAGAATTGGTTCTTTCAGCTCAAATACATCTTTTCCGCCATTTTTAAAAATCTTTTTCCCTTTTATATTTGTTTTGCCCCATTTTGTTCAAAGATGTTTTTATTATTTTTGCCATGATTTTTTTTCTCGTTTTCCCAATTTGTTTGTCATTTTGGCTCATTTTTTTTATTACTAATATTTTCCCTATTTCCCCCCAATTTATTCCCAATTTTTCCATTTTTTCCCTCCACAATTATTGCTTAATTTTGACCCAATTTCTTCCAAATTATTCCCCATTTTTCACTTGTTTCTTGACCTTGGAGATGATCCCGATATTGCAAATTTGGAGATCTTCCACACATTAAAGGGATTAGATGCAAGTTGGTCATTTTTATACTCACTACTGCCACCTCAGGTCTTACACGTAACTACAGTTCCTATATTAAGCTCGTGCATGACGGCACTTCAGACCCGAATTAACATCTTTCTGAGTGACAGTGCAGGATTTTAGAGGCAGTTGTGGTGAACAGGTCTGGGCTCATTCTACACATTAGGACATGGCTGGAACATGTAGGGGAGGAAAATACTTCATTTTAACATTTTTAAACTCTGTATAGTCCCTTTAAAGGGGGGGTATTATGTAAAATGGACTTTTTCAAGCTTTATATCATGTTATTATGTCATTCCCTCATTAAACACATGCCTGGAGTGTTGCCTTGGCTCATTCACATATTTTTGAGTAATCAGTAAAAACTTAGACGGCAGCCATTTTAGGTGTAGCTATGCCTCAGTCCTCCTAGGAACGCCCCCACCTCCTGGAGACGCCTCTGGACCTTTCGTCACCAGCCAAGCCACCAACCACTGCTCCTCAGCTCAGCAGAGCCCCCTCCCCGCACAGTAGTGTTGTTTAGATGCCACAGCAGTGTGCTGAAGGGGGCGTGTCGGAAAGCTTCTTAAAGAGACAGAGGCCTATTTCAAGACGTTCAGTACAGCCATTTTGAGAGAGCAATTTTATTCAAGGCAGTTATTTTAATTTACTGCATATACAGACCAACAGAAGGTTACGTCATCATTGTAGTATGCTATAGACTGGTGCTATGTGATTGAAAAAAGCATAATACCCCCCTTTAATGTTCTGTTTTCTGCTTCTGGACCGCACATATTTTATTATGAGTATCATCATATCAGTATCGTTCAGGTATCGGTATCGAAAACCAAGTATCGTTAAAGTGCTCGTATAAAAATGTTTAAACCTGGCTTTGTCCAGTATTTAGATTTCATCGCTGAAAATATTGGCAATTTACATAAAAAGTCTCAAAGTAAAATGTCTAAGCTGTAGTCGTTTTAACCCCGAGCAAATCGAAACGGCAGCTTCGAGTTCTCGCCTTTATTCATGTATGTTTTTTTAATCTTTGATCCAAACTTTAATCCCGCTGTAATCCCGGTTCAGTCCGAGTTTCTCTTTTCTTCTCCCGCTCACTCTCCTCACTCCTTATCCGTCCCTAATGATTTCCCAAAGCCTATTAATCACATTTCTCGACGTTTCTGATGACGAATTGCCTTCGACGCCGCATTAATCTTCGCACAACAGCCTTCAGTGTGACGTGGGCCCCGCGCTCCTCCCGCCGGGATCAGCCTGAGCCGCCGCCTTTTATTCATTTAAACGCTTCTTATCGCCGCACGACAGGAGTTCGATGGCGGTAATTGTCGGCACGCGTGTATAACATGTGATTGTATCGATACGGTTAAGCAGAATGAGGCCGCTTAAAGTGCAGCAATTATCATAAACGCGACGAGATCGAAGGTAGAACGCAATCAGGCTTAATGTGATGCAGTAAAGGACATTGTAATTGCGTGAACACGGGAGGGAAATGAAATGAAACGATGTCTTTACATGTGTTTAAGGCAAAGACACTGAGGCGCAGGAGTTTGGCGCCGTTTAGTGGCGGGAAACAAGTCCTGAGCGTCAAACAGATCAGACTCTGGCACAGACTCTATTGCACACACTTGATGTGATTAAAGGGGGTATTATGTAAAATGGACTTTTTCAAGCTTTATATCATGTTATTATGTCATTCCCTCATTAAACACATGCCTGGAGTGTTGCCTTGGCTCATTCACATATTTTGAGTAATCAGTAAAAACTTAGACGGCAGCCATTTTAGGTGTAGCTATGCCTCAGTCCTCCTAGGAACGCCCCCACCTCCTGGAGACGCCTCTGGACCTTTCGTCACCAGCCAAGCCACCAACCACTGCTCCTCAGCTCAGCAGAGCCCCCTCCCCGCACAGTAGTGTTGTTTAGATGCCACAGCAGTGTGCTGAAGGGGGCGTGTCGGAAAGCTTCTTAAAGAGACAGAGGCCTATTTCAAGACGTTCAGTACAGCCATTTTGAGAGAGCAATTTTATTCAAGGCAGTTATTTTAATTTACTGCATATACAGACCAACAGAAGGTTACGTCATCATTGTAGTATGCTATAGACTGGTGCTATGTGATTGAAAAAAGCATAATACCCCCTCTTTAAACACATGATGGACAAATGTGGAATGAGTCTGTTCTTCTTTGTATCGGCCACCAGGGGGTAAAGGGAACTGTGTACCCAGGGCCCAGGGCAGGGTGGGGGGCCTCAAAAGTGCTGCTATAAAAAGTGTTTTGTATTACATTTTCTAACTTCCAAACAATTGAACACAACCAGGCCGAAATACAACGGGTGCTTGACAGAATTTGCACAAACAACAATGATGGATGAATCTCAGGGCCCTGACATCCCTTTAAAAATGTGCCATGTGGTTCAGCGCCGCACCCTTTAACTCAACAGTGACTTTGAAGAGGTGGGAGAGCTCTGCAATGCAATGACACGGGGCAAGGAAAGATAAGTCTTAGTCTTGCCTCAGTCTTATGCCTCTTATCTAACACTCGCCTCGTATCGCAGGCCTGAGATGCAACTTAAACTTAAACATGAGGCGAGTCCCTGAAGTGGACGGTGCAGAGTCAGAGTCAGAGCCAGAACTGCCCTCTTCGCTTCTTCTCTCCTCGTTTTAACCTATACGTTTATCGTTCCTTATATCTAATTGAAAGCCATCAGGTCAAAACAGTGACAAAAGCCACAGGCCACTCACGCTGACTTAATTATGCTAATTACTCACGCACATTTGCAGACTCGCATTATAAATGCGCAGCATTGGAGACAACGTGGTCCACAACCTAAAACATTGTCCTCGTCAAACCCTGGTGTCAGACATGGAGATCATGATTTATTTAAAACTTATCATCTCTGCTGTGATAGACATTTCAGTGCATGATTTTAAAATCAGACTCTTGTGCTGCAGTTTAGGTCTGTCTGTAAAAAAGCCATCCATCCATTTTCTTCCACTTGCCAAATCACATTGCACCAGCCCCTATGGCTCCTCCTGCAGGTGGTGGGTCCACAGAAGGACGGCCTCATGGTTCTAACCGGGCCTGTTGGTCTCTCATAAGGGGCTTCTGAACCGCTCTTTGTCTGACCCGTCACCTAGGACCTGTTTGCCATGGGAGACCCTACCAGGGGCACCAAGCCCCCGACAACAGAGCTCCAGGATCAATCAGGCTCAAACCCTCCACCACGTTAAGGTGGAGGCTCCAGGAGAGGTTGTAAAAAGCGACTCTATTTATTCCTTGTTTATTCCCATTAATTCCTGTTCCTGAAAATTTCCTATTAACCCTATTAAAAAGTGAGTCAAAACGGCTGAGATATGGTCACAGATCGTCAGAAGTCGTACCTAAAGAGTCGTGGAGTCTCCACGACTCTTTAGGTACGACTTCCGGACTGATTGCGTGCCTACAAAGGGCCTATCTCACCGACCTGGAGACTAGTTGTTTCTCTGAAGTCCCTGCATTGTCTCCGAGACCTGTCGGATTATAAGGAGATCTCGGAGAGACTCCATACGACTCTTTGAGATCTCCTTGGTATCCGACAGGTCTCGGAAACAATGCAGGGACGTCACAGAAACGAGGACAAAAAATAGTGTTCGCGACACAACTGCTTGAGACTGTAGAGACCTCTCAGAGACCATGCGGAAACTCCACTGAAATGGAACCTGTTCATTTTCATCAAGACTTCCTGCAGACTCACCTCATCTCCAGGGGACGTCTCGGAGAAATATCCGTGACCAAAGGTGACTCGAGTCTCCAACTATTTCAGTCATGTCTGATAGATTTTTGTCCAGTTTTAGTTTTACATTGAAAGAAAGTATTGGTATTTGGAAAGATAGATTCATCATCAAAGTCCCAGTGACATTGATAAAACTGTAAACGAAAAACAGAAACTATCCCCGTCTGGACTGATACAAAGCCGATATTGACTTGGAGTTTGTGGCAGTGTTGTGGGCCGTTCACTATCAGAGCGGGGGACATTAATTTGCCGGTGTCTGGTCTTCGCAGGTGTCTCAGGACTTGACTTTTAATGAGTTTGGAGCAGACGACAGCTGGACAGAGGGAGAGGCAGGCTGGGACTGCGCAGGTCAGAGCAAAAACAATTACTAATGTCTTTGAGTGAACATATAAACGTGTGTGGGGATGGTTGTTATGAGCACAGGGAGAGAGACACAGGGGCTCAGGGCAGAAGATCAGGAAACACACAGGAGCTCTTTGTCTGCTTTGTGCCGGGATTTGTTCTACAGGAGAAAAGTGACGTCCTTGAGGCGAGACGCTGCAGGTGAAACATCATTTTTCAGGCAGTGGCAAATGTTTAATGTCTTAGTTTTAATGTGAGAGTAAAAAACAGACCAAACTCTCGCTTTACGATGTCTATTTTATGATGTTTTGGCGCAAGCGAGCCGGAGAAGGGAATTTCAACCCTTGATCCTGAACCTAAAGCGTGTTTGGAGATGGTGTCTTGTAAATGCACCACCGGATGCACAATGTAAAAAAATCAAAGATGGTGCACGGGAAATAAGAGGTCATCGAGAGGAACAGAAGAGTCTAGAAACGGTTGAATCTGTGGCATCAGATCCACGGGGCATAACTTTGCATCCCCCATATCTTTACCCCAATTTAAATTACAATATGCTGTTTACGAATGCCAACCTAACAGCAATAGAGACATGATTCATTAACATTGCACAAGACTATTAGGGTCATGAAAAGAACACATGCGAAATATGAATAATAATAATGATAATTGAATGGAAGCAGAATGTCATGTAAATTTGTATTACAATGATCAGGCTCAGATCAAACCTTTAGTTGAGTTTTTTTTAGTTTAGTTTATCACTTTATTTGAGCAGTTACAATTCTGCTCAAAAGGGTTAGGGTCATTGCAATAAAAACATTAAATCATAAAACATTAAAACATCATTAAAACATTAAATCATACACATTAATATACATATGCCTACAATTGTTAGGATTACCAAAAGTCACTAATACATATTATACTCAGTGAATATTATTATGTACGTTTTACAACTACAACAACGCTCTCATTTCATGTACGATGTCTGGTACAATGCAAGTGACAAAAGGCCATTACTTAGTTACAGACGGTTATCAATGCCAAACACAGTCAACACTCCCGAAAGTCACTAGTTTTGTGTTAAAAGAACATTAAATACATATTATCTGTGATCTTGCAACTTCCCAGTTGTCATTTCCATCCTTAATATGGTATTGATTAGTGTACAGTTTTGCTTGGTTGCGTCCTTTTATGTAAGCCCTGCATAGTGTAGTGCGTTAAAAAGCCAGGGTGTAGAGCGGGTCCATTGAAGAGAGTTGCTTATGATCATTGACATTGATTTTATCATCTACGTATACAAAACAAAATCCCATAACAGGACATGTGAGTTTAACATTGGCCTTTTATTAAGCTAACCAGTTATGGGCAATGACGCCGTCTTTGATGACTGATTAGACCATGTTAACGCAATTGGTCTTGATAACATAGCTTTTTCAACACTAACGGGTGCGTACCTATCTTCCCCGGGTGCAATTTTTTTTTTGTACATCAACCCATCACAAGTCATGAGAGTGAAGCGTCATAAATATATCAGTCAGCTTGACCCTGACCCTGCCCTAGACACTAACCTTAAGGATCGTGGGCTGGTGCCTAATCTTAATACATGTTCTCCCACTTCTATTGACGGGGGACATAGGGCTGACCCCAAACTAACCCGTTTACCATAATGGATGATGAGGTCATTTTTGATGACCGACTTGACCGTTTTTAACCTCTTAACCTCAGCTTTACACAAATCTAAAAGCTTCTCGACTGGAGTTTACAGGCTGTAGGCCAGTGCGACGCCTCATTTGAAAGCTAAGACCTGCAAAACTGATTTTGTTGCATTATTTAAACGCTTTTGTCGTGTTTATGTATTTTTTGTAGCATTTTTCTGCCACGTTTTTGTCGCTTTTTCGTGGCTTTCTTGTTGATTTTTTTGGTGCTTTTTCATCACTCTTTAGTCTCGCTTTCTCTGTTGTGTTATTGCCACATTTTGGAAGTGTTTTTGTTTTTAAATCGCTTTCTTGTCATTTTTTGTTGCTTTTATCGTCACCTTTTCATCTCACTTTTGTCGCTCTTTTGTTGCTTTTTCATCACTCTTCAGTCGTGTGTTTTTTGCCACTTTTTTGCTTTTAGATTTGGGTAAAGTCTAACACAAGGATAGAGCTTGACAACATATATGTTTTAATTGAGCCCCCTTGAATTAATACAAGTAGCTACGTTGCCAAAAATCAGAAACAAATGCCCGTGCGTCACATTTTCAAATTTCCCCCCTGACTATACAGCAAAAGTTTCAAATCGATATCTCTACGTTTATTTTTTCCTCCCCCTTCGCCTGCAGCGTCTCGTTTTAAATGCACTTCTTGTTCTACTCTGTGTGATCAGATCGGACCAAATCCCAATAACTTAGATTTTGTAGACTTTAAAAGCTACATTCCCATCGATCTGTCTCTCATTTTTCTCCGCTGTCTCTCCGATAATGTTTTAGTCTAATGGACCGAACCAAAGCCCCAAGGCCGACTCTGCCGACTTTCAGACACTCGTTCACTCTTTCCTCCATCAAAAGATCAAGGACTCCCCACTCAGACCACACAACGACGACGACGAGCTGAAAACCGCTCGCTCTCATCCTGCACTGGGAGTCATTAACATTAGGCTGTTTTTGATTGAAGGCAGTATGGTGGTCAGAATAACAGTTTTCAAATAAGAATAAGTAAGCGTGTCTGAGCCTAATTGCATTTTACATCTGGGAGTCTGAGCTGTTGGTCTGGTTACTCATTGATTTTCCACTCAATTTAATGTTCTATTTCTGTTCGGATTAAAAATGTGCCAGTGGTTCCCAAAGTGGGCACAATTTCAACGGCTGATATTTACAGTGTAATTAATCGAAATCCAAGTTATTTAGCTACATTTTTTCCATTTTGCTGCTTGCTGTTATTATTGGCACAGAAAACGTTTTAAAGTGGGGTCGCGGTCTGAAAAAGTTTGAGAACCACTGCCCTATACAATTCAATGGGAGAGACACATTTGGAAAGAAATGTCTGAATGTTCTCCCTGATCGTTATTTGGAAGTGATTGGATTCACAAACCTGCCACATTCCTCTTACGGCTCAAAGTCCTTTCATTTGACCAACATCAAGCACATCATTTGGAATACTGTCTCCCCTTTTGGAGCCCCCAGATTCCACATTCTCCGTGTTCGTCCCGCACTCCGCAGCAAATACGTTGCTGTCCTCTCTCTCCACTCCCAGGGCCTCCATCGCCCCCCGCCGCTCTGTTCCACCCCGACAAAAATACGTATCAACTGAATTTTCAGCTGCGTCAGAGTCCGGCCCGATCAAGCTCCCCATCACATGGCTCTAGACGTGAAAGAACAGCATCAACATCGAGGTTTTCAAAGTGAATACCCTTTGAGGACTATGTTACAAAATATTTTATGTATATGTTTATTTGATAGGGACAGAATAAAATAACCAATGCCATGTCCATAGGCCTTATAGCTAACAGCTAATTCGCAGACCTGGTCCCTAAGACATAAAAATACATAATACATTTACATAAATCATTACAATTAATACAAAATACAAAAGGCAATTAAAAGATTATACACTTCTGTTGTGTCCACAAGTTTGATTCAGTTTGAGCCATTGTTTAACTTTACTTTTAAACTCGTTCAGATCTGTGGCCCTTGTACTGCGAACGCCGTCTGTCTAAAAGCTGTTTTGCATCTGGCTGGTCTGCAGTCTCCACTGACAGCGCCCCCTAGTGATGATCCCGTGAGCTGCACATTTTTCAATCATCCCTGCAGCGATATCGGGAGCGAGGTTGTTGACACATTTAAAAACAATTTCACAAAAAAGTACTTATTAAAATTTTCAAAACTTAAAGCAGTACTAAGTAACGTGTTTACCTTAATAAATCCTTTCCGTAGTCCCTCTGGGGGTAATACAAGTGTTAATGGGATGATTTGGGGGTCTTTCATCTCCCCCTGGTGTCTCTGGGTCGGAGTCACCAATACACAATAATGGAATCACGAAGAAGAAGCTAACAGGCTAACGGGCAAAGCTAACTGCGGGATAGCCACTTAAACAGTATTTACAGCCAAGTTTGAGTGAAAAAAAATATTCCCATTGTATAACTGGATGTACAACACCTCTCTCCCTTCACCTTTTCTGTCAGCGTAGTATTTACTCTCCAAGACATTTAATAAGTTAAAAAATCGTAACTTGCTACGACACCTGCAGTTGCGCTTATGGCCTCTAGGGGCAAGAGTTACTTAGTACTGCTTTAAAAGATTATGCTTCTCTTGAATTCTGCACTTTTAAAGCTTGTTTGTACAGGGAGATCACACCTTTCATAGTGGACTGGTTAGCTTGGCCCACACAGTGATACAATATGAAAAATGAGAGAAGATCATTGCGTGAAAGTACAACTTGGCCGCACTGATTGACAGGCAAGATCTTATTAGACGAAAACAATTCAAATGAATCCTAATAGTCTTAGTTATTTTCTTTACATGAGCTCCAAATTTAAGATGGGAGTCCACAACTACTCCAAGATATAACATGGATATTTCCACTCATCAATCACACGACCCGATTCAGCGTCCATTGCTCTCGTTCACATTTCTTTCTGCCTCTGTCTCTCTGTCCCTCGCATGCAGGAGGAACAAGAAAACTGTGAAAGAGAAGTGGTCTGGCTTAGTTATGATCATATTCGCAGCTCTATTTCACAAACTCGTTGCTTTTGATGTTCACTTCGAGCCCCTCGTGGAGCTGCAGCAGCGGCGGACTGAAGAGGAGGGAGTGGGCGTTTCATTTGAAGGCGTCTGGAGCGGAGCTGAGCGAACAGAAGATGTGGAATCTGGGCGTTAGTTTATAATGAGCTGAAGGAGAATATGTTCTACTTCTCGTTTCTGTTCTACATGGATTGGTCCAGCCATTACAACGATATCAACCATAAACCAAGTCCAAGATTCAGCATTTTGACAGTTACCATAGTTACCACAATATTATTCTTAGCTGAGTCCAAGTCCTTCCTAACACACTGGGATTTCTCTCGTCGTCCACAGCCCTCTTTGGTTTGCCACAAGGATCTCCACTGGGTCCTGTTTTATTTTCACTACACCTTGCCCTTTAGTTCAGTCATCTCTAAGTAAAAGCACAGACACTGCAGGTCAAATATTTCTCTGATAAAAGTTGCTCTGTCGAGTGTTTAAAGTAGAAAGTACAAATCTGTTTAAATAAGTGTTAGGAACGATAACTTTGCGGCTTCAAAAACACAAACATGTGGCCTGAATCCCGCTCTGTACGGCAACACGATGAGGACAAACCTTCTTCCTTGTCGCGAGTCAGTGGCATTGACAATACATCTGCACAGCGCCACCTACTATTCATAGAGTGTGCATTATTAGGCACCAAACTGACTTTTCTTTACTTTCAAATGTAGTGGAGTAAAAGTACTACCCGAGTGAAGAACAGTATTTGTCTTTTATCAGTGATTGTTCATGGATCAATTAAAAACATCTTTATAAGAAAGTGCAATAGAAATAAATGGGTTTAAAACAATCACTAATGGACCAAACCTTTTCCCTCCTCCATTTATCCCCGCCCCCTCACCTGTCCCAAACCACGCCCCTCTTGCATGTAACCCCGCCCCCTCACCTGTCCTAAACCCCGCCCACCTCTTGCATGCAGGACCGGGAGGTGAACTTGGAGCAGGTGCATCGTCGCATCAACAGCCTTTTGGACGACGACCTGCCGCACAAACAACTCCCTGGCCCCGCCCTCGACATCTCCCCTCAGGTAACCCAGATGCCCTCCCACCCTCACTCCTGCTCTCCTGCACTCCTGTCGTGTCTATGTGAGCTGGGGGAAGTGTTTTTTTTTTACAATATGTCAATTTTTATTCCAAGTAGTGCAGCACATGGAGTAGACCAAGGACACAGGTGCATTTTATTGATGGCATTTTGAATGACACGTCCCCCATTGTGCATGTTTGGGATACTCATATACAGTATGACAGCGTGTTCCGGCTCCTGCCAATATCCAGCAACTCAACTGATTCACTTTATGAAGGCGATGTGTCATGGGTTAAAGAAAATGGACCCAAATGCAGCACAGCAAACCAAAACACTTTATAGCAAATTTAATTTAATGGACAAAATCCAAGGACAGGAGCAGGACCAAGACAAAAACAAGCACTGAGCACAAAACACACAAGGACCCAACAAAGACGAGGGAAAAACACAGGGATCTAAAAAAAAAAAGAAAAGGTAAAAGGTGAAACACATTAGGGCGGGGCAGGCAATGAACACAGAGGAAGCAAAGCAAAATCACAAGGACAGAACAGACACTAGAACAAGAACATTAAACAAAGAGCAGATGAGAACCATGACAGAGATGTGCTGCACTGTGTGAGGAAAATGGTGGTGACAAAGGATACTGACCCCAAGATTTTCAGATGTCACATTGCACGACGTGTGGATGGTACAATCGTGAGCTGCACTCCTCTCCACTGTGCCATGGTTTAAAGAGACACTCGTAGCTATGATCAAAGTTTTGCTGTAGCAGTTTCAGCCTTCACACGGCGTGTGTTTAACTGAGGCAAGTGCCGCATGTTAGCGGGGTTTATTTTCGCAGAAAAGTGCAGGGAAAGTCCTGTAAAATGTGGAGTCTCACTCATGCCCGGCCTCTGTTGCTTTGACTCTGGCGGCGTGTGGTGTTGACGGGACACTGACAGAGATCCTCTCTGCAGCGAGAGGAGACGAGCCTTCCAAAATATCTGATACTGTCTGATGTCGGTCGTTGCTCGTCTTTGGTCGTACAATGGTTCTATTTTAAATCTTTGTCCGCGTCTCAGTGTACGACCTAGCATGCAAGCATGTTCCTAATAAGGGCATAAGGGCGGGATCTTCACTGTAGACTCCGCCCTTGCGTGACGTGTAGCTCGCGCAGCTCCAATGCTAACAGTCCGACCCTCATTAGTACGAGATTTCTAAAATGTCTCCTACGATAACCAGCCCGGTGCCTCTGATTGTGTCTAACCCAGCGTAATCACAGGAGGAATATCGAGCTGTAGACAGTTTCAAACAATTAGGCACCGGCATTAAAGTTGTTTTTAACGTGTCTAAAGTGCAATGGATTCCAATGGGGACTAGCGGCTATATGGAGGTACTACAGCAATGGCGGAGCAATGGCGGCCTCCAGTGTCATTGTCGCAAATCAAAGCAGCCAGCGGCCACTGGCTATGACCTAAGATTTTCCCCCCTGACGTGTGATTATTCGTCGCAGACATCCAAAATCATGCAGCGTAACCCGTCTTAAGACACACCTGTAGCTTGTGAACAACATTTGAGAGAAATGGATCTATTTTCTTTCTGTCTCCAGGCGCTGACCGTCAGCTCGTACCTCCCGGGCGACTCTTCCTCGGGCCAGACCCTGACTCTGCCTCACCACGGAGGGGTGGGGGCACGCTGGGCCGCACCCTGCCCCCCGCGCTGTCCCACCTGTCCGCCTCGCATCTGTCCGGACCACCCCTGCCCGGGCCCCACCTCACCGGGTCGCTGCAGCAGTGCAAGCACCGAGCGCCTAACGGGGGGCTCTTCAGGCAGAGCCCCGGCAAGGGCAACATGCCCATGTCCTACCAGCAGGTGGCGCAGCGGCCCGAGGCGCTGGACCCCACACACAGCACGTCCATCTGAGACCGGGACGCTTTTATACGAACTCAGATGTACAGTTTACTCCGCCTCTGCCGCAGCCGTCTCCACTCACAAACACACTCTGTCCTGGGACAAGATAGATGTTTGTTTTGGCTTTATTCCTTCAAACTGATGGATCACAGGGCTCCAGAGTCAAAATGTAAACCTGAAAATGGATTTGTTACGACTTAAGCCTGGATGCTGTGTGTGTACAGGGAAATACGATAGATTTAGAGAGATACTTTTCAAATCTTTGCTGTAGATTACAAAGAAACATTGAGAAGAAGGTCTTTCCTGTATCTTTTTGAGGAAAACTTACGAAAACAGACGCTCCTCAGGCGATGGGAGGAAGAAATCTTATAAAAGGCAGCGCATACGAAGGCTCTTTGACACGTGATCATTTTTTATGAGAGCCCACACGATGTTAACACTTGACCTTGCGCCACAATTCAGCCGCAGAGTGAAACATAAGCGTTTTTCACTTCTGCAGTGACACAGACATGTCTCTGACGCCTGACAGACAGGGGGCGCTGTAAACTTGGGAGGGACGAGAGCAGAGACAGAGAAACCATCGTCAGGGCTCATGCTTCTGTCTGAGCAGGGAAACTTCGGTCCTTCGCCAACTCATTATTAACCTGCATAAAAGCCGCCTCTGCTCTCTCTCTCTCAGCTCCTAACCTGCAGGAGCCAGATCGATATTCCAGAGCCAATAACATTTGCACTGATATCAATCTGGGACCGCGCCGGCTTCAGTCGCTCAGGAAAAGGACACCGTTTTGGAGCAGCATTTGCCGCTGATTGGATCAGTTTTGATTAAACGTTGTGTGTTTGTGTTCTGTGTTTCAGCACACCCTGTGCTTTTTGGCGTTGATGCGGTTTTAATTAGTTTCTATTTGGCTCAAACACATTTTGGTCTGATTCCGAACGGTGAAGGCGGGAGCGGTTCAAGATGGAGTCTCATGGATTTGTAAATTCACAAATACCACAAGAATTCAGCTTTCAGGAAAGATAACACAGCTCTAACTTACGTTACTCATTAATGAGAAATGGAGGATTTAGGAAAAGCTTTTAAAGTGCACGGCGCAGGGTTTTGGTTTCTTATATTGACGATGCGTTTTGACTCACAGAGTCGACATCAGAGCTAATGGGGAAACACAGATGTGCATCACAGTACGGTGGCACAGTGGTTAGTGCTCATGGCTTAGTCCTGGGTTCGATCCCCGGCCGCACGAGGCCTTTCTGTGGAGTCTGCATGTTCTCCCTGTGCCTGTGTAGGTTTCCTCCGGGTTTCCACTTTCCTCTACCATAGTAAAATATGTACAATAGATTCCTCTCTGGGGCCAGGACTCCCCTGAAAAAGAGATTCTTAACCTCAGATGGACTACTGTATACTGGTTAAATAAAGGTAACAAAAAACCAAAACAAAAAATCATTTAAAGCGACCACTTTAAATGTGGTATTGTCAGTACCACGTGACAATAATTATCCTGAGAAAATATTTATAATATTTACTAAACATCTGGCTAAATAAAGAGCGTTAACAACATTATCATGCATTAGTTAGAATGCAGTGTAGTTAAATCAGGACAATGAAAGACGGAGGGGAAGTTTAAACTGTGAGTTGTGTCCAGACTCATTCCCGACTCTCCTTTTGCATTTCTAACATCGTCACATTTTAAAAATGTAAATATCCTCAAGTGAGGTGCACGTCTGGAGCTCTGGATTTTCATCAGTTGGAAGGACTCAAAGAATCTATATCTGAGTTTCTTTTGTCACGCACTTAAACCTTTCATTCCTCCTCCTGCCTCAAGGGCGCTGCCAATTATTTGTGAAGTGATCGACTAAATTCAAGTGGATCCATGAACTCATATTGACCTCGTCCTGAACTCGTGACATGAAATTCCAGATAAATATAACCTGTGTTTTCCTTTCTTTCCTCTTGAGCGGCGACGGCTGAACGGCGCCCCCCTGTGTACATTTCTCTTTTTGTATCCGAAAACGGTTTCAAGTGAAAAGAAAACAAAGCTGGCGTCGCTCCGAGCTGTAATTTTCTGTAAAAACCTGTACAAAGGAAGAACGCAGTGAGCTAAAGTGTATTTTGAATATTCCCGATTTTTGAAGTTGTAAATGAAAACCCCGTTAACACACGGCGTTATAAGCCTCTGTATCTGACTTTGTACATTCTGTTGGATTATTATCGGTTCATGGTGATTGTTATTAATGAAGTGCCGAACTCAGAACACGTCTCACCCACTCACGCCACAAAACCCAGCGCATTATTGTCATTTATTTGATCCAGTTTGGTATTTATTCTCCTGGCTGTGCGGTTCTTGGGGAAAAAGGTGTTCCAACATTTGACTGTGTCCGAATGTCCTCGTCACCCCTAACTCCTCATTCACGATGTGATACGATATAGGTTTGCTAAACTCCGGTAATAATGTGTTTCTGTGATAAACACCGACCAGATTCAAGAGACAGTTTCATATTTATGGATCAATATGAGGCAGATCAGGTTCATTTGAGATATGACATGAATGAAGAAACTGGCTTAAGGGGGCGCTATTGATCATTTAACAGCTAGTTAGCTTTTCATCGTCCATCCATCCAGTTTCTTCCACTTGTCCGATCCGGGTCGTGGGGGCAGCCCATAGACATAATAAATAGTGGACTTCCTTCTGCTTACTTTTGCCTGTTTATGTTAATGACAATCGTTCGAGGGGGAGTCCATTATGGATTTACAGACTCTTCCCACCCTGCTCTTAAAAAGGGCATAAGGGCGGGATCTTCACTGTAGACTCCGCCCTCGCTGGGCACGTAGTTCGGTCGTAACCGCGCCTTTAGCTCTGATGCTAACGGCCTGTCAAGCAAAGTCCCTCATTAATATACTTTCTAAAATGTTTCTTACGAAAACCCGCCCTGTTTCTTTAACTGTACCTAACCCAGCGTTATCACAGGAGCAATATCTAGCTGTAGAAAGTTCGACATGACTGGAAACCAGGCTTTACCATAGACTGTTAAAAAGAATAGACTCCTCCTCCTCACTCCTCCCCGTTTACCATAATGACCACGTTCGAGGGGGAAATCATGGCGGATTTACAGACTCCTCCTCCCCAGCTCTGACGAAGCATGTTCCTAATAAGGGCATAAGGGCGGGATCTTCACTGTAGACTCGGCCCTTGCGTGACGTGTAGCTCGCGCAGCTCCAATCCTAACAGTCCGACCCTCATTAAGTACGAGATTTACGTACGGCCATTGGGCTTTACTGTTGAGTTTACAGTTGTTAAAACGTGAGCAAAGAGCAATGCTTTCTAAGGGAAAACTAGCTTCCCAATCACATTGCACCAGCCCCTATGGCTCCTCCCACAGGTGGTTGGTCCACAGAAGGACCGCCTCACGAATCCAACCGGGCCTGTTGTTCTCTCATAAGGGGCTTAGTTTTACTTTTCACCGTAACGATTTAAATTTAAGTGGTTTAGACATCTGACAAGTTACTACTTAAAGGGATATTTCAGGATGTTTGACATAGGGCCTCATTTCCTAGTTATCCAGAGTGTTGTTGATGTCTGGAGATATTTTTTTCTTAAATTCATGCAGTTCTTATATTTGAAGAGTCTAGTGGCGCTAGGCTAGGGCAAGGCTAAAGCATTTCTATGGTATCAGTTAGCCTGCATTAAAAACAGTCTGACCCACTCCACAGTGCACCTGAGGTAAATCACTTATAACACCAGACTAACCATATAAATGTCTGTGTTAATAGAATCATTTTAACCATTTTGCATTTAAAATAACATAATATTTGAGCAGCATCAGCTTCGTGGCTGTAAGCTAACGCAGCGGCGGAGTGATCTGCGAGTAAATAGTCCCTCAAAATGCGGTAATTCATGTGATACAAGGTCAGTTATATTTCAAACATTATTGGCAGATGTTACAGATGCTCTCCCTTTGTTTTCTGCGACAGGATTGGTCAATAATCCAGTCAATCAAATTTAAACTGTCGGTGTTTATCGCTGAAATTCGCTCATTCTGATTCGGGCACGGCTCATACTTTCTCCTCATCGTGAGAAAGTAGCGAAGAGTCCCAAAAGCAAACATGACCTTAGTTTCTCACCACTTTCCCCCCCAAGCGCAGAGATCCGTGAGCTCAGTGTGTTTCCAGGCTGTTAATATTCCATCAATAAAAAGAAAAGATAGTTTTATACAGAAATATAACGATACATATTTATACTATCATCATGATGCAGACCAATGTAACGAGACGAGAGGCATTTTCCCTTCAGGAGAAAAGTAATTCAGAGCTAAATCCATTTGTTCAAATCCATATATTTCACATATTTTTGCTGATGTTGTTTTTATTCAAAAGTTACGAGCCTTTACGCATTATTCAGTGGTGTCCAATAGGAATTAATGAATGTTTTTGGGGCATTAAGAGACTCTTAAGAGAAAGAAAGACAGTTTTGTCGTGGGAAGTCATTGTTTCAGTTCAAATAAATACTAGAATGACCGGAATCAAGGTTATTTTACTTTAAATGCGTCGAGATGACAGTTTGCAGTGTGAGGAGGTTGTGGGTTTGACTCCTGATCTTTTGAACCAAAGCAATGACTTCTTTTATCATTCGATTCATCGTTTTGACAGATTTTCCCTGATATCGTTCCTTCGGGATGTTTTCTCTCGAGCGATTGTTGTCCGTGGCTTCGTGAAACGCTCCACACTGTGCTCCGTCAAGACACACAAACCCAGAGCCCAAACCCGGGGTCTGAACTCTGTCCGGGATCGAAAAAACCAGGACTGAAAACCCGTGACTCTGAGCCGGGTCTGGAGCAGGGACTTTCACGTCGAGTTAAACATGTGTTATTTATAAATCTGCTGCTTGGACTTTCGTAATCTTTATTAAACAGATGGTTTACACAGAACGCCTCCGAGTCTTCTTTTATGTCCTGGTTTGTGATTTTATTTAAAGTTTATGTCATTTTTAAAGTTGTTTTTTAACCAACAAGCAAAGTACATTGGAGCTGCTACATGACAGTAGGGCTGGGCGATATGGACCAAAAGTCATTTCCCAATATATTTAGGTTGAATATCGATATACGATATATATCCCGATATTTTTTCCACAAAGTGAGAGCTGTGAAATGAAATATTAAGTCAAAGTCACTGCCAATATTTAATATTGCGATTTTGATTGTATTTTATTTTTACCTCATTTGCTGTTAATATCTTTATGTTGCATATAACTAAACTAAAGCCTAAACTGAGACAATGAAATATGACTTATTAAAGTATTACTTACTTTTTAGTCCTTAATAATCATGAAATATAATTCAAAATAGTCCACCTGCTCATTTACATAATTTACAATAAGAATAAAACCGATTTTTTTTCTTCCAAATAGCCCAAATCATTTCTTGATATTTGCTCTTGATTTATCCAAAGCATTCCCAAACATAAGCCTCCTAAACTAAGCCACAAACGACTCTTTACTCTTTACACGCACAGGCTCACCTTCATCTCTGTGGAGGCACAGACGTGTGAATCTGGAGCTGAGGGAGTTTATGATCAGTGCATCAGAGCGGGTATCAGTGAGGGAATGGAGTGATTAGCGTTGTGGCTAACGCAATGCTAACGGGGGAAAAGCAATAGTCCTTCGCGGTGGCAGCATTATAAACGCTGATATTTTCACAGTACATCCACGATCTACCGCAAACCTTAACTAGACTGACAAGTAAACAAAAGCACATGGCGCAGCGCACGCCATATCTCGCCGCTACAGTCACTTCACCGTGGCCATCAGCTGCATGGGCCAAAATCGCGTGCCTCCCTACATATAGCCTGGTTTTGTTGCTATCTGATCATTTGTATCCAAACCATTTCCAAATGATTGAGCCACTGTTTTTTCTTTTACCAACCAAGGGGCTCTCCTCCACACGCTTCACAGACATTGTTGCTTCCTCCATATTTGTTGAAGAGTGTCTGAGGAGGGGCGGGGCTGGGGGCGGGGCCGGGGCGCTGAGAGCAGTGCAGAGAGCGCCGATCAGCGGCCTATATCGATATATGCGATATGGTCTAATTCCATATCTCATTTAAAAATATATCGATATATCGCCCAGCCCTACATGACAGACTAATAACCATTACCACTTGGGAGGGACAAAATATCGTTTAGCCGTATATCGTGTTGGACGGGAGTGGAACAGGACAGACCACTTGAGACAATTTTCAGGCGGTTCATCCTCCACAGGTTTGTGTTTCTAGTGTCTTTAAAACAGGGGTCTCCAACCTTTATACACCATGAGCTACTTGTACATAAAACCATTAAAGAGCTACGTTTGTATGTACGTTCTATAAAAAATAAATAACTATGAGTGCGTTTACAAGGGCTTGGAATTCCTGGGTATTATCGGGAGTTTTTAATATTCCGGTTTGTCTTTGATCATATAAACGCAGTTTCCCGATTATAAAAACCCGAAAATAACAGTTTCCAGATTTTGAGAAACACAGATTTTCTGGCTGGGATTTTCCGTCAGTAACCGGGATATAACTTCATGTAAACGCTATTTTCCGGTTTTAAGAAACTTCCCATTTATTGCACATGCGCAGTTAATCGTAAACAAACATGGCGGCGGCGAGTCTGAAGAGCTCCTGTTTCTGGAGTCAAGAGGAGACGGAGTTTTATTTTTTAACCATGAAAGAACTGAAAAACTGTTGGCGACCGTTTGAAGGTGGCTGGTTTTCCTCCGGACGCAGAGAGGAGTCGACCAAGACACAGAGCTGGATTACGTTTTTCCTCCACTAACTCTCGGTGAACTCCATCAGCTCCACTCTCTCACACCGGCCCGGCTCTAACCTTCTCCCAGAGCTCCCTGGTCCACTCGGTGATAAAGACAGAAGGTAAAGGTAAACACAATCTGCCGTCACTGTCGTAGCTCAGGATGTAGAGGACAAGCAAAGTGGGCATTCAAAAGAACAAGCCCTGTAAAAGCACTTATGAGACTTCGGAGGAGTTCACCTCAGAGAGTTTGTAACCACGATATTTCAACAGAATGAAAGAAAATGTAGAAACCAAAAAAGAACTGGAGATGTACTGAAGGTCCCGAGAACGTGTTGGAGATCCCTGCTTTAGGAGAAAACCTCCAGGAGCGGTTTGTAATCGGCCAACAGGAGGCGCTGTGGGGCTCCGTAAAAGTTTTGTTTCTGGGAGTATTTTATATAATTAGAAGCTTAGTTTTAGCTTACATTATGCCAGGGGTCCCCACACTTTTGGGACCCCAAAAATTGACACGAAACAACTCGCGACCCCGATTATATAAAAGTGTTGTGTCTTATGCTACTTTAGGGCAGAAAAAAAAACATTTTACAATCAAGTTAATATGTATTTGTAATTTGTTTTAAGTATTCGAAAGGATTTTACAAATTATATTATGTTTTAGACTCAAAAATACACTGAAAACAGTGGCATTATTCTTTTTATTTCAACTTGAAATCATTTATATCAGTGCATTTTTGACCTGTCACTGACCCAGCGGCTGTATGGCTGGTCAGCTTGGAGCTTTGAGCCTTTATTTTCTGGTGTGGATTTCTGGATCGGAGCAAATGCGTTACCATGGAGACAAGGAACTCACTTTCCACCGCGTAATCTTTAGAAAATCGGATTATTCAAACAGGTCAGAGGTAATCTTTATCAATCAATCAATCAATCAATCTTTATTTATATAGCGCTTTTCTTACATTTCATGTAACACAAAGTGCTTTACAGATTTAAAAACATTCTCTCACACCCACCTCCTCCCACAAATACAAACACATTGTCGCACTCACACTCTCCCCACCCACCTTCCCAGAGACACACCACACACTCAAGGTAAAACAATGGACACAATGGACATAAGGCTGAGGTAAGGCTGGGTACAGATAAACCAGGTAAGGAAACACCATCCAAGGAGCCGTCTGCATCGGGAGCAGCATCTCGGCTGCAGCCACAGGGCACCAACACAGGACGCCCGGAGGAGGCGCGGTAGAAACACCACACCTCCATCCAGACACCCACAGGACAGCACCCCAGCAGCCACAGCCAATCCCCGCTCCCGAGGCAGAGGGCTCCTCCAGAGGAAACTGGGAGACCATAAAAATGGTTAAAATAAGTAAAAAGTAAAGGTAAAAATAAGAATATAAGGACCACTAAAATAGGCCGAGAGGTAAAATACATAAAGAAAACATAAATAAATAAATAAATAAATAAATATTAATAACAATTAAATAAATAGGCCTAGCAGTTAAAAGCTAAACTAAAAAGGTGGGTCTTAAGCCTGCTTTTAAAAACATGAACGTTCTCTGCGGTCCTGAGCTCCTCCGGCAGGTCGTTCCAGAGGTGAGGGCCATAATACTGGAAAGACGCCTCGCCGTGAGTCTTTCTGTTGACTTTAGGAATAACTAGCAGACCTCTGCCGGTGGAGCGAAGGGGCCGTGAAGGTTCATAAGGTAAAAGCAATTCTGAGAGATAAGAAGGACCAAGACCATTAAGACATTTAAAAACCATTAAAAGAACTTTAAAATCGAAATGAAATGAATGCGGACAAGAAGAACCAGCGCTCACGACTTCAGGTCAGAGGAACTGGCGTCGCCACAAAGTGGAACGAGCAAAACGTCAGGGTCTGAGCTCAGGTTTACTGATGAACTTTCTCCCTCGTCGTGTTATATCATCATTTGCATTGACACGCTTTTCTATAACTATTCAATCTCATCCATCTCTTTTGTCAACGGCTTCGATTGTAAAACAGCAGCACAAATACTGCACAAGGCCATTGAATCACAATGTGGTGCCTGGAGACTTGACGCCTTATGCAAAACGAGTTATGAGTGTGAGAAAAACAATTCCCTTTACATAAATATTACAAGCTTAAAAAACACAGGACTAGAGCAGAGTGTCATTTCTGCAGAATTCAAGCTCAAACGCCTCATATGGCACGATACTTTGTTCACAAGGTTCCACTTACGACCGCGGCTCAAAGACATAAATAAAACTCCATAAAACCAGCCTCGGTCTCTGCTCTTTAATGTTCTCGTTCAGAGCTGGAGTTTGAGTCTGTGATTCGCTCCTGACCTTCGACTGGACTGGGCAGAGACAGCGCTCGACTCCAGGCAGAGCAGAGGTCACTGTCTTTACCCAGGATCCTCAGGAGGACGTCTGGGCTTCAGTTTCCGCTCTGAGACGTCTCTTTTCATTCCCCAGTTTGGATCTTTTATATCAATATATATTTTTTTACATCTGTGGGGAAAAAAATGTACCAAAGCTGATTCCAAAACAACGGACCAGAGAAAAGTTTCACGCTGCACGTCTTGCCACCGGAGTAAACTTTCTTCAAATCATACGTGTTAACCTCTTAACCCCCACCTGAACCAAGCATATTATGTCCAGTTTGGCTTTACCCAAATCTAAAAGCTTCTTGAAAAATGCGTCAAAAATAAAACAAGGATGAAAATACAACAACAAAAATTGACCAACAGAAGAGGGAAAAAAAAGGTGCCGGAAAAGTCCATCCTTGTAAACATCTCTGCTTGTTACAAGTCTTTTCATGGTTTAGCACCAAAGTCCATCTCTGACATGTTAGAGCCGTATGAACCATCTCGGGCCCTGAGAACTTCAGGGAGGGGTCTCCTGGTGGTTCCCAGAGTCAATAATAAACACGGTGAGGCTGCGTTTCAGTTTCATGCAGCTAAAGTCTGGAACAGTCTTCATGAGGATGTGAGACAGGCCTCAACTCTGACAATGTTCAAATCCAGGCTGAAAACAGCTCTTTTTACCCGTGCATATGAAAACTGAGTATTTTATCTGCACTCTTGCCTTTTACTGTCATTGATTAACTTTATGTTGATGTTTTATTGATTCATTTGATCTGTTTTCTTGTAATTTTATGCAACTGTGAAGCACTTGGAATTGCCTTGTGTATGAATTGTGCTCTACAAATAAACTTGCCTTGCCTTGAAGTCTCGAACGTTCAAAAGGCTTCGTCAGCGAACTAGCGAGCAATAAACAAGCGACAAAAACACAACTTAAAAATGACATAAATCTTTGCAGGTCTTAGCTTTGAAATGAGGCGTCACACTGGCCTGTAGGCTGTGAGCTGTGAGAAGCTTTAAGATTTGGGTAAAGTATGTGGCCATACCGCCTTTGCTCTGCCCGATCCCGTCAGACCTTGGAAGCTAAGCCCTGGGGCGAATGGAGTGAGTGAGTGGTTGGTGGAGGTCAGAGGAGCCGATGGTGCAGACTGGCAGCTGTCAGGAATTGCATTTGTAACTGCTTGCTTAAAACTTATAAAATACTTGTTTGGAGGAGAACGACGTGTTATGATTTTGCTGTGTCTTTGTTATAATTAATGTCCTACCTTGAAAAGTACTGGCAGATCCATGTTGGCCGAAATACAAGGCCAGTGATAAAAAACAAGCTTGTTTTGCTGAAACGTGCACGTAATATCTGAGACAAGGTCAGTTTGTCTGGATTCGAGGCTGGACTGGTATATAATGCTGGGATAGACTTACATAGACAGCCTTCCTAACATTGTTATGATGTAACTTGTATGTGCGCTATTGATCAAATAAAGGCTTCTTCGAACAAATTCATTCTCCTGAGGTTTTTTTTTCTTAAAGTCCCGGACGGAGAAAAGTCTCAGACAGCCTCGCTTCCGTCAGTCTACCCCAGAGTGAATTAATAATGCAATGTAAAGCGTCTTTGAGTGTCCAGAAAAACAATATATAAAACCGATGCATTATTATTATTATTATTATTATTATTATTATTATTATTATTATTATTATTATAAAGCTGAACTGGAGAAAATCCCCTCGGTTCAGGTGGGGGTTAAGAGGTTAATAGTTTGACATAAAGAGAAGGCGCTAATATGACACCAGCTGAGCCCAGACGCTGTTTTTATTCAGGAAAAACAAACATCTACAAACATCTACACGACGCAGACCGGACCCGCACTTTGAGATTCGATAGCCTCTCCTACAGCTCCGCGGCTCTGGTCGACAGCTCAGACTGTGCGAGAGTGTTTTCTGTGATTACAGGTTTGTCTGAGCTGCTAAAAGCCTGATTCATGAACGTCCTCCGTGTCCGGCACAAACGCACCAGTATTTTCATCAGACGGAGAAATGGGCAAAACACAGGGCGGGGAAAATGTAAAGCGTACTGGATTAGACTCAAAAATGAGATTTTGAAAAGCAAAGTAGGAGAGATTACAACAATTACAGCTGTTACTACCACTCCTCTCCGACAATTACCACTTTCAAAATCACAAAATGACTGAACACGACTGCCTCCCCACCACTGGCATTAGAGCTACAGTTATTGGAAAGACTATTTTCACTGCAGGGGTTTGTGAATAATACAAGAATGATGTTTCCCCTTGTGTCCAAATCAGTCAGATCGCTCAGAGGAAGTGTGTTTTGACAGCGCAGAAGACCAGAGAGTGCAGATGAATGTAGTTTAAATGATGTTTGTATGATATTCAGAACTTACTAAACTGAGTGAGAGGCTCAGGTGGAGGATACAAAGATGAGTCGTGATGTTTTAGACGATGGACAGTTGCTAATTTGAAGTTATTTTTGAGGAAACGAGAGCTATCGCTGAGCGGCAACAAAGAGGACTTGGTGTCAGACACAAGACGGAGAAACTACTGCAGATCCTTGAAAATTCCTTCAGTGAAACAGGTCGGTGAGATAGATGGAGTTTGCTGCTGGTCACCTACGATGTGCTGTGAGAGCGGCAAATCAATCAATCAATCAATGATTCACAACAGGAGTTTCCTCATAGGGCTGCACCGAACATTAAGGCAGTAAAACAGAGCAGTAAATAAGACAATGTAAAGTTCAGGTGAATCAAGTATCCAGGCAAACATAATGTCCAAATAACGAGCGGCGCGGGTGTCCTCTGTCCTGAGACTCTCCAGCACGGCAAGGAAACACTCAAAAACCCGGTGGGAGAAAAAAGAAACCTTGGGGAGAACCACAGAAGGAAAGATCCACTCCCATGGACGGACAGGCTATAGAGACCCAGGGCCGATGGAGTCCCTGAAGCAGACGGGCCAGGATCGAGACCGTCCAGTCCTTGTTGTCTAATCCAGTAGGCAGGGTTCCTCCATTCAGCCGGGTTCCTCCGTTTGATCTAGACAGACACTCCCGAGGGGCAGTGGGACAGGAGACACCATGTGAATAGTAATGAACAGATAATATAAATATTGTATCATAATGAGACAAAGTTTGCAGTAAGAAGAGGAAGAGGATAGCGCTCAGTGTACCGTACTTCCCACAGCAGTGTTTCTTCTAAGGCAGTGAATAACAGCATAGTGTCCGCAACAGGGACTTGGGGAGACGGTTTGTTGTGTTTTTATCGTTAATTATTTATCGAAGTTTTATGTTTAATGTTGCACGATTACGGTGAAGAAAATTCCTTGTTTGTGCACCGGTTCACTGACAACAGCAATAAAACCAGTTCTGATCCTGTAGGATTATAAACAAGGAAGAGCTTTCAGTTACTACAAGTCTGGATGGGTAAGGAAGATGTTTTACTTCAGTGCCAAGTTTGAAGTACAGTTTCTTGAAGGCCGAGTGCGTTCCATGGGAAAAGATCAGACAAATGACACATCATTGAACAGGACGCATAGAAACCAGGGACTACGGATGGAAACTAGCTATTTAGCTCTAATCTGGTGCAGGACATCTGTCTCTATGAGTTTAACTGTCCCTTTAATAAAGATTACAGTAAAGTAGAAGGTGCTACTGTTTTGCAGGGTATGTCTATTGTTTCCTTTTGCTGCAGGACCTTATTCCTCAGGTGAAGAACGGCATCAGAGCCAGGGGAGAAGGAGAAAGCTGGAGATTTGACCCTAAACTTCCCTCTGTCTCCTTGTTTGTTTGGATTCGGCCCGAGCCGTTTATTCACTCAAAACCTTTTCAAGTGATTTCTACAAAACTAAAACTAGCTATTTAGCTCTAATCTGGTGCAGAACATCTGTCTCTATGAGCTTAATGTCTCTGTACACTGTCCCTTTAATAAAGATTACAGTAAAGTAGAAGGTGCTACTGTTTTGCAGGGTAAGTTTATTGTTTCCTTTTGCTGCAGGACCTTATTAAACGTGTAGGCATTTACCATTTTCTTTCATATATAATCACTGTAATGGTTTATTGCTTTATTTGGTTGGCTCAGTGCAGTGCAGGTCTCATGCATGTAAACATTCCACATCACACTCATTCATTCTCTCCTATTGTACATGTTTTTAGTGGTAGAGGAAACCTACGCAGACACGGGGAGAACATGCAAACTCCACACAGAAAGGCCCCGTCCAGGTGGGAAATAAAACCCGGGACCTTCTAGCTGTGAAGTGAGAGAGCTAACCACTGTGCCACCGTGCCTGGCCAGTTATTCTTGTGTCATGTTTTTCCATTACATTAGATAGCCAATCATTTCTAACATTGTTTGCAAGAAAAAATTTGACTTTATTGAGCTCACACTGGAGAAAAGAGGATCAACTTTTTCACTCACAGCTTTTAAGAAAGTCTCTTGGTATCGGTTGATATCGGATATCGGCAGATACTCAAACCCCCAGTATCGGAATCAAAAAAGCTGGATTGGTGCATCTCTATATATAAGCATTTTACTCATAAACCCATTTTTCATAGGCCGTGCATTAGAAGCAGTGATAAAGTAATTTAGTATTTTCCTCGTCTCCTCTTTAAAGTCGTTACTCATAAGTTTTGCTGCCGAGCCTGAGCGATACTTTCTCCCTGAGCCGCAGATGATTCAGGGGAAGCTCGTCCTTCTGTTTTCGGATTTATCACCCCAAATCCAGAGCCATATTTCAGACGTTTTTATAGTTTAAGCCTTCAGCAACGGGAAGGACAGGAAGAGCGGCGCCGCCAAAGTAAAAGCAGAGAGGTTTGGTCCGATCTTCAAAGTAAAAGCTCACAGCTCGACGGAATCCACTTGACATTCCTATAATTTAGTGATAAAGAAACCACAGCATCATGTAGCTAACAGCGTGTCTGTGATTTTCTGTTTCTTGCAGCTGGAAAGGTTTTAGTGAAATCTGTATAATTGTTTTCTCTCCCTCTCGTCTCTTCACATATTGATTGAGTAAACGTCTTGTGAAGGGCGTCTGGGTCAGAGAATCCCGCGGTGATGTCTGGGAAATCAGCGTTTAAGCCGAGGTCATGACATAATGACACAATTATAACGTTAAAGGCCCTGGTGATGTGAGGTCACGGGAGACACACCTTCTCTCTCTTTAGACCAAAATATAACGTCGTTCTCTCGAGATGATCTAACCTGGAGTTTTTATGCCTCATTCAAACTGTTATGAGTAATTCTTGATCACTCTGGCCATTACTCCTCCACATTTCCAAAACCCTTAGCTGCATTTATCGCGGTGATGTTACTTTGCATAAAGATGGTGGCTTGTAGTCTGTGTTTGCTATGTTTCATTTCACCTGACTCCACAAGAGGCCTTAGCCTTTTTTTTCCCCATAAAGCATCTTTTCTTCAGTTTTGAATAAGCAAACACTGAAGGTGTCCATGGCAACGCGTAAAAAAGTGGCTGCTTCCCTCTCCCTTTGCGCAGCAGCGTTTTTGCAGAATGCTTTTGTCCATCTTTTGCTGTATTTTCTTAGTTTTTTTTACTGCGGAAAGTCCTTACTGGCCATGAAGGAAACCGCTTCTCTAAAGGTGAACAAACGACGAACATTAGCTGATGATCTGAAGGTCTTTGAGCTGCAGTTGAGACAGATACAAATCCACACAGTTCTTCTTCTGAAACACTGAAGAGGCTCCAAGAGCCGCCCACACCTGCAGCACAGAGGAGGCATCACAAGAGGAGCTAAAAAAGGATTTACGGCTCTTTACTTGGAGCCAAATCTTTGGGATCTGTTCGTTTCCAAGAGCCATTCAAAAGACTGGCTCTTTTTAATATAACATTTTAATAACTCGATCGATAAAAGGCACTTTTTTGGTCCGAATCACCTAAATTCATAATGGGACTGAAATTAACGCTTTGAAAAATGTGTTTTTGAATCAAATCTTGCGCCACGACTAATAAAAAGAGGCTGTAACCGTCTGATAAATCACTTTCAGTGCATTTAGCTTTGACTGTAGAGCAGGGGGGCCCAAACTTTTTGTCTCCGAGAGCCATAATGAAAAATGCCTGTGGGTCACGGGCCAAACACGGCGATGTCGAGCGTGAAACACACATAACTGCAAATAATAATAGTTACTATCGGTAGGCCTATATAATTGCATTTGATTATATCTATGCAAATAACATGCTATATTAAAACAAATGTTAACTATGGCAAAAGCCTAGTTTTAGTCGAACAAAATCAACAATTGTAGCAATATAGTGCAAAATGTAAAAAAAACCTGTAGCCGATCTGCAGCAGCTACAGCGACTTTACATCATTAATTTGTTAACTCAAAGAAAATGCCGTATTAGATCACTTTGAAAGTGTCAGTTCAGCATCAATAGGTTGCGTTCACGTGACATCACAACATTCTAAAGAGCCCATAGTTTAAAATTGAGTTGGAGGGCAACTGAAAATTCCATGGCCGTAACTATAGTAACGCTCAAAATGCAGATTTATAGTCTTAAATCATTGCTAATTTCTCTGTAATTCCTGAGGTCAATTCACATGAAACAAAAGCTGTCACAAAGTTCAAAGTCATATCTTCCAGCACATATGAACATATGTCTAATTATTTCCTCACAAAGGCGTCCAAAAGTGGAGACAATATTCAAAAACATGTGCTTGATGTTGGCCAGTAGAAAGGACTTTCAGCCATAACATTCACATGTCAGGTTTGTGAATCCAATCACTGTCACATGATGATCAGAGAAAACATTTGGACATTTTCTTTTTGGAAATTTCTTTCAAAAACTGTTTCTCTCCCATAGAGTTGTATTGGCACCTGCCCTCCAACTGAAATAGAATTCTATAACGTGAACGCGACCTATTATTGTATAAGTAAATGTTTAACATGACCTATGTCGATGTCAACAACCTTTGCAATGAAAGTTGGAAAACTGTGAAAGTTGATGCTACAAAGCTCTGTGATAAACAACAAAACACCACAACAGTGTTTCCTTAACTTTGCGAAAGGAGTGAAACAGCGCCCCCAGTTTGACGCTGGTGGCCAAAAAGTGTACTGCATCCATATTTAACATTGACAATGGTCAAGAGAGTTAGTGTTAACCATACAGCACAAAAGTAGGTCACTCTTTGGCGGGCCAACAGAATTGTTTCGCTTTAGAGCATAAAGCTTTCACTTGTGTGGCCTGCTCTGTTGTTGGGCTGATGCTTGTGTCCGTTCAGGGGAATTCTGTGTAAAACTGACTGAAAAAAGATCCGGCTCTTTCCACAGTTGAGATTCAGTTCGAACCGTTTAAAAAAAAGCCGCTTGGTCAGGAACGTCACATCACTAAAAAAATGGACAAAAGAGGAGGTATCCAGGCAAGACTCACAGCTAAGCCACAGAA
This sequence comes from Neogobius melanostomus, assembly GCA_007210695.1. Lineage (NCBI taxonomy): Eukaryota > Metazoa > Chordata > Actinopteri > Gobiiformes > Gobiidae > Neogobius > Neogobius melanostomus. The sequence continues at coordinate 1,569,194 of VHKM01000155.1, forward strand.
GCCTTGTATCACTACTATTGTTCTGGCTAATGTTTGGAGAATGAACTTTCACCGGTGATCCTCAGGTGAAGAAGAGCCAGGGCAGAAGGAGGAGGACAAAACTAAACTTCCCTCCGTCTCCTTGTTTATCGTCAACCTTGTTTTCGTCAGATTCGGCCTGAGCCGTTTATTCACTCAAAACCTTTTCAAGTGATTTCTACAGCTCATGAAATTCATTGACGTCATTTCAACGAACGGCACAAAATCCAGCAATTTGTGCCCGATCCGCAGCGAAGCGAGCGAGGATTTAAGAAAGGAGATATTTGAATCCAAGGCCAAAGCGCCGAGCGGAGGAGGATCATCAGAATAATGACGAGAGAAGAGAGAGAGGTTTAGAAACAGGAAAATATGAAATGAATAGAGAGTTAGAGAGGCCCAGTGTATTACTGCAGCACACTCACAACCCACTCAGTTTATATTTGTCTTGTTCATTTTCATGTTTGGCATTATTAACGAGTGATGGAAACACAAAATGTCACAATTAAAATCCTTAATTTGCTTAAAAAGTTCATTCACTTAGATTTATGCGCAAAATAGTAAATAATATCTTCTTCTTCTTCTTCTTCTTCTTCTTCTTCTTCTTCTTCTTCTTCTTCTTCTTCTTCTTCTTCTTCTTCTTCTTCTTCTTCTTCTACTATATGGATCCAAAACTCATAAACCAAGTGTCATTAACCAGTTACTTGCCATCTTAGAGTTAGCGTTTGTGTTAGTTGGTTAGTTAGTTGGAGACCCCGAGTTTGAGGAGATATTAAAGAGACTCCATACGACTCTTTGAGCTCTCCTTTGTACCCAACAAGTCTCGGAGACATTGCAGGGACGTCACAGAAACGTCTCACAGGTTGAGGACAACAAATAGTGCCAGAGCTGTGGGAAGATATTTTAGTTAGGGGGCTCTGAGGAACAAGATTTACCCCTTAAATGTCTATGCATATTTCCTAATTATTAATATGGCTTTCAACTAGCACCCTGGGTTCCCATGGCCTTTAATAGTTGTCTGTGTAGGCTCTCAGTCGTACAGGAGTTGTCCATCTTCAATGACGGTTCTTGAGTCGTCTTCTGTACTCTGCAGTTGAAGTGTCGAAGAGTCTCATCCAAAAGGCTCCGTCAGTGCATTAAGTTCAGTTGAGCCTGCAGCCCAGATAAAGACCATGGGGAATAGTGTTCGTAACATTGTCACAGCTGTTTGAGACTGCGTAGACCTCTCTGAGACCATGCAAAGCCTACGCTGAAATCACGCTGTTCGTGTTCACCAAAACTATATCCGGGCACTCGCCTTATCTCCAGGGGACGTCTCGGAGACATCTCTGTGACCAGCAGCAACTCGAGTCTCCAGGTCTTAACACTACTCATAACCCTAACCCCTGACCCTAAACCTAACCCTATCCCCGGGGACGGCAAGTAACAGCAACAAACAGCCCTATTTACAACTCAGTCTCTTGGAAGTCTGATTGGTGGACTGTTTGGCTCGTGCTCCCGGTTTGTCCCATACTGATCAGTGCAGCACCTGTTCCTTCCCCAGTGTCTCCACCTGCTGATCGGCCCTGTTAATGTGTCTTGTTTAGGTGTAATGTCACTGTGAGACACTAGATGTCACTCTCTGCAAAGAAATAGTAAAGGGTTTACAGTTTGGACATACCATTTTCATAATAACGATAATACATAGTGGATAGTAATGACAACAAGGCAAGATGGCAGAATACAAAATGTCTAACATGCCTATATACTATGAAAACGAATATTCATCCATTGATAATGACAAGAAGGATAATTGTTATAATTGTTATGATCAATGACATTAACCATTAATTATTATTATTATTATTTGTCAAATGTGAAATGCTAAAACCTCTTTATTTGCCAGTGCTGCAAATTGTAAACTAAGGCTGCTGATTGTATATTGACAAGTATAGCTACAGTAGGATAAAAGTTAACTCACTAATACAGAATACTCAGGAAGGATTGTTTACCGTTTGATAAAAATGTAAAAGCAATGTATAACTGTATCATCATTAACTGCAAATGTAATTTTACATGAACAAGGGGTAGGCACTTATGAGCTTTTGCTTCAGTCTACTCCCTTTGAGCTTCCATTAACTGTATGATTGTGAAACATTGGAGAAAGAAAAAATGTTAACTGCTCAAATAAACTAACTAACTAACTAATTAACTAACTAACTAACTAAATGATTTGTGAATGTTCAAACCCTGGCTGTTTCCCAAAGGCCGCAGAGGGCTCTGGCTGCAGTCAAAGGAGAGTCACGTGGGGTCATCTTATAACGTTTCTGACTCCCTGCTCCTGAACTAAACCCAACTCCTAACTTTTCTCCTCAACCTAACCATTACTAAATCCTTAATTAACTCTCGCCCGTCTCCTAAACCAAACCTTAACCCTTGTTTTTCATTAACTTTACACATTAATTGTCAAACTGCAGCTGCGTCATGGATCTAGAAACTTAAATATGAGGCTTTTTTAAACTTAGCAGAGATGTTTATTATTTTCTACTCTTCATGTTTAACTTTACTTTACAACGAATATGGGGATCAATCATCATTCACTCATTCACTCTATTTCTTTTCAGTCCAATGTCTGTCAGGAGAAAGATTACATTGACTCCCCAGCCCAAAGAAAGTGTTCCCGTCAGAATGCCCTCTCTTCAGACTTACCCCTTTGCCCCGGATGAGGCTATAAGGGCCTGATTTTTCCGCTGCATGGGCTCCTCTGCCCCCTCTCTCCGGTCACGCCCGCCTGGGTCACGGGGGGATGCCACTGCGGATGAGGCGTTGCCGTGGAGACGCAGGTGAAGGGGTCGCAGAGGTGAGGTGCTACCGTGGTAACCCCAGGTGAGGGGGGCATTCGGCGACCGAGCAGCAGTGACCTCTGGCTCTGTTAACTCTGTACTGTAACTTCAACATAAACGCATCTTTGTATTGCAAACACCAGCAGGGGGGGCTCTTCCTCATTCTGTACATCAGCGACAGAACCACAGGGCAAAGCAAAAGTTAAGCTATGAATTTTATCAGTATAATAAATATCCATGTGGTCATCATTTTAATGCCAGTTTGAATTCAGTTTAATGAATGAAATTGAATAGAAAGGGAGGTCATGTGACTGTGACCAGGGACATTCAGGTTTATCAGTTTGACGTGATGAGGAGCTCATGGTTTTACAAAACACTGTGGGACACAAATATAATAATACACACACTTTACAATATATGCATTTAATGAAAAGGAGCAGAGAGGTGAGCCATGTTACCCATAGATGGATGTTTTGTTCCTTTGTTTGTGATTATCTTCTTTATTAATCCTAAAGTGGGAAATTGCACATTATCCGTTTAACTGGCTTCACTTTCTAAGGAAGTTCATCAGATTTTGGCATCGAAACCTAAATCCTGAGTGACGTCTGTGGAAGTGGAGAGCGTGGTCACCGACTCCATCACTGTGGACGGAAACGTGGGACAGAAAGACTCTTCAGGACAGGAGGCCTCTCTACAGGACAAACACCAGGGCAGTGTTCAGGAGGACATTATAGGATCACACACACACTCACAACTCTGGGGGGCGCTATAGGAGCATCAAAGCAAGAACCACACAACTCACAAACAAATCCATCCACAGGCCTTTATGCCTTTAGTCTGTATTTATTCTTTTAGTTCAGGCACAATATAATTCAATCCTCTTTCAACTGTGATATTATTGTTGAATCTGGTGGTTACTCAATGCCAATTTTCAGTCAGTGTGGAGCATAACAAAAATGTCTTTATATAAACATGATTATAAACATTTACGTTATGTCTTTAATTTTTTTTTCAGTCAGTTTGATCCTGGACGCCCCTGAACAAACACAAGGATCAGTCCAACAACAGAGCAGGAGCAGCACAAGTGAAAGAAATGCAATAACGTAGACAAAACCTATCTAAAAAAGAACCAGTCTTTTGAAATGAACAGATAAAAGAAACTTGGTCTTGGTTTGTCTGTTTTTGATCATGCTCGAAACACTTGTGTAACCAGTATGAAATGACAGAACAAATATAACATGTAGTATGTTATGCCTGTCACAAACACGATTAAACTGTGGACAATTCAATTCAATTTGTTCGATATTGACAAATACTTTTAACACATGGCCTACGTCTCTACAGCCATAAAACACTATTGTGGGTAAAAAAGAATCATAAAATAATACTTGTCATGTGTAAAATTTAACTTCTAAATTTGGTCAACAACGGCAGCTCTCAGGACGTTGAGAAGAGTTGTTATTGCAAAGACTTGCAGTCTCTCCAACCAGATCTGAAAAGACATAGATTGAATACATTTTAGAACTATTGAGACTAATAGGGAATATAGATGAATTCTTATTTTCTAAATCGAGTATCTAATTAAGAAAATATGTTGGTCTATTTCTCCAGTTGAGGCACTTTCTTCCTGTTGAAGATCTCTGTACTGGTCTCTATAAACATCTAAATGATTGTCATATGGTGTAACATGTATCTCTGCCTTAAAAATTCAGATTCTACATTAAGTTATACGTGTTATGTCATGGACAAACTAATGCTTCCTCTGATTCGCTCTTTTACAGTTTCAAGCTCCTGAAGCTCACAAAGAACAGTTGGATTATGTTACTACAGACACGGGGAGAACATGTAAACTCAACAGAAAGGCTCTGTCCTTGTGGGAATCGAACCCGGGACCTTCTAGCTGTGAAGCACAAGTGCTAACTGCTGTGCCACCGGTGCTGTATTTCATGGGGTCTGTGTGACCCATGACTGACTCCTAAATAAATGGGACATGTTTTTGTACGTTTAATATGTTGTCCTACTTTTATAAATAACAAATGGCTTCAGCAGAGTCACATTTACAAAGCAAAGGCTCTAATGAAATTATATAGATATTTTTTTTACATGTTTTTAAATATATAAATAAATAAAATAACCTCAGCAAACTGTATGATGTAAGTCTCCTGCCAGTCCAGAGGAAAACGCCACAGCACCAGTCTTAGTCCTGTGAAAACAGCCAGGAGCCCAATAATCTCTCTGCAGCCGGCCCTGCAAGAAACAAATACAATAAAAACAAACTAAATTAGTCAATACAGTAACATGTTTTGTGTTTTCTGGTGAGTGTACTGTGAAAATGACTAAATCAGGAAACATCCAGGACGAAACCGGAGTCTAAACTAAACCCTTTGTCTCAACACTCACCTCTCCATTCTGTCCATCAGATCCACACTCTGAGGCAGACGATGAGCGACGATCCGGGTGAGGAACCGGGTGGCGGCCTGAGCGATATCTCCTGGACACCCCATTTCGATGATGGCGTCTCTCACAAAGTTGAGCAGAGCCGTTACTGCAAATAGAAACAATTCCCGCAGCAGAAACTGAGGGAGCTCACGAGTCGCCTGCCGGACGAGAGGTGAGCACTTGGGCCAGAGCCGTCCCACTACATGCCTCCAGCTGGACCTGCAAAAAGAAAAGAATGATCAGTAAGTACAATATCATGTGAATACGACTGAATCAGGACAATCCAGGACTAAAGGTAGGAAAGGGCTTTATGGATCTCACGATGGGGAATTTACTGGTTACAGCAGCTCTTAAAAACACACAAGTGAAGTGCAGATAAAGATAAATGTGAAAATACGTAAAGATAATAACAGGATAAAAGTATCTTATGAATAAATGACTTGACCTCACCGCTCAGTTAAGGCGGGGGTTAAGAGGTTAAAGAAGAAGCAGAGGAGGGAGTTATTCTGCAGATTGTCATTGTGTCCTTGGGCAAGAGAACTACATTTCCCATGAGGCACCGCGCGGCAGCACCAATGCTCAGAAATACAACATCAGACAGGGGAAGGGAGATGCGGCGCTTCTGCAGACGACTTATCATTTTTTATAACAAAGAAACGGACTAAAAGAAACGGACTAACAGCAGCGGACTGTGAGAGAGAAGCTTCTCAATCAGGTGGAGACTGACAGAACGTGAGGAGAAACTTTAGTTGTTCAGCTAAACATGTGCTGGAAATGTAATCTTTATTAAGGACACATGTACGACCACATGATCCATAGTTACATTAAAAATAGAGAAATAGAGAATATGGAAAAGTATAATTAATACTGCAAGTAATTACAGCTGACAGTCAAAAATATGAGCCCATCGATTCTCTAACTGTAGGTCAGAAAAAGGCCTGAGGCCACTGACTCCACTGACTCAGTGAATCTCACTGAGCTGATCTCAGACTCACCAGAGTCTGTAAAATGGCATTTGGACAGTTGGCCAGTCTACACATTCATTGATGTATTTATTTCTATTACAGGGTAATTGAAAATTAACATACTGTAGTACAAAATAATTTTGAAGCTTATGCTTTATTGCTAGTGCTCATTATCAGCTCCAGTCCCTGGTTAGGCCTTTCTACACGACATTAAAATGACATTTGTACATTTTGCATTTCTTTCTAAATAGGCCAACAGACAGAAACTGGACCTGACTCCTGAAAGATCATTCACTGATGCCCTGAACCAATTTACCTGAACCAAAATGAGATTAATTACAAAAACACTAAATGTGTAAGTCTGTATTTTCACATTTAGAAGCTCAGCAAATGTTTGGCCGATTGGAAACCTCTGGAAGCTTAAAAATGTGCAGATAGTTCATGTGCAGTCTATTTTAAGGTTTATTATAGCAAACAATAAAAAGTTGCTAAATCATAATTGACTTAACAAAAAAAAACTGGGTTTGCATTTTTGGCCCCCAGTCCAAATGAGTTTGATTTAAATGGTCTCAGTGGTTCAGTAGAATTCACCATCATGGGTTCAGACTGCTGACCTGACAGTTGAGCAGAAAACATCCTCCATAAGGAGGGAAAGGCTCCTTGCATTTGGGGTTTTTACAAATGTAAATTAAAATCATCAAAATTCAAACAAAGGCTTGACATATGTCACTTTGCACGTCATGAGTCTATATCATATATTAGTTTAACATTTTAAGTTGTATTACAGAAATAAATGAACTTTTTCACGATATTCTACTTTTTGGAGTTTCACCTGTATGTATATGTATGTATGTATGTTTATATTTTTCCTTTTACTTTGTTATAATTAATTAATTCATGTATTTGTTGCTCATTAATTCAATCTTTATTTTATTATTAGATTATAATTTATGAATTGATTGTTATTTATTAATAGAAATAATAATAATAATTTCCCCATCTCTTTAATATATTGTTATTTTTGACCATATTTACCTTTTTTTTCAAATTATAAATGTGTACAAATTCATTTAACATAAGCATGAGCACCTTTTCTGTATAATTATATTATTTAAATTGTTTCTGAGATTTGAGCTGCTGTGACAAGACCATTTCTCTTGTGGATCTAAGTCTAATATAAATAATATAATGAAAATGTAAAATAATTACAAATAAATAAAACAAATGATTCTAGTCATAGTTCAGTGACTGTGGTTGATAAAACTAAACCAGGACTTAACTCGATCCAAACTAAACCCACCACCAGAGTCTGAGCTACATTCTCTCTCTTCATCACATCTCTGATATTTTGTGAATTACCTCGACTGTTCTCTGTTCCCCTGGTCCTCAGACTGTTCTCCGTTCCCCTGGTCCTCAGGCTGTTCTCTGTTCCCCTGGTCCTCAGGCTGTTCTCCGTTCCCCTGGTCCTCAGGCTGGGGCTCTGGGACATCTGTAAAAATAGGGTAAATAAAGTCATTATTTGGGTTAAACATGAAGGAAACAAATATTCAGAGAAACACTCACTTCCTCTGTCTGGGATTGTGTTTCCCATCCTGAATTATCGTCTTTTGTCTGAAAGGATGTAACCTGTTACAAACAAACCCAATGGTAAAAGACATTATAATAATATAAAGACATAAGTTAAAAACCTGTGAAATGAACAAAGCCTGAGCTACTTGTGGCTCAGTTACATGTTGGTTCTGATGCTGTGAAGTCTGACTGACAGCTTCCTGTAATGTTGGTTCTGTGGGTAATTTATGACTATTTTCAGTCTGGTTAAGTCATATATTCTGTGAGGTATAATATATTGATATTGGAACGAGAACACCTGACATTTTAATTTGATAAACTAAATCTGACTTAGCATTACAAAAGTGACTGAACATACAGAATGTTGTGATAGATCCATATCTGAATGTATAAACTGTATAGGCTGAAGGCTCGATAGGTCTGACATGAACATCAAGTTCAATGTCCTGTAGTAACTTTTAAATAAGTTCCAAATACTTGAGCCTTATTCATGTTCATCAGGAAGAAAACATCATTTGCCCGATAGTTATTATTGATACAAACATAGCCTATTGCAGTGGTTCCCAAAAGTGGAGTCCGGGGTCCCCTGGGGGTCCTCAGAGGAGCTCTAGAGGGGCCTCCAAAGCTTTTCTACAAAACTAGTATATTGGGGAAAAACGTTTTTGAAAGAAAAATACACACATTTGTTAAAAAGTTCTACTTTATGCCAGTATTTTGCCAATAGCTGTGTTGCTTTTTATGTAACTTTAGCTGTAAAATAATTCCTTAGAATATAATAAATTATCATTATGAGTATTTTGGATCGATAAGGGGCCGTGACGTCCCAGACTTCAGGAATGTCTGGCTTACTGCATCTAAACTAACCTAATTAACAGCTAATTATCAAAATAAATGAAAATATCATATAAATGCAGCCTTTGTTAGTTTTCAGGGGTTCCCAAACTTTTCAGGCCACGACCTCCAAATCCCTGAACAACTCTTCCGTCACACGTGGTGTGTTCAGTTGAATGGATTTGTTTTTGCCTGTAGGCGAGTGTGCAGGTTACATAAATACTGCAGTCACTGCTCACGGCACTAATGATCACGAGAGTGCTCGTCACTGTGCATGTGTCACTTGTTTTTGGCCCTTGGGCTGTAGAGTTTGGCTCTATGGGAAGTGGATTTGTGCTTGTTGTCGCACAGGGATGAGTCAAGATGGCGGGGGTTGGAATGCTAATGCTAACTCAGAGGCTTTATGTCAAAAAACGGAATAAACCGTTACTCAACCAAACCCTAAAAGGTATCGATTCATAATTACTGTCTGCGCTGATGCTAATGTGTCACTCAAATTCTTTAAGTTCATACAATATGACTACTTTTACGATTAAGATAAATCCTTTGTGACGCAGTTGCTAATTCCAGCTGACGCAGCTGGCCTTGACTCCGGGGAAGGCTGTTGGATTTGCCTTTTTAATATTCCAAAATTGGGATAGTTGTTGGCAAATAGACTTCAGAAAGCACAGGTGACGTATACTGTATAGTAATAATAGTATAGAGTATAGAGTAATAGGAAATACCAAACAAACCGTACACACAAGAGCTTGAGGCGTAAAATGAGATGTAAAAGACTGAGAAGGGGTGGACCGTCCCTTTTTATAGGCCAGGTGAAGGGATCCAACAGGACCCGGATAAGTAAAGACGTCACACATTTTGTCAAAATTATTTGTAATTCAACATTCGTAAATACCATCTAAACGTGATTTACACACAGCTCCTTTTTATTGTTTTTGTAAAAAAAAAAAAAAACAGGTAAACTTTAAAAAAGTTATTGATTTCTGTGCTGGTAATCGTGTCACATTAAAACAAGCTGAAACAAAACATTTATTTATTTTCATTATATTTGGTGTCTAGAAATCTCCTCTACATTTGACCCATTAATGCCGTCGTCAGATGTAGATTGCGGAGCTGGATCATTATTTTGATGAAAATCATGACAAAACATCCCTAACCTTTTACATTACTTTGTCACTAAAAAGATAATTGTCCTGAACAGACTACACAAGGGCAAAAACAATTTCCACATTTTTCACGACTCTTTCCAACATTTCTCAATTTTTTCCCCTATTTTCTCTACCCCCATTATTATAAAAAAAACAATAATTCAACTTTCCATTTTTCACAAGTTTTCTTTTTTCCCCTATGTCTTCCGTATACCATATTTTCCTGTTTTTTCCCATTTCATTCTTTCTTTCATTATTTTTCCACACCATTCACCCATTTTCCTAATTTTTGTAAAGAAAAAAACCTTGTAAATGTTCACTCTATTTTTAAATCCCCCCTCTATGACATTACAGTTAACATATAATAACATATAATTATGTCGTTGCTGCTGTAATAAAAAAAAGAAAAGCCTATGTTTCAAATCCGCAGTCCAACATTACCTGTGGTCCCGTCTGTGGAGGAAACACAGCTCCATGGTTACATTTGACTCTGGGGAAGTCTCAAGTCTGAGCCTGTTTTATACACCTGTGCAAAGGGGCGGAGCTCTGCAAAACAGGCGGAGCCACTGCTGCAGGTGAATGGGGAATAATAAGACTGAACATGTGTTTAGTCAAATGGAGCCTTTTGAGGAGTGACTGCAGCAGTGATTCTATTCAGTTTATTCTACATAATCCACATAAACAGCTCTACACTCTGACCTGGTCCACTCGCTGGAGTCCGTTTGGAGCTGATGATTTCAAAAGGATTTTCCAAAAACTCTAAAAGAACTGCTTATTAGGCCTTTAACTCATTGTATCACATGATCAGCTGTTTCTAGGGCAAATTGACGGTTTTATATTTGAAACAACTTTAGCTTAGACAGTGTCACTCACTAAACAACACACTCTTTTAGTTCTAATGATGTTTCTGAAAATCTACAGGGGGTCAAACTCATTGGAGCGGGGGACTAAAATACAAAACACAAATAAAAATAAATAAATAAATAATAATAATAAAGTTTCTAAATGAACACTGTGGTGGTCCTTTTGAACATTTAACCCAATAATTGGGCAGAATTAACTAAACAGAATTCTTAATAGCCCAGAAATGGGTTCAATAAACAACCCAGCCCTTGGGTTAAAAATGAAAACTCATTGGGCCAACATATCCCAATGCTGGGTCGGTCCAATATTGACCCAGCCATTGGGTGGAAAACAATCCAACTTGGGTTTTGCATTTTCAGCTCTAACTGTATTTGAAGTCATGGAACAAAAAGTCTCCTCCTGGAACCGTCACCTTAACGTGGTGGAGGGTCTGAGCCCGAATGATCCGGTTTGATCTTCTGTTGTCGGGGGCTTCCTGCCCCTGTAATGCAATGTGATTCACGACCCGGCAACAAACAAGAGGAAGAAAATGGATGGATCAAAAAGGTTCTGGATACAAAACAAAAACAAAATCTCAGACTTGCATGCACACATTACTATCAATGTACTTTGTTAATGGTGTTTCTTTACTCTGGGGAAATACTGTACACAGGTAAATTAATTTTCCCGTTGCCTTTGAAAAAACCTGCAGGGGATTCGCTTTAGCTCCGCGTAGAGCTGAGAGACGAGGCAGGTCTCACTTCGACCTCATAGGGATGTGAGAAAGTCTTAAAGAACTCCTCATTAGGGCTTTAACTCATTGTATCACATGATCTGGTGCTAAGTGTTTGTCTGTATACAGTATTTACACAGGGACAATGTGATTGAACGTGTGTAGTTGGTTGTAGTTTGTACAGTTGGGCTTTTCTGCACAACATTCAAATGAAAGTATATTCACACACAGACACAGGGCTGTTTACAGATGAAACAGTTTTGGTTTGTTTTCAGCCAAGACTTGAGCCTAGAGATGAACGTTTAAACTCAGATGGTTCTTAGTTCAGCTGGTACTGAATTCCACAAGAGAAAAGGCAGGAAATGGACCAAATGACAAAAAAGTAAACAGACGGTGCTGCACTGTTCTGCCCCGTACACAGATCAAACTGTCATAACCTTTTGTATTAAACACTGGCAGAGAGTAAATTACAGTAGGCCTAAAGGAATCCTGTTTTTCTTGTTGTCAGTCATAACGTTTCTTTGACAAAGAAATAATGAGCATGAGCCTTGTCACGCTACAGTCTCTTGTAGGCGTAGCTTTAGCATCAGTTGCACTGCCAGGGAATTTTCAACCACAACTGACAGTATTTATTACTGTGTCAAGAGTATCATTTCAAACAGATGCACTTGAACATTTCATTTATCCAGGCTTGGAATACTTTGGCAACTGCTGATTCCATGTAGTTGATACAGAATGATAAATGCAAAATGTTCTTATAACGTTCCTTTTGGGAGCCTGACTTTGGCCTGTAGTTTAGCTTCTGGAACAGAGAAACATGCTGATACTTGTCTGGCTGAATATATTAAACAGCAGTCAACAGATGGCAGAGAACATTCTAATAAAATCTGTAATTGGTCTATGATCATTATTGTTGTTTGGCAATGACAGGGATAACAGGTGTGTCATGGTGAGAGACACACCTGTAACTGTCGAGCCTCCAAAACAATAGCCCGATGAAAAGCTTCTGTCACAAATAAACGGCGAATGAGCAGGTGATCAGAATAATAAGGCAAGGCAAGGCAAGTTTATTTGTAGAGCACAATTCATACACAAGGCAATTCAAAGTGCTTCACAGTTGCAGAAAGAAAAATTACAAGAAAACAGATAAAATCAATCAATAAAACATCAACATAAAGTTAATCAATGACAGTAAAAGGCAAGAGTGCAGATAAAATACTTATATAATAACTACAGGGCCTGACAAACGTTTGTCACAGGTCAGCTGTATCCAAAGTGTGAAAAGGTTTGTACGTTGATTAAAACAAATAAAATAAATAAACATTAAAAACTGCCAAACGCATAAATAAACAGTATATTTATATATATATATATATATTTGTTACCCATTAATTATGCTTCTGAGCCATGAAACAGCATTTGTCAAGGCACCCCGACCCGTAAAAGAAGAGCGAGGACAACAGCTTGAAAACATAACACAACTTTCCTATAATACATTTAGCCTAAAACTCTCTGGAATAATCAGTGGGACAAATGGCAAAGTCTGAACCTGTCTCTGACTCACATGATAAATGTGACTAAAACTGTAAGAGGAGTGACACAGACTCTTAAAACAATATTATTATTATTATTATTATTATTATACTGAATACACTTGGTGAATATACAACATGGGTCCAAGTCATCTCTTTCCTCATGGAGGGAGCTGATATCCCTGCAACACCACCCCCTGGTGGCCAGGGCAACCCTCAAACTTTGTAAATCATCTATGCAGTGACACATATTTCAGAGTATAACCATCAAACCAGATTCTCAGGCTGCAGTCGGCCTTAAAGAATGAGTTTACAGAGACTGAAGCCTGTTGGCCTGAGGAGTGAGAGAAGAGGATCTATCACTGAGCTCCTGTTTCCAGCACAAACAACATTCTGGGGTTTCTTCCTTTGAGTGTCCCTGGTTTTATGGAATAAACTCCCAGCTCATGTTAAAGAAGCAGCCAGAGTCTTTACATTTCAAACTCAAACGTACCTCTGAGAATGAGCTCATGATCAGGTCAGTTAAAGCTCTGACCCACAGCCTGAAGTAAAGCTGCCTCAGGAGAAACTGCTCCTCTAGCTCTTCTTACTGCAGACTTTGTCTGCATTATGATTGCTTTTATCTGAAGTCTGTTCATTACAATTCACATAGTGTCCCCTATTTCAGCTTTAGTCCACAGAGGAACCCCGCCTACAGAGGGGGACACCCACACTGCTCATCACCCTCTTTAGCTGATGTTTATTTGGACTTTATGTTTGTCTTATTTCTGTTTTGTTTCATTGCAGCCCTGTGAGGCAACTCCTGCTGTGATATTGGGGGATAATCTTATTTGTAAAGCGCTTTTAATATGACACAAGTCACACACAAAGCGCTTCACATGAAAGGGAGGGGCGTTCATTCACTCCATGCTCATGAGTTATATTTGTAGCCACAGTTTCCCCTGGGGCAGACTGACAGAAGCGAGGCTGCTCACATCTGCGCCAATTGTCCCTCCGACCACCACCAACCACTCACACATAGGCATTGGGTGAAGTGTCTTGCCCAAGGACACGACGACAGTCTGCACCTGCAGGAGCCGGGATTCGAACCCCTGACTTTCCGATAATGAGACGACCCGCTCTACCGTCTGCGCCACTGTCGCCCTGTCACTGTCACTGTCGCCATGGAAACGTGTTTACGTTCATTTTGTTCTGCAGCTCAGGGTGAAAGAACAAGGAGTTCTATGAATGAGCCTTAAGTTCTATTTATTCCCTGTTTACTCTTTTCATATTCAAGAAGAATAAAAAACCTGCACAACTGCGTTTTAGCTCCCAATAATTGTTTTTGTTAATGTGTACTCACACCACGGTTTCCCCAACTTTACACATTCATATTAGTCGATCAAACTGCAGCTGCAACATGGATCTGCACAAAGGACCTGTTTGTTGTGCATCAAATTTCAATGATATGAGGCTCTTTTAACCTCTTAACCCCCACCTTAACTGAACGAGGATCAAATATAAGTTTATTGTGCTTATTACATGTAGTAATAAATGTTTGTACTAAACAAGACAAAGCATAAGCTCTCTTAAGGGACGTCAGTAGAAGACTTATTTACCTACAATGCAAAAGTCAATGCAAAGACGTGGACCATTGAACATTTGCCTTTAGTCGAATGGAGAAAGAGCCTTTAGTGGAGTGGCTGCAGCACTGATTCCTGGTCCATTCCCTGGGGTCTGTTTGGAACTGATGATTCTGCTGTTTGTTTTTGCAGTTTTCTATTTGAGACAATTGTATTTGTGCATCTAGGAACTTTTCTTGTAACATTTCTAATATGCACCTTATCTGTGATTGCATGCCACACTGCTCACAAACGATAGAAAGTAACGAATTACATGTACTCACGTTACTGTAATTGAGTACACTTGTAATTGTACTTTTTTGAGTCAATTTTTCAGCCTGTACTTTTACTTGTAATTGAGTACCATGTAATTGTAATTCGCTACATCTGGAATTATGTCCATTACAGAGTACAGTGCAGTCCTACACGCACTTGTTATTGTCAACGGCTCTTTTTCTCCTCCGCTGTCCACATACAGCTGCAGCTCAGTCTCTGCTCTGATTGGCCAGAGCTCAAACACAGTGAGGCTGTCATTGGCTCCTCAGGCGCCTGAAATGTAGTTTGGTAAATATTTTGACATATGAGTCATAGGTCTATTATCCACACAGACTGCCCCAGGTCCCACTGATACTAACCCTGTGCTGAAACCAAAGGCATGTTTTTGTTGTATGATATTTGATGTATTTTTATTTGATCTGTGCAAATATAATTTTTGTTAGACATAAAAGTGTGATGAAAATGAGATGAAAAGGTGAGAAAAAAGCAAGGAAAAACGACAAAACACGACAATAAAAGCCATTAAAAAAGAGGAAAACACAACAAAAACACTTCCAAAATGTGAGAAAAACACAGCAAAGCAGAACCAATGAGAGAAGGAGCCAATCAGCAAAGCCCCGCAGTAAGCCCCTCCCTTACCTGTGTCTGAGAGAGACAAACACACCACACACACACACACACACACACACACACACACACACACACACACACACACACACACACACTGTCACTTTAGGAGGGACAACAGTGGAACTAGAACCAATGTATAGTGGAAAGTTGCTCAGTCTGTGGTCGCTCTGTGTCACTTCTGCTTTCTAAAGAAGCACTTAAAAAGACGTGATCGATCCACACTGAAGTGAACAGCCGAGAGGAGATCATGGTGCACGTTGGCCATGATGTCGCAGATAAACTCCTAAACCTTTTCCTGAAGGCGATGAGCACGTCTCTGCTGTTTGTGCTGTTCTTCGTCCTGCAGCGCCTCTTCGACATGGACTTCCAGTGCTCGTGTGAAAGCGGTGAACAGTTATACAATGCGCTGTATTTGTTCGCGCCGGGCCTGATTCTGACCTGGGTGCTCGGGTACATAGAGTCCTACAACCACAGGACTAAATGGAGAATGAGCCCACGGAGCTGCTTCTGTCAGATACTGCCAAAGGTCTTCTCTGTGTTCGGCGTCTGGATCACGGCGGTTCTGCTCGATGGAGACTGGTTCATCTGTGTCAGGACAAACTCTGATCTTAATCACACGGGGCTGCCCTGCAAAAATCAAACAAACCTCCTGGAAGAAGAAAAAGCATTCCAAAACAAGCTCAAAATTGAATCTGTGGTAAGTGTCAAAGATTGTGTCTTTCTGATTACATTTACCTTTAAGGAATTTGATGAACACATTAAATTCACTGCAAGTCTTTGGTTTTTAAAACAGAGTTAAAGCAGCAAAGAATTATATTATTTAATTTAGTAAAGGTAAAAATGCTAAATGTGGGACTTGGTTTATAGTTAATATCTCTGTAACGGCTGTCTTCTCTCTCAGCTCATATGAACTAAGGTTACATGAGGTCAAGGAGTAAAAGCAATGAATTCAACACAAACACTGCTCCAGTAAAGTACAGATCCTGAAAAACTCTACTTAACACGATACTTACAGTGCCTTGTGAAAGTACTAATACACCTTGAACTTTTGCACATTTTGTCATGTTTACAACCCTAAACGTAAAGATTTTATATTGAATTGTTTACTGAAAGTTCACATACAAGTAACAGACAACTGTGAAGTGAAAGCAAAATGATACAGGATTCTGTTATTTTCAAAAATAGAAAAGTGAAAAGTGGGGCGTGCATAAGTATTCATACAGCATGACTTAATACTTTGTGGAACCCCCTTTTGCTGTAATAACAGCAGCAAGTCTTCTGGGGTTTGACTACAAGGTTTGCACATGTAGAGACTGACATTTTAGCCCATTCCTCTTTACAAAACAACTCAAGCTCTGTCAAATTAGAAGGAGAGCATCAGGACTTTGACTGGGCCATTCTAACACATTAATATGTTTGTTTTTAAACCATTCCATTGTAGTTTTAGCTTTGTGTTTAGGGTCATTGTCCTGCTGGAAGGTGAATCTCCGCCCCAGCCTCAATTCTCTTGCTGACTCCAGCAGGTTTTCCTCCAAAATGTCCCTGTATTTGTCTCCATCCATCTCCCCAACTATTCTTACAATCTTCCCAGTCCCCGCTGAGGAAAAGCAGCCCCATAGCATGATGCTCCCCCCACCATATTTGACACTGGGGATGGTGCACTCAGGACGATGAGCAGTGTTAGGTTTGCTCCATACATAACGTTTTGCATTTGGGACAAAAAGTTCAATTTTTGTCTCATCTGACCAAGCACCTTCTTCCACATGGTAGCTGTGTCCTCCATATGACTTCTAGCAAACTTCAAACGGGATTTCTTATGGCCTCCTTTCAGTAATGGCTTTCTTCTTGCCACTCGTCCATGAAGGCCAGATTTGTGTAGAGTATGACTTATAGTTGTCCCATGTACAGATTCCCCCAGCTCAGTGGCAGTACGTCGCAGCTCCTCCAGAGTTATCTTAGGGCACTTGGTTACATTTCTGACCAGTGCTCTCCTTGTTCGGTCTGTTAGTTTAGGTGGACGGCCGTGCAAAAGCAAAAAGGTGTATTAGTACTTTCGCAAGGCACTGTATGTAAATGACTGTTACTTTCTGCCTCTGCTGTGGAGTTAAACATTGAAAAAGCACATTTTAATCCATGTTATACTAATGTTCACTTCACATTCTGTGTTTGTTTCACAGAATTGGGGGATGGGAGTAATTTGTGTCTGCCTTTTTCTTCTGACCTTGTATAATGGCGTATTGATATGGTGCTGTCGATGTAAACACCCAAAACAGAAGAAGTGCAAGGATTGCTGCTGTCTTCCTCATTACAAAGCTGTTTATGAGAATCTTCTGGAGGAGCAGGTCAGTAAACACCTGGAGGAGGAGCTGACTAAACTAGCCGAGGAACAAGCGAAGGCCCTTTGCAAGGACCATCTTACAAAGATCAAGGAAGGAGGAGACGCTGCGAAGAACGGCTGGAGCGAGATATCGGCTTCAGACTTTTACATGAAACACGTTGAAACACAACATTCTGGAGAACAACATTGGAAACAAATTCTGGCGGATTCTGGAGAACACTAAACTCATTCTGGAGAACATTCTGGAGAACATTCTGGAGAACAAATTCTGGAGAACAACATTCTGGAGAACAACATTCTGGAGAACATTCTGGAGAACAAAATTCTGGAGAACAACATTCTGGAACACAACATTCTGGAGAACAACATTCTGGAACACAACATTCTGGAGAACAACATTCTGGAACACAACATTCTGGAACACAACATTCTGGAACACAACATTCTGGAACACAACATTCTGGAGAACAACATTCTGGAGAACATCTGAGAACATTCTGGAGAACAAATTCTGGAGAACAACATTCTGGAGAACAACATTCTGGAGAACAACATTCTGGAGAACATTCTGGAGAACATTCTGGAGAACATTCTGGAGAACAAAATTCTGGAGAACAACATTCTGGAGAACAACATTCTGGAGAACATTCTGGAGAACAAAATTCTGGAGAACAACATTCTGGAACACAACATTCTGGAGAGAACAACATTCTGGAAACAACATTCTGGAACACAACATTCTGGAACACAACATTCTGGAACACAACATTCTGGAACACAACATTCTGGAGAACAACATTCTGGAGAACATTCTGGAGAACATTCTGGAGAACAAAATTCTGGAGAACAACATTCTGGAGAACAACATTCTGGAGAACAACATTCTGGAGAAC
Source organism: Neogobius melanostomus (assembly GCA_007210695.1). Classification (NCBI taxonomy): domain Eukaryota; kingdom Metazoa; phylum Chordata; class Actinopteri; order Gobiiformes; family Gobiidae; genus Neogobius; species Neogobius melanostomus. The sequence goes on from VHKM01000155.1 coordinate 1,587,829, forward strand.
ATTCTGGAGAACATTCTGGAGAACATTCTGGAGAACATTCTGGAGAACAACATTCTGGAGAACATTCTGGAGAACATTCTGGAGAACAACATTCTGGAGAACAACATTCTGGAGAACATTCTGGAGAACATTCTGGAGAACATTCTGGAGAACAACATTCTGGAGAACATTCTGGAGAACATTCTGGAGAACAAAATTCTGGAGAACAACATTCTGGAACACAACATTCTGGAGAACAACATTCTGGAGAACAACATTCTGGCGAAGATTCTGGATAACACCATTCTGGAGAACAACATTCTGGAGAACAACATTCTGGCGAAGATTCTGGATAACACCATTCTGGAGAACAACATTCTGGAGAACAACATTCTGGAGAACATTCTGGAGAACAAATTCTGGCGAAGATTCTGGAGAACAACATTCTGGAGAACATTTGATTTGATTTATTTATTTGAGCTATTATTTACAATATTTACATAATTTCATTTACATCATCACAAAACAAAACAAGAAAAAATAGCTTATAAGTGCCTACCCCGATTTCAAAATACAAAACTAATAGAAAAGTTTGTGATTTTATGGTAGATACATTGTACTTTCAGATTATGAATTCCCCTTAGATCGTATCTTCCCTCTCCTTTACCAAACATTAATTGTATGTTACTAGGGAGCTGGTTATATATATATATGTATATATATATATATATATATATATTTTATTTTTTATTTTTTTACAGCTCTATATATCTGTAGCAGGGAATTGAGTTATATGAGGTCATCAGGTTTCATGGTGTTGGATTTTAAAAACAGTATATTTGTATGGTCCCTATACCCCACTTTATGAACAATTCTGATGGCCTTCTTTTGAAGTCTATATAAAACCAACAAATGACCATCGTAGGTATTTCCCCAGACACTTGCCCATTATGGCCACATTTTTCGCCACGAATGATGTTTATTTGTGGTCTCCAGCTAACTTTATGATTGAAGATCACACCCAGAAATTTATATTCCTTGACTTGTTCTATTTGAACATTGTCAATATTGATTTGAATGTCACTATTCTGTTTGCCAAATAAAATAATTTTTGTTTTCAATAAGTTCAGCGATAGTTTATTTCTATTACAGTAAACCATTCTTTGAGTTTGTATATTTCTGTTGTGACCTCTGATATGAGCAGTTGTAGGTCTTTGCTAGAGCCTAGTATAGTTGTGTCATCAGCAAATATTATACATTTTAGCTTTGTTGAGACTTCAATCGACTCCTGGGGGACCCCGCATATTATATTCCTCCATCCTGATACATGATACATTAATTTATACATACTGTTTTCTTTCAGTCAAATATGACTTCAACCAATTGTTAACGATCCCTCTAATCCCATTATTATTTAGTTTATTTAAGAGTATTTCATGATCTATAGTGTCAAAAGCTTTCTGGAGGTCTATGAATATACCCAAACAGTACAAATTATAGTCTATTGTTTTTTACTTCTTCGCTTAGATTGATTAGAGCATGTGCAGTTGACCTGTTGTTTCTTAACCCATACTGACAGTCACTGAGTAAATTATGTTTATTCACAAAGCTGTCCAGGCAGGCAGCGAAAAGTTTTTTTCCCCCAGAAACTTAGATAGTTGAGGAAGTATAGAGATTGGTCTATAATTTGTAAACTGACGATTATCCCCACTTTTATAAATTGGAACGACCGTGGCAATCATCATGAGGTCTGGCGAACATTCTGGAGAACACCACATTCTGGAGAACATTCTGGAGAACAACATTCTGGAGACATTCTGGAGAACACCATTCTGGAGAACATTCTGGAGAACACCATTCTGGAGAACATTCTGGCGAACACCATTCTGGAGAACATTCTGGCGAACACCATTCTGGAGAACAACATTCTGGAGAACATTCTGGAGAACACCATTCTGGAGAACATTCTGGAGAACACCATTCTGGAGAACATTCTGGAGAACACCATTCTGGAGAACATTCTGGAGAACACCATTCTGGAGAACATTCTGGCGAACACCATTCTGGAGAGCAACATTCTGAAGAACAACATTCTGGAGAACATTTGATTTGATTTATTTATTTGCGCTATTATGTACAATATTTACATAATTTCATTTACATTATCACAAAACAAAACAAGAAAAAATAGCTTATAAGTGCCCACCCCGATTTCAAAATACAAAACTAATAGAAAAGTTTGTGATTTCTGAGTGTATTTACTTAGTTTTATAATTTTCTCTTATTTTTTATCATTGCTTATACCATTCTGGTCACCATTCTATTGATTTACTTATTGTTTAAGTAGTCATACTGTTTTAGATATACATACACATACAGACATATATATACATACACATACATTACTAGCGCACATATTTATTATACATATATTATCATCATCATAATAACAATGACAATAATAGCATTCTCAAAAGTATCATCTTCAAATATATCATGTTTCTCATTTCTATCATACCTATGCGCCGCATAGTGACGCGATACTGGCGCGGATAATGCCAAAAAATATTGTTTATTATGGAAAATAAGGCGCGGGTCATATTTAATTGTTTGCCCTAGGGGAGCCAAAAGGTCCAGTCTAAACTCGTAAATGTAAAGTCAATGAAAATTGACGTTGTGAAAGTGGAGGGGACCAAACAAGCACATTTCAAAAGTGGAGGGGAAACGTGTCCCCCTCACAATGAATGGTTCCGACGCCCATGCCTAGCTTATCAAAGTTGAAGCAGCCCAGGAGTGGGGCAGGGGGAGCTTTCATGGGCATGCACTGCAACGATGACTAGTGTTGATTAACACAGGGATAGTTCTTTCTCCTGTACAGTACAATTTGGGTTTTTGGTGTGGAGCCATCTGAATATTCTTTCAGTATTCAACTCTGCCGTTACTAAGGTTCAAGTGATGATTTCAGTCTGTATTGATTTTTTTTTATTAAATTGCACTTTACACTTGCTGTTGTGTCTGAAGTATCCTTACAATAATTCACCAATATTACAGTATCATAACCATAACTGCACCTCTTGAGCACAGTGTCTCTTTTACTTTGTAAACCCAGTGCCATTTGTTGAAGGATTTGACTTTATCAATTTAAATACGAGTTGAGATAACCACATTTATTTTCTGGTTCAAACTGGGTCTAAGTATGATATTAATTAGATCATATTATTTAACTACTCCCAAATTTATTTTTAAATTAATTAATTTATTTTTTGTTTGTTTGTTTTTGTTTTTCCTCTTTGTCCTGTTTTTTATGTTTTTGTCTGTTTTTTGTTTTCTGTTACACACACATATATTTACGCAATACGATTAATTGCATTAAAAAATTAACGCGTTAAAAACTTTGTAATTAATTAATCAAAATGTTAAAGCCCCACCCCTTATATATATATATATATATATATATATATATATATATATATTATATATATATATATATATATATATATATATATATATATCATATTTTTATTGGCCGTAACATGTAAACATTCACAGGACAGGGAGGAAAAAGTAAGTGAACCCAGGAATCTCACTGAACTGCAGCAGTTTTGTAAAGAGGAATGATCCAAGATTCATCCTGATCATTTGAGCGTCTAATCTCCAACTACAGGAAGCAGTTATTGCTGCAAAAGAAGAATCAGCAGATATTTAATACAAGGTTCACTTACTTATTCCGTGCATGTTGTTAATGTCTTTGGTCTTTCTGCCAAATATCTTCATAAACTTGTGAATAAATTTTCTATTGATGATAGCACATGGTCCAGGCCCTGAGGCAACAAAACAGCCCCACACCATGATTTTCCCTGCACTATACTTCAAAATGAGGATAGGGTTTTGATGTTAATGTGCTGTTCCATTTGTCCTCCACACATGATGTTGTGTGTTCCTCCTAAACTGTTCAACTTTGGGTCAACAGTCCACATAGTAGTGCAGTGGAGCATCCAAGGGCTCTTTCGCAAACCAAAGTTATAGTTTAAGCAGACACTGTTTATTCATTCTTATGATTTTGATGAAGCTCAGACCATTAGGGCCAATTTAGGCATAACTGTGAGAAATTCCAAAGTGTTCACATACATTTTCATCCCACTGTATATATGGGGTGGGGCTTTAACGCTTTAACACGTTATATAAACGTGTTTATATAAACGTGTTTATATAATGAGACAATCCAGCACATAACTGCAGGGTGTAAGATGCTGGCAGGAAAGCTTACATGGAGCGCCATAACCAAGTGACTGGCATAGTGTACAGGAACATCTGTGCAGAGTATGAGCTGGAAACCCCAAGGTCAAAGTGGGAAACACCTCCAAAGGTGGTAGAGAATGACCGAGCCAAGATCCTGTGGGACTTCCAGATACAGACGGACAGAATGGTAATGAACCAACCGGACATCGTGGTGGTGGACAAAGAGCAGAGGAAAGCTGTGGTGGTTGACATAGCAATACCAAGCGACTTCAACATCAGGAAAAAGGAACACGAGAAACTAGAGAAATACCAGGGGCTCAGAGAAGAGCTAGAGAAGGCCTGGAGAGTGAAGGCATCAGTGGTGCCCGTGGTCGTTGGGGCACTCGGGGCAGTGACCCCCAAACTGGAGGAGTGGCTCCAGCAGATCCCAGGAAATACAGTACATCAGACATCTCTGTCCAGAAAATGCAAAACATACTGGATATGACACAAAAATGAGATTTTGAAAAGCAGAGTAGGAGAGATTACAACAATTACAGCTATTACTACCACATCTCTCCGACAAAGACCACTTTCAAAGGCACAACACGGCTGGTCACCTACGATGTGCTTTGACAATGGTGAATAACAGCACTGTGTCCGCGACAGGGACTTGGGGAGACTGCTTGTATTTTAATAATTTATTATTGATATAAGTTTTATGTTTCATGTTGTCGAACAATTGCTCTGAAGAATTCCTATAATTTGTGAACCTGTCTGCTGACAATAGCAATAAAACCAATTCTGATTCTGTGGGATTATAAACAAGGAAGAGCTTTCAGTTACTACAAGTCTGGAAGGGTGAGGGAGATGTTTTACTTCAGTGCCAAGTTTGAAGTACTGTTTCTTGAAGGCCGAGTGTGGTATCGGAAAAGATCAGACAAACGACACATGAAGAGTGTGTGGTCATTGAAGAGGACGCGTAGAAGGTGCTACTGCACATGTTTTGCAGGGTATGTTTATTGTTTCCTTTTGCTGCAGGACCCTGGCTGCGCCTAGAAATTCAATGCGCAGCCTTTATGGAAATTTATGAACAGAACCGGTGACAACGGGCAGCCCTGGCGGAGACCAACACGCACCGGAAACAGGTCTGACTTACTGCCGGCAATGCGAACCAAGGTCTTGCTACGGTCATACAGGGAACAGACAGCCCTTAGCAGAGGGCTCCGGACCCACCACAGGGCACCACGAGGGACACGGACGAACGCTTTCTCCAGATCCACAAAGCACATGTGGACTGGTTGGGTGAACTCCCACGAACCCTCGAGCACCCGATGTAGGGTATAGAGCTGGTCCAGTGTGCCACGAACAGGACGGAAACCGCATTGTTCCTCCTGGATCCGAGGTTCGACTATCGGCCGGATCCTCCTCTCCAGCACCCTGGAGTAGACCTTACCGGGGAGGCTGAGAAGTGTGATCCCTCTGTAATTGGAGCACACCCTCCGATCCCCCTTCTTAAAGAGAGGGACCACCACCCCGGTCTGCCAATCCAGAGGCACTGTCCCCAACCGCCACGCGATGTGGCAGAGACATGTCAGCCAAGACAGCCCTACAACATCCAGAGACTTAAGGTACTCGGGACGAATCTCATTCACCCCCGGGGCCTTGCCACCGAGGAGCTTTGTAACCACCTCGGTGACTTCAGCTTGGGTGATGGACGAGCCCCCCTCCGAGTCCCCAGCCTCTGCCTCCTCATCGGAAGACGTGACAGTGGGATTGAGGAGATCCTCGAAGTACTCCTTCCACCGCTCGACCACATCCCCAGTCGAGGACAACAGCTCCCCGTCCGCACTGTAAACAGTGTTGGTGAAGCACTGCTTCCCCCTCCTGAGGCGCCGGATGGTTTGCCAGAATCTCTTCGAGGCCGACCGATAGTCCTCCTCCATGGCTTCTCCGAACTCCTCCCAGTTTTTGCCTCTGTGACCGCACGAGCTGCAGCACGCTTGGCCTGCCGGTACCTCTCAGCTGCCTCCGGAGTCCCACAAGCCAACAAGGCCAGGTAGGACTCCTTCTTCAGCTTGACGGCATCTCTTACTTCCAGGCGCCACCATCGGGTTCAGGGATTGCCGCTGCGACAGGCACCAGAGACCTTACAACCTCAACTACGAACAGCCGCATCGACAATGGAGGAGGAGAACATGGTCCACTCGGACTCCATGTCTCCAACCTCGCTCGGAGTTGAAGACCCTACTGACAGAGGGATCCACCAGACATTTAACATTTAACCCATAATTGGATTGAATTAACCTAAAAGAATTCTTAACAATAACCCAGAAATGGGTTGAATAAACAACCCAGCACTTGGGTTAAAATGAAAACTCACTGGGCCAAATTAGCCCAAAGCTGGGTCGGACTCAACCATTTGGTTAAAACAACCCAACTTGAGTTTTGCATTTTCAGCGCTAACTGTATTTGAAGTCATGGAACAAAAGGTCTCCTCCTGGAACCGTCACCTTAACGTTGTGGAGGGTCTGAGCCCGAATGATCCTTTTTGATCTTTTGTTTTCGGGGGCTTCCTGCTCCTGGGAGACCCTACCAGGGCAAACAGGTCCTAGTTTTTGGGTCAGACAAAGAGCGGTTCAGAAGCCCCTCATGAGAGACCAACAGGCCCGGTTAGAACCATGAGCCACAGGGGCTGGTGCAATGTGCTTTGGGCAGCTCAGACGGCTGCCCCCACGACCCGGCAACGGAAAAGTGGAAGAAGATGGATGGATCAAAAAGGTTCTGGATACCAACAAAAACTCAGGCTTGCATGCACATTACTCTCAATGTACTTTGTTAATGGTATTTCTTTACTCTGTGGGGAAATACTGTACACAGGTAAATTAATTTTCCTATTGTCTTTGAAAAAACCTGCAGGATATTCGCTTTAGCGCCGCGTAGAGCTGAGGGACGAGGCAGGTCTCACTTCGACCTCATATGGATGTGAAAAAGTCTTAAAGAACTCCTCATTAGGGCTTTAACTCACTGTATAACATGATCAGGTGTTAAGTGTTTGTCTATATACAGTATTTATACAGGGACAATGTGATTGAACGTGTGTAGTTGGCTGTAAGTAAGTATGTAAGTGCTTTATTTGTCAGTGTACAACCGTACAACGAAATAGTGTTCAGGTGTTAGTCCTGAGCCACTGCGACTGTGGGCCAACCTGACCCGCATGTTTTTGGAGGGGAAACCGGAGCACTCAGAATAAACCTGGCTGGCTGCCTTCAGTCTCCTCTGATGCTCTGAAACGGTGCCCCGCTTCCTTCTAGTTTGTATAGTTGGGCTTTTCTACACAACATTAACATTAAAGTATTCATTCATAAACACAGTCACAGTGCTGTTTACAAATGAAACTGTTTTGGTTTGTTTTCAGTTAAGACTTGAGCCTGGAGATGAATGTTTTATGTTTGAACGTTTTCATTCTTTTATTCCATTCATTATGTCTTCTTGTTTTAAAATGGTCTAGAGCGGCTCGTCATGGAACACATCAAGTCTGTTCTCCCTCCCGCCCTGGACCCATACCAGTTTGCCTATCGGTCCAATCACTTAACTGAAGATGCCATCTCCACTGCGCTTCATTCAGCCCTCACTCACCGTGAAACAAAGGACTCTTATGTTAGAATGCTGTTTTTAGACTTTAGCTCAGCATCTATAATCCCACAGCAGCTAATACACAAACTGCTCCACCTGGGGATCAACACATCACTGTGTAACTGGCTGCTGGACTTTCTGACGGGGAGACCACAGGCTGTACGTGTCGGCGGACAGAACCATCACACTGAACACGGGGGCTCCCCAAGGCTGTGTGCTGAGCCCATTCCTGTTCACTCTACTGACCCATGACTGTGGAGAAGATCTGCAGAGCCCCTCTCCCCACCATTATGGAGATATACTTAAGGGACCCTACGCACCCATCACAGTCTCTTCAAAAGTAATGCCTTCAGGGAGGAGACTGTGCACGAGCCAGGTCCAGTCGAATGAAGAACAGTTTCATACACAAGGCCATCGGGAAGCTGAACTCCCTGCCCTCCCTCCCACCTCTCTTCCCCCACACCCTGCTCCACAATCAAGGATGAGAGAATTATAATTTCAAATCATTCACATGGTTTGACGAATAAAAAATCTAGAACCTTGAAGTACAGTCTGTTTAAACACGTAAGGTATTTGAATAAGCTTTTTTGTTATACCTAGTGTCTTTCAAAAATAACCTTCAAGACCATGAATGCTTTAAACTCAGATGGTCCTTAGTTCAGCTGGTAATGAATTCCACAAGAGAAAAGGCAGGAAATGGACCAAATGATGAACAGACAGTGCTGCACTGTTCTGCCCCATTCGCAGATCGAACTGTCATAACCTTTTTAATTAAACCTTTAGGCCAAGTCAGTCATAACGTTTCCTTGACAAAGAAAGAATGAGCATGAGCTTTGTCACGCCACAGTCTCTTGTAGATGTAGCTTTAGCATCAGTTGCACTGCCAGGAAATGTTCAACCACAACATTACAGTGGAAGCAGGTCTGATAGAAATGAGAAACAGGATACATTTGAAGATGATACTTTTGAGAATGATACTTTGAGAATGCTATTATTGTCATTATGATTATGGTGATGATAATATGTATAATAAATATGTGCGCTAGTAATGTATGTGTATACTGTATATATGTATATCTAAAACACTATGACTACTTAAACAATAAGTAAATCAATAGAATGGTGACCAGAATGGTAATATAAGCAATGATAAATAAAACTTTTCAACAAACAAAAACAAACTTTTCTATTTTCGCTTTATGTTTTTCATACCTGTAAGTTGTTGTATTTTGAAATTGGGGTAGGCACTTATAAGCTTTCTTTGCTTCGGCCTACTCCTTTTGAGTTGTTTTTTGTGACAATGTAAATGTAATGATGTAAATATTGTAAATAAAAACTCATTGTAAATAATAGCTCAAATCAATCAATCAATCAAACTGACAGCATGTATTACTGCGTCACGAGTATCATTTCAAACAGATGCACTTGAATGTTTCATTTATCCAGGCTTGGAGTACTTTGGCCACTGCTGATTCCATTTAGTTGATACAGAATGATACATGTAAAATATCCTTTTAATGTTCCTTTTGGGAGCCTAAGTTTGGCCTGTAGTTTAGCTTCAGGTTCAGAGAAACACACTGGTACTTGTCTGGCTGAACATGTTGTTACATTCTGTCCCGACTACACTTAACCATGTTGTGAACAAGAACTGGCAGACCCAAAAATGCAGAAACGATAAGTCTTTATTTACAAGACAGGTAAGTGGATGGGGGGGGGAATGGGTGATCCTGGACGGCACGGCAGGTAAGTGGAGATATGTACTTGGTGGATAATCCAGACAGAGACACAGACAGAGGACAGATAGCAGTGCAACAGGAACTGGCTCCAAAACTGAACAGGGCACAGAAAAAGGCAGGTTAGTTCAAAAATCAAAACTATTACAAAATCGTTCAAAAAAGCCTGATAGATGATCACCGCATGAGTGACGGAACAATCTGGCACTGGCGTGGAGGTCTGGTGGCATTTTCTACAGAGTTGATTGCATGATGAGGTACAGGTGTGGAGCACAGCAGGTAAGTAACGAGGGAACCGCCCAGGAACTGACAAACAAGGTAAACACATAAGGGGAGGGGGGAGATGGGAGGAGAAGGGAGGAGTGGCTGGACAGGATCACAACAAACCAGGCTGTTCACTAATCAGACGAAATTAGACAAAAGTCAGTCACATTTATTTTCTTTTTTATCCAAATCAGTTTACAGTAATTCTAATTTATATTGTTAGGGCCAAATGGTACTTGAAATTGGTTAAATATGGTCTGAGATAGTGCTTGTGTTTAGGAGCCAGTTTTAAAGACCAGGGGCCGTATTCCTAAAGATCTTTAGTGCAAAGAGCTGCTCCTAGTGGCCAAATTCTAAGAAAATTCTTAGAATTGTGATGTTCTCTTACAATTTCCCTTAAAAGTGCAGAGTAGATCCAATTTAAAAATAAAAAAAGATATTCCTAAAGAATCCTAGCTCTTAAGAGAGCTCCTAAGGTGCTCTCTAATAACAGCCGGCCAGCCAGCCGGACCAAAACTGTTATTTAGTCTTGAAGTTGGCACATTTTATTAGAAAAAGAAAGTAAGACAGACACATAAAATAAAAATAAAAAAACAGCATGTCAAACGTAAAAACATTCTAATAAAATCTGTAATTTACAAAATAGATAGTAATCTATGGCCAATGACAGGGATAGTTGAGGATCATGGTGAGAGACACACCTGTAACTGACCTCCAAAATGGTGTGTTTTAGTCTTCCTGCTGTTGTTTTTATTATTCTTGTTGACATTGTCTTGCTTTTATTGCTCGCTGCTGTACTGCACTGTCCCTGCCATTTGTTTTCATCGCTCCTGTTATTTTGCTTGTGTGTTTCACTACTCTCTTCCTACAATGTATATAATGCTCTATTATTGCTTTATTTTTAACCCTGTACTTTTTTGTAGGTTGCCCTATATACATCTGGCAAAGGACGACAGATGAAAACTAGCCTCTTGGCTAAATCTGGCATATTATACAGTTGCACTGTTGGTTACTATGCACTGTCCTATAATAAAAATGTAAAAAACTTGCACTGGCGTCTTTATAAAAGATGAAAGTATAACTGGAAAACAAAAATAAAAATAAGGTGCACACGGTTCTACCCAAAAGGTAGAGGCAGCATGTTCCTTTTTCAGGTGACACTCGGAAAATTAGAATATCGTGATAAAGTTCATTTATTTCTGTAATACAACTTAAAACGTGAAACGATATAGACTCATGACATGCAAAGTGACAAAAGCCGTTTTTTTCTTTTTTTTAATGTGATTTTGGCTCACAGCTTGTAAAAAAAAACAAATTCAAAATCTCAGAAAATTAGAATATTGTTAAAAGGGACTATATTGTAGCTCAAAGTGTCTCCCTTTCATCAGATAAGTGAACAGTGTCTACAGTACTGTATGTGTTTTTCAATGAGGCAAAAGTCTATGGACAGCTTTCAGATAGAAATAAAAAATACAAATATTGAAAGAGTAGATGAATTCAAATATCTTGGAGTAGTTGTGGACTCCCATCTTAAATTTGGAGCTCATGTAAAGAAAATAACTAAGACTATTAGGATTCATTAGGCCCGAGAGCCTGACAGGGTCCGGGCCTGTTGTTATTGTACAGGCAGTGCGCGGAGCGCACTGACGAGCTAAAAGAGCGCGAGCTAAAAGAGCGCTAAAAGAGCGCGAGCTAAAAGAGCGCGGAGCGCTCAAGAAACAGAGCGCGGAGCGCTCCCCATTGCATTACACAGTAATAACGACACTCCCGGCACCCCGACCTGTCCGGTGATGTAAGCGTGTGCCGCGAAAGCGGCACATTTGTTGCTGCTCGAATAAAAAAAAGTGAAAACCACAGGCAAGGCGCAACATAGACAACGCGCTCGTCATCGACAATGGCCACTCACCAGCACCCAAAACACTGTTACTGTGACTCAGGGCATCGAGGCCTATCCGATAATATAGGTCTTTTTTTACTTCATATTTACTTCTGCTCGCACAAAAATACGAAAACAAAAATCCATTGGGAAATATTAAGAAAGAAGAGGTAAAAGACGAGCGCAACGCGCTCGTATTTCACAATGAACCCCACGGTTGGATTACTGGACGTGAGACCTTTCCGAATATATACCACCTGTTTACCACCTTGTGTACAGGTGGTAAACAATCCCAGATCAATTGTGAGCAGACAGGCTTTATTTTGAAATACACCGGATCTTCTTTCCTCACGAGACCCGACTTCCTCTTTGGCTCATGTTTTTCCGTCGGCTTGTTCAGGCAGTGCTCTGGCCTCCGGCAATAATAGACTTCTTGTAGATTCCTTGCGTATTATTTGCATTGCAGCTGGACGGCCTCGGTAACTGGCTTTAAATACATATCTGAAAGGCTTTTCTGCAAAATATGTCATATTTTGTAGGCCTATTATTGATATAAGATAATGAGTATATTTTTAGAAACATTTTTAGAGAGGGCGGCGCCACCTATTGACCAGCCGCCACTGGTGTAACTAACGTCATGAACTAACGAAAAAATAAAGAAACAAAAAATGTGACAACAAAGCAGTCAAAACATGATAAAAACTTAGCAAAGATGACTGAAACGTGATAACAAAAACGAGGAAGAAGCTTAGATCAGTTTTGAAGGTCTTAGCTTTCAAATGAGGCATTTCACGTGCATATAAAGCTCCAGTCGAGAAGCTTTTAGATTGGGCTAACGCTGAACTAGAGAAAATGTGCTCGGTTAAGGCGGGGGTTAAGAGGTTAAACAAGAAAGAGCCCTATTTATAACATTCAGACTGAGAAGTATAATTTTGTAGTTTTGTGTCACTTTTTAAATGGTTTTGTCAGTGTCTGGAAGAATCTGATTGGTGAACTGCGTTTGGCTCGTGCTCTCGGTTTGTCTCATACTGATCAGTACAGCACCTGTTCCTTCCCCAGTGTCTCCACCTGCTGATCGGCCATGTTAATGTGTGTCTTGTTTAGGTGTAATGTCACTGTGAGACACTAGATGTCACTCTCTGTAAAGAAGTGATTTGAGAACGTTCAAACTCTGGCTGTTTCCTGTTTCATCTGACTCCCTGCTCCTGAACTAACCCAACGTGTAACTTTTCTCCTGAACCTAACCATTACTAAATCCTAAATCAACCCTCGTCTCCTAAACCTATAACCTTTATATAGGTTTCCCCAACTTTACACATTCATATTAGTCCATCAAACTGCAGCTGCAACATGGATCTGCACAAAGGACCTGTTTGTTGTGCATCAAATTTCAGTGATATGAGGCTCTTTTAACCTCTTAACCCCCACCTTAACTGAGCGCATTATCTCCAGTTTGGTTTAACCCAAATCTAAAAGCGTCTCGACTGGAGTTTACAGCCTGTAGGCGAGTGTAACAGCTCATCTGAAGGTCACGTTTTAGTCGTATTTTTGATGCTTTTTCGCTGCATTTTTGTAACTTTTTTTTGCTGTGTTATTGTTGTTTCTTTTTCTGTGGTTTTTTTCTGCTTTTTTGTTGCGTTTTCAGCCTTGTTTACGTCTTGTTTTTGCCACTATTTTGACGTTATTTAAAAGGAGCTTTTAGGGTTCGGGTAATGCCAAACTCATGTTTTCATAAAGAAATGGACTCAGAGGCTCTTCAGGGTCAGTGCGCTTCCTCTGCTTGCTGCTGCCGCTTGCCTCTTTATTTGCTTTTTATTCTCTTCTTTTAAGTGAACCAAGGCTTTTTACTCATTTTGATGCCATTTTTACAACTCATTTGACGAACCAGCGACGACAATCTTGTCAACATGGCTGAGGGAGTAACGCAAACATTTCCTTGTGAGAACTGTCGGATGTATCAACAAGAAATTTCCCTGCTACGAGACAAGATTCTTGCCTTAGAGACGGAAAAAGGACTTAATGACACGCTCCCTGTGGAACCCGGTAAGAAGACGGAAAAAACTGATACTTGCAACCTAAAGCTAAACGATACCATAACATTTCCAAAACTTAACAGACAACTTGGTGCTAGGCCAAAGCAAAGACAACATGCTCGTAAAAATGCACCTGGAATAAAGTTAACAAACAGATTTTCACCTCTCTCAGAGGATGTGTATAACAAGCAGAAAAAGTCAGAGAGAAACACAGAACAAGAAGTCAAAACAAAGATGGAGAGAAAAACTGTGCCAAGTGTCAAGGCCAGAGATACCCTGTTGCTTGGGGACGGAGCCATATCTAATGTCAACAATGGAATAATTACTACAATCAGCTATCCGAGTGCCACAGTTTCTGACATTATAGATGTTCTAAATAAGGAAATTACAAATAACCCTGGGATTAATAAACTTGTTTTACATGTTGGTGCTGTTGACATAAAAAACGGAGAGTCTGAAGCCCTGAAAGAAAAGTTTAATAAACTTTTTGAGAGACTTGATTGTCTGGATAAAGAGGCGATGCAAATTTTCATCAGTGGACCTATCCCAAACATCGACGTGAGAATAAACAAATTCTCCCGGCTGTTTCAGTTGAATACATGGCTGTCAAAAGTGTGTGAGTCAAGAGAACTTTAATCTTTTCTGGAAACGCGACGATCTGTTTAAAGGAAATGGACCACATTTGAACAGAGGTGGAGTGAGACGACTGACGGAAAATCTCCTCCACGCTCTGCAGAATCAGTGGAGGCCTGAGCAACAGGAGAGAGCAGAGAGGAGCATGAGAAGAGCTCCTGGCTCGCCAGCAAAGGTTTCGCCTGCATCCCCAATAAAAGATTCAGTCGCAGCTGCATCATCTGCACCTACAGTAAAGGACTCAGCCACAGTTAAGGATCCAGCCACAGTTAAGGAATTAGCTCCACCGGAAAACATCTCAACCATAGCAGTGGCGCCACCTGCATCTGCATCTCCGGGGAAAAGCTCAGCTTCAGCTCCACCTGCATCTATAGTAAATGATTCAGCCGAAGGAGCACTTTCATCAACTTAGAGAGACTCATCCATGCATTTGTCTCCAGCAGGTTAGACTACTGTAACGGCTGCTCACTGGCCTTTCTAAACGAGCTGTTAGAGCTGCAGAACATCCAGAACGCTGCTGCTCCAGTCCTGACAAGAACCAGGAAATATGACCACATTATTATTATTAATTAATTTTTCACCTTTTTCTGCGACCTGTATTTGTGGTTTCTGTGTTCCACATTGTTTTTCTTGTGTACGTCTTTGCCGAGTTTTGGTGGAGGTTTGGTGGATTTGTTTACTTTGAGAGTTCAAAATGGTCCTGAAGAAAGCAGCTTTTTAAAGGTAAACAAAATGCTAGCTTATCAGCTAAACCCATTTGAGACCTACACATGAGACACTGAAGAGGCACTAAGAGCCCCCACAGCTGCAGCACAGTGGAGGCGTCACAAGAGGAGCTACAGGAAACAAAAAAGGACAAACGAGGAGATGGTGAAAGACTGGAGGAGGGAGCTGCAGGAGGAAGAGGAAGGAGGAGGAGCTGACCAGTGCAGGACACCACGCTCTGAAACAGGGACAAACCCAGGAGGCGGTGCACCGTTTCAGAGGAGACAGCGAGAGAGGGCAGCCAGCCAGGTTTCACACACACGCACGCGCACGCGCACGCGCACACGCACACACACGCACACACACACACACACACACACACACTTTAGGAGGGACAACAATAAAACTAGAACCAACGTAAAGTGGAAAGTTTGGCAGTCTGTGCTCGGTCTGTGCTCGGTCTGTGGTCGGTCTGTGTCACTTCTGCTTTCTGAAAAAGCGCTTAAGAAGACTCAGCCTGGTGTTATCGATTCACACTGAAGTGAACAGCTGAACCGGCATCATGGTGCACATTGGCCCCGATGTCGTGAATAAACTCCAAAACCTTTTCCTGAAGGCGATGAGCACGTCTCTGCTGATCATGCTGTTCTTCGTCCTGCAGCGCGTCTTCGACATGGACTTCCAGTGCTCGTGTAAAAGTGGTGTACAGATTTACAATGGTCTGTATGTGATCCTGCCGGCCCTGATTCTGACCTGGGTGCTCGGGTACATAGAGTCCTACAACCACAGGACGAACTGGGGCATGAGCAAATGGAGCTGCTTCTGTCAGATACTGCTAAAGTTCTTCTCTGTGTTCGTCGTCTGGATGACGGCGGTTCTGCTCGATGGAGACTGGTACATCTGTGTCAGGACGAATTTGAATCTTAATCACACGGGGCTGCCCTGCAAAGAGCAAAAACAACTCCTGGATGAAGAAAAAGCATTCCAAAACGAGCTCAAAATTGAATCTGTGGTAAGTGTCAAAGATTGTGTCTTTTCTGATTACATTTACCTTTAAGGAATTTGATGAACACATTAAATTTACTGCAAGTCTTTGGTTTTAAAACAGAGTTAAAGCAGCAAAGAATTCTATTATTTAATTTAGTAAAGGTAAAAATGCTAAATGTGGGACTTGGTTTATAGTTAATATCTCTGTAATGGCTGTCTTCTCTCTCAGCTCATATGAACTAAGGTCAAATGAGGTCATGGAGTAAAAGTAATGAATTCAACACAAACACTGCTCCAGTAAAGTACAGATCCTGAAAAACTCTACTTAACACGATACTTACAGTGCCTTGTGAAAGTACTAATACACCTTGAACTTTTGCTCATTTTGTCATGTTTACAACCCTAAACGTAAAGATTTATTTTGAATGTTTTACTGAAAGTTCACACACAAGTAACAGACAACTGTGAAGTGAAAGCAAAATGATACATGATTCTGTTATTTTTCAAAGAAATAGAAAACCGAAAAGTGGGGCGTGCATAAGTATTCATACAGCATGACTTAATACTTTGTGGAACCCCCTTTTGCTGCAATAACAGCAGCAAGTCTTCTGGGGTATGACTCTACAAGGTTTGCACATGTAGAGACTGACATTTTAGCCCATTCCTCTTTACAAAACAACTCAAGCTCTGTCAGATTAGAAGGAGAGCGTTTGTGAACAGCAGTTTTCAGGTCTTTCCACAGATTTTCAATAGGATTTAGGTCAGGACTTTGACTGGGCCATTCTAACACATTAATATGTTTGTTTTAAACCATTCCATTGTAGATGTAGCTTTGTGTTTAGGGTCATTGTCCTGCTGGAAGGTGAATCTCCGCCCCAGCCTCAGTTCTCTTGCTGACTCCAGCAGGTTTTCCTCCAAAATGTCTCTGTATTTGGCTCCATCCATCTTCCCAACTATTCTTACAATCTTCCCAGTCCCGCTGAGGAAAAGCAGCCCCATAGCATGATGCTCCCCCCACCATATTTGACACTGGGGATGGTGCACTCAGGACGATGAGCAGTGTTAGGTTTGCTCCATACATAACGTTTTGCATTTGGGCCAAAGAGTTCAATTTTTGTCTCATCTGACCAAAGCACCTTCTTCCACATGGTAGCTGTGTCCTCCATATGACTTCTAGCAAACTTCAAACGGGATTTCTTATGGCCTCCTTTCAATAATGGCTTTCTTGCCACTCGTCCATGAAGGCCAGATTTGTGTAGAGTATGACTTATAGTTGTCCCATGTACAGATTCCCCCAGCTCAGCGGCAGTACGTCGCAGCTCCTCCAGAGTTATCTTAGGGCACTTGGTTACATTTCTGACCAGTGCTCTCCTTGTTCAGTCTGTTAGTTTAGGTGGACGGCCGTGTCTTGGTAAGTTTGCAGTGCTGCTATACTCGTTCCATTTCCGAATGATGGATTGAACAGTGCTCCGTGAGATGTTCAAATCTGGGGAAATCTTTGTATAACTTAACGCTGCTTTAACCCTCGGCTCACATTAAATCCAGTTAAGGTCTGGTACGGCGTCCGCGAACTTAGAAAGTCATTGAAACCAATGTTGCACACTCACTGTGAAGTCCGGGTTCGGCTACCAAGGCCGTCCGGCGGCTACGGAAAGAATCCGCAAGAAGTCTATTTTTGCCGGAGACCGGAGCCCCAACGGATCAAGCTGATGGAAAAACACGAGCCAAACAGGAAGTCAGGTCTCGTGAGGAAAGAAGATCCGGTGTATTTCAAAATAAAATCTGTCCGCTCACTACTTATCTGGTCTTGTTTACCGCCTGTACACGCGTGTAACGTCGGAAATGTAAACATGTGTCCATTGCCAGTGACACAGGGGCACTAGTGTGTTTAAAGCATCTTCACTGGGGAGAGTCGTTGTTCTGGCAAATACGGCTTTAGTTTACAAAAACTACCTATATATGGGGCGACTTATCACGTGAACTCACACCAAGAGCGAAACTCACGTGCACTTCTGTTCTCGCGAGGGCCGTTTCTGTGCCTGGAGCAGCATCTGGCACCGGAGCCACAGTGTCAGCCGGACTCACTGTGAGTGGTAGTTTGGGGCAAAACCGGACCGGATCAGGACCGAACCCGGACCGAACCCGTACCGTAGTTAATGTGAGCCGGGGGTAAACTTCTCCACAGCTTTATCCCTGACCTCTCTGGTGTGCTCCTTGGCCTTCATGATGTTGTTTAGTGACCAACACACTCTGACCATAGCTCTGAGGCCCTCACAGAACAGCTTAATTATACTGAGAGTAGATTACACACAGGTGGCCTCTATTTAATGGTTAGAGCAAGGTGTGAACATTCTGCAGTCATTAGGATTGTTATAAAGGCAATTCAATGCACTCCGAAAATGCTGCACTTTTCTGTTTTTTGAAAATAACAGAATCATGTATCATTTTGCTTTCACTTCACAGTTGTCTGTTACTTGTGTGTGAACTTTCAGTTCAAAATTCTAAATACAATCTTTACGTTTAGGGTTGTAAACATGACAAAATGTGCAAAAGTTCAAGGTGTATTAGTACTTTCGCAAGGCACTGTATGTAAATGACTGTTACTTTCTGCCTCTGCTGTGGAGTTAAACATTGCAAAAGCACATTTTAATCCATGTTATACTAATGTTCACTTCACAATCTGTGTTTGTTTCACAGAATATTGGGATGGGATTAATCTGTGGCTTCCTTTTTCTTTGGACCATGGTTAAAGTCGGGTTGATATGGCACTGTCGATATAAACATCAAAAACAGAAGAAGTGCATAGATTGCTGCTGTCTTCCTTATTACAAAGCTGTTTATGAGAATCTTCTGGAGGAGCAGGTCAGTAAACACATGGAAGAGGAGCTGACTAAACTAGCCGAGGAACAAGTGAAGACCCTTTGCAAGGACCATCTTACAAACATCAAGAAGGGAGAAGAAGCTGCAGAGAAAAGCTGGAGCGAGATATCGGCTTCATACTTTTACTTTTACATGAAACACGAGACGAGGAAGAATGAGGGAACGCCTTTACCGCCTCTCATGACCCACGTCTGAACATTCTGGAGAAGAACATTGAATATTAAAATACAGTAGTGATGGGATTCATGGATATACGTTGAGCTCATTGTTTTGATTTTCTTCATGTTGCCAGATAGAAAACGAATATTACGCCAGACCAAATTGTTAACAGTTTTCACATTTTGATTCAAATAATTCAAACTTACAGTGAGACTGATTTTGAAAAAGTACATATGCAGATGTGGGCAATATACAGTATCGTCTGCAAGATAATATCAGTGTGTTTTTCTATCCCAATCCTTTTGGACACACTTTTGGCAAAAACATTTTTTCATTATGATTATCTTTGTTATATTATATCATGATTATGGTAATTGGTAAATGGTCTCAACTTATATAGCGCTTTTCCACCTACATTAGGCACTCAAAGCGCTTTACAGCAAGGATCCACTCACCCATTCATACACCAGTGTACGCAGACACTGCGTACATTTTTTATGTATTCATAAAATAAAAAAAATCTGAACATGTTGCGCATTCATGAAATGTGCACAACAGTTAAACTGGAGGAGGAACCTTTTCTTCTGAAGTAAATTCCAAAATGTTCACCGTGATGTTACACGGCTCCCCAGAGATGTAGAAGGACCAGGGAGGAGTCGTTTGAAAGCTTAACATTTCTAGTTTCTAACACAAAAGACCAAAGTCTCTATCCCTTTATGTTACAAACATATGTCCGACGTTGTAAACGGCGAGAGCATGGACCTCATGGGGCTCAACAATTAAAGTGCAATTGGCAGCCGTCTGTGTTGCCTATGCCCAGCTAGTACCACCCATTCTCCAGCTCTTCTGACTTATAGCAGAGAAGCAGCACCTGCTAACTTGTAAGTCGAGGTAACACTTGTTTACCATCGTCTTGTCGTTTGCCAAGAGTTTCATGAACCGTCGTTGCTGGACATCGGCACAAAAAAGGTCGTTTCTGCCGCTGGAATATCTGCACGTTTACTTTCCAAGTAAGTTTAGCTGCTCTGGTCTGCGCTGAAGAATCATGACTACTATGTTACTCTCTGAATTAGAGCCACAGCCGCGGAGGAGACAGAGCCACTGCAGCCAGTAGCAGAGGTCTGTGAGCTGCTCAGCTCCTGTACTGCACAAAGTGATCTTGAAATAAGTGAAATGTGTCTTTGATTTAATAATAATAATAATCTCTTGGATTTATATAGCGCTTTTCAAGATACCCAAAGCGCTTCACAGCAGGACCCCTCCCTGGATTTGAGAGTCTAATGTCAAGAAATCTGTCCATGGGGCGAGATATTTACACTTAAATTATTTACACTTTAACATTTCCATTTCAAGTAAATTTATATATTTTTTATTTGTATCTAGTGTTGAGTGTGATTTCCTTCATCTTAAATTAAGTGTAAATATTTTTCCCCCATGGACAGATTTCTTGACATTTGATTCCGAAATCAAGGACAAACTTACTTATTTCAAGAAAATGTTACTTATTGCAAGATTACTTTTTGCAGTGTAGCAGCTAACTTACCAATAACGCTCATATTTTGTCAATACTAAACAAACATAAGAAAAGTGCCAGAGTGTGACTGGTTCACACAAATTCACATTGTATTGTTTTTCCTTTTATTTCAAGACCATTTCCATAGTAGATTCTCACTGAAGGCTTTGATTTATGAATGGACACATATGGAAGACCTATGAAACTGATCTTAAAATATCCTTTTCCGTGCGCTGTTGCCGTGTTGTCACTTTTTTCACGTTCTTTTTCATCTCGTTTATGTCATTTTTTCATTGCCCTTTTGTGGATTTTTTCAAATCAAATATTTTATAGATTTTTGCATTACTCCTGTTACCATCGGTTTCAATGACAGTTAAATTTTAAGCCAAACTGTCTCAGTCCACTGTGAACCACATACCAGACAAAACAAGAAACACATCCTAATGAATAACATAGAATAACATACTGTTAATTGGTGTGAATCTTCCTTAACCCTTTACAGGGCAAGTGACTATTTTGGTCATTTCCGCACACTTTCCTCATGGCCTCCCTGCTGCACATCAGTATAAGAAGCATGTGGTCCTCACTCAGCCAATCAGAAGAGATCACCTTACAGCACAGTTCCCACCTCTGGCATTTGACCAATCAGCAGAGACCGGTCGCTCTCTACTTCCTGTTTTCTCTGAAGTCTGAAAAAGACCCAAGTCTGGTTAAATTCATGGAACATATCTTAACATAACTGTTAAACTAACCCTGGTAAGTTGTGCTCAGTGTTGATATATGTGTTGGTTGTTTTGGAGAACGCCATGAAATGAGTGAAATTACAGCATGAAAAAAGAAGGCACCATATTTGATCATATATTTGATCACTGAAACTTAAAGTTAATTAGTTTTGTCCATAGTTGGACATTTGCCCATTACACCTGTTATTCATACTTACAGTATTTTCTTGACAAAAGAACCAGTAAACCCTAGGACTATGTTTTTATGTTGCCAAAGGTTATTTTTTGTCAAAGTTTTAGGCAAACAATCACATGACAGAAGCTCTTCCTATGACAGGTGTTAAACATCAATATCACAAAACACAACGTCTCCTGAACACCAGCGAGGCCTGAAATAATAATGATGGCAACCATTCCGCACCATCGGTCTCTCCGACCACCAACCACACACTCACTACATTCGTTGTAAGTACTTTTTGTATATTTTTTACATAAACCTTTTGAAATTTTTTGTACCCCTTAAAGGGCAATGCACTAAATATGGTAACTTTGCTCACATTGATTTTCAGCATGATAATGAACAATTTTGAAAAATGTTACAACAGAAATAAACTTTCGTTATGTTCCCTAATAACTCTTAAGTTGAAATTATTTATTTCAAAGTATTTCAATGAGTGCCCAATAAAGGGGTAAAAGTAGAAAATACAGAACTTAGATCCAAGCAGACTCGCCCCGACGTGTAGCTTCAGAATAGAGACTTTGTAATGAAAGAAAAAGTAATGTGCAGCACACTGAATCAGCTGCTGTGTTCATGAGCAAAGTTTGTAAAAAATT
>VHKM01000155.1:1615000-1650000 GCA_007210695.1 Neogobius melanostomus
TCTGTGACGCAGTTAATGATAATTTTTGTAATTCATATATTTTCTTTTAGATACGACTTGTGAAAGTGTAATGCTGTTAATAGGAAACTGGGTCCTGTGACATCATCACATTCTAGAACCTGCAAACCAGCAGTAGGCTCTATCGCTTCATTTCTGTGGGACTTGCTAATTTTTAATGGGAAGAGATAGCGAACAGGAAGGACAGCGTCTGGTTTACTGTCCAGGTGAAAATCACGTGGGGTCACTGTGCATATAACCCTTTCGCTGCTGACATCATCAGTGACATCACCTGCAGGCAGGAAGTGATCAAGAGAAATAAGATTAAACTAAAACTAGCAATTTTAAGTGTAAAACTCAGGGCTGCCAACTCTCACGCTTTCACCGTGAGACACACGCATTTGAGTGCCTTCACACGCTCTCACGCCACACTCCTCATATCACACGCTCAAACAAAAAATATCCCTGACTTTTTGCAGCGAGCGGCTGCAGACGCTTCATTTGTCTGTGTGTCTGTCCGCAGCTCCTCTAGTGCCTACAGTGTGTGTGTATGTGAGAGAGCTCCTCTTGCGCTATTGGCTGTCTGGCTTGCTAACGATCTCTCGCCTCTGATTGGTCATTGTACCACTGAGCCCCGCCCTGGTGTGTTCAGCTCGCGTGTGATTGGCTGTGTGACCGGTAGCGGTGTATTACACATGGTACTTAACAATAAACAACACGAGACACGTTTCCCTCGGTATTACAAAACTACAATACGATAAAACAGCTGTTGGACAAACATACGTGAGCTGTGCGTGTGGAGCAGACTGCAGAAGCTTCAAACAGGGATGTGGACATTTTTACTGCAGGTCGATGTAAGTAGTGCTGAGCAGGCTACGCTAACGTGTCCCCCCATTATCACAGATGTAAGAGTTTGTCATATAAAGGGTGTGATGTTTTCTGGCAGATGAGAAACACTGCAGAAGCAACAAAAAGCAAATCCCTGCAGCTTACTGATGAGAAACAAGTAGCATTAACCCCAGTCTGAGTAAATCGCTCTTCTAAAGGTAAGATTGTTATTTTCATATTGCCCACAGTTATGAGGTGGTTAGAGTAGCCAATGTACTCAACAACTAATTGTTTACAACTTTGCAAGTAATTCAACAAAAGTTTTACTCAATAAGAAGTAAGAAAATAATTTCATTGAATGTTTCATTTATTTCAAGGATAGCCCCACTGAGATGAACTATCTCTTTTTAATGGGGGTCCTCTTACAATAAATATATATATATATATATATATATATATATATATATATATATATATATATGTCCTTTTTACAATGTAGACATAAAACAACATACAAATCTGATGATTTAATATTGTACACAATGATTTATTTTTGTGTTGTATTGCCTTTTCTAGTTTACAAAGGCTTTTAGTTTATATATCTTTATGTGCCTCTGATAGTTATTACATTGAATAATCATATTCAAAGTTTAATCATCAAACATGCTCTAACATGCTGCAGGAGACAGGGAATAACATTTTCCAGATTTTCTAAAGTTTATGCTACTTGCTTTTTGTTGGTAATAATTGGAATGACTGACACAGAGAAACAGGGGAGGGACATGACTAAAAACACTCAAATAGAAGCCAAACAATGCCTAACATAAATGTTTTTAAAAGTGATGCCAGGGTAAATTTAAATATATATTTTTAATGGACTAATATAAAACGAATAAATTATGATAACAGGAAACACAAGTCAAAGTTTATCACTGACTTAAGTGCGGGGGATGTTTTAAACATGTTTCTGAGCTGTATGTGACTGACTGTCCTCAACTATGCACAATGCTTTGTGTCATTGTACCGTTTGGCAGGGCCGTAACCATGAAGGGGGCTAACTGGGCCCAGAAATATAATTCTTTAACACCAGTAAATAGACCAGCTAAAATTATTATTTATGATCGAAAATGCACCAGATTGTTAGCCTGGCTAAAGGCAGACTGCTGTGTGCGCTTGAATCTTTTTGAACTTCACAACAGCCTGGGGACCATGGCCGATGATTTTTGCATGGATTTGGGACCAATCACAGAACGAGGAGGGACAGTAAGATGATGACGCGATATTCGACATACGGAAGCTTGTAGTTTGTTTAGGGATAGAAAAAATAAAAAAATATTTATGGATCCAACATGACAGCAGCAGACGCGACGCCATCTTTGGATCAAGCTTTAGAACGTGTTCTAAATAGCTTAGCTCAAAAGTTTACAGCAGGTACGTCATACGTCATCTGATACCATGATACGATTGGCTATGGCTACGTGCAGACGCATGAGAGACATTCGTAGCGGCCAATAAACAGCTATGGACAATCTTAAACCACACCTTTCCTACGAGAAAATGAATTGGTGGTCCCCAGACTAACTAGCATTTGTGATTTTAGTCTGGCGTTAGCCAGGCTACCAGATTGCAGGAAATCATATCTGAATTATTAAAAAATTCTTGGGGGAGGACCTCCAAACCCCCCTTTGGACTGCCCTCTCACACTTTAAACAGGTTCTGATGGTCATGTAGGGTGGAGCCAAACCCATTATGCAGCTCCTGCTGTGCTCTGCCATGTAAATCATACACTTGTTTTATAATTTAATACGATTATGAGACACTATCGCCATGAAAAAGGCCACCAAGCTCAGGACCGACCAATGTCTCACTCCAAGGTTTGGTGAAAAGTTGGCAACCCTAAAAGCTACAACAACAAAATGTGGTCCTGTTACGGTGCAAGAACAAGAGGAATGACATTTGAGACGATAAAATAAGGTTTATCTGATATTTCCAACAACAGTTTGACATTTGTTTATCGTTACTATGACAACAGCTACAATGGAAATAGATAGGAATCGAGCTTCCCGCCTCCAGCTAATCCCAGAATGTTTACAACCAATTAAAGGGTCTATTGTAAAACAGGTACAGGTGTCAATATAGAGATAACAATTTGAAACTTGTGCTGTAGATGACTGACATAAACAGAAACAAAAAATATAAAGCTCGTCTGTCATTTTCTGTTTTCCAATATTCAGCAAATGAATCTAAACAATGGATAGAGCCAGGTTTATATTTATAGTTTCATTTTGTGACGTCCTAGTTATAAACATTGTATTCAAAGGGACTTTTGGGTCTTATTTAGTTACAAAATAGTTTCCAAACTTCACGCACAAACTTCGCACCGGAGACGCAAAATCGGTCTGATAAAAGAAATGTATCAATTACTGAGAGTTGATGAAGTCCACAGCTCTAACACCAAACTCTGATATTTGCTTTGAGTTAGATATTGCTTGTAATTGCTTGTGTTTTGAAGAAGTGGATTTCTGCATCATCATCATGTTTTCATAAAGAAATGGACTGAGGTTCTTCAGGGTCAGCCTTAAAGTTTAGACTGAGTCTTTACATCACAGCTGAAGACTCACGGATGAAGAATAAGATAACGAGTATCAACAGACAGTTTTAATGGCTGTTTTAATGTCTGTGTAAGCTCTCAGTCATACAGGAGTTGTCCATCTTCAATGAAGGTGCTTGAGTCATCTTCTGTACTCAGTAGTTGAAGTCGTCGAACGTTTCTCCTCTCATCCAAAAGGCTTTGTCAGTGGACTAAAGTCCCGCTCAGCACGCAGCTTAGATAAAGACCATGGGGAGGAGTTGAGGGTTGGCCCGGCTCCTCCCTCTAATCACAGCTACTCTCAACTGTGGGTAAACACCTTTGAAGTAGAGCGTCTCTAACAACCTGCTCACCCCAGTATCGGTCAGTCCTGTCCTATTCATAGATGATCACTGCTAATTACCTGCCTATTGTTCTTTTGTTAGCTGAGGTATCGTCTTCTTGGACTGGGCGTGCCCTGTCGGCTTTCCCCGAAGGAGATTGGAGTAAAAAGCAGAAAGATTAAATCTGAGTCCACCATTCCAGTTCATGGAGGGATTTTCTTTCTTGACAAAAATAGCTTATTTTACTCCTCTTTCAAACCAACGTTCTTCTTTAGCTAAACGGGGAGGACATAATTTTCCACTCCCTGGAGTCTGTTTGGAACTGATGATTCTGCTGCTTGTTTTTACTGTTTGAGACAAATGTATTTTTTCATCTCGGAACTTTTCTTGTATTATTTCAAGATGCATCTTATATGTGACTGCAGGACGCACGGCTCACAAACCATTCTGTAAAAAAAAGAAGAAGAAAGTTCACACGCTCTATTATCTGGTCGTAGTGTCTTTAGCTCTGATTGTTTTGCTGTGGCTCTTGTTCCAATACGCTTCTTCCACACCCAAAGATCCAGGGTTGCGTAAATGTTTCACCAAAATCTTAGTATTGATGATGTGAGAGTGTGACCATTGTGCAAAAGCCTTCTCCAGCACATCCCAAAGATTCTCAGTAAGATAAGTTTTATAAATGATTGCACATTGAGTCCATCATACACCATGCACTTATATCGTTATATAACTGGGTCATTAAAAAAAATAGCAGCTGCTCACAGGCAAGTAATAATAATTGCTTGTCGTCTCTGTCATAAATTTGGTTTCTTTCTTGTTGCCTGTATAAACACGGACTTGGACATCATAAACTAAGAAACAATGTAACTTTAAAAGTCATTAAAATTACTGTTTTTTGCAGATTAATCAACATTTAATTCAATTTCTTATTGAAAGACTTTAATTGGGCACCATAAAGTGTGTCCAAAATATAGGAGTAAGTAACTTAGGTGAGACATGGATCTGTTGGTGAGGGGTCCTCCCCTCGGGACAGGCACATAAAGCCTCGTCTTCTTAACGCATCACACAGTATAGGAGGTAAACATCATCCACCAAGTCAACTAGTCAGAGCGGCTGGGACGACCACCCACTCTCAACAGGCCACTCTACACTCTGGCTTTTTAACGCACCACACTAGACAGGGCATATAACTTAAAATATATTTATTGGTTTATTTGGTCGGGACAGTGCATGTTAATGAACATACATGGGTCTCATGCATGTAAACAAGCCACACCGGATTAAAGCCTCGGGTTAATTTCCATCCTTTCTCCCACACTCTCCCACAGACACATCATTCATCCTGGCCTATTGTACATGTTTTTAGTGGAAAGGGAAAGCGGAGTACCCGGAGGAAACCTATACGCAGACACAGGCAGAACATGCAAACTCCACACAGTTTGCATGTGTGGAGTTTGGGAATCAAACCCAGGACCTTCTAGCTGTGAAGCACAAGCGCTAACCACTGCGCTACCGTGCTGCCCATAAAAAATGTATATTCGTTAAAGTTAAATAAAAAAAAATATATATATATATATCTTCAAAGAAGGTACTTGAGTCATCTTCTGTACTTGGTAGTTGAGGTCTCCAAATGTTTCGCCTCTCATCCAAAAGGCTTCGTCAGTGAACAAGATTACACTAAGCACGCAGCGTAGATAAAGACCAGTTGGGAGGAGCAGAATGTGTGAGCAAAGCAAATTTCTGCAATCATTGTGCATGGTAGACAATCAAGTGTATTCCATTTGGTATTGATTCACCCATTTCTTTAGGTAATATTATTATGAATTGCAGGGGACAATATGATGGCCATTATTGCTGTGTTTGGTTTGGCAATGATGATGATAATGATCCAAAACAAACAGGCAGATGTTTTCATTGCTTTCACATGACCAATGTCACATGAGCTGGCAAGACTGGAGCCTTCATTATGTCATGATAATAACTATAGAAAAAGGCTTTATAATGGAAGGGAGTCATGTAACTTTCAAGGATTAAAATATGGATGAACATGAAGGAAAAAACACAGAACGTATTTATAATGGGACAAATTTGTTTCACAGGTCAGCTGCAGTCAAAGTGTTAAAAAAAGTTTGCACGTAGATCAACCCTCTTTCTATTCTTCATGTTTACTCAACGCCAAATTTCATGAAGTATAGAGCAATACGAACAACTCTTATTATAAGTGTAATAATGTACCGCATAAGACAACACTCGTCTTCAAGGCCAAAGAAATGTGTTCATGGTTTTCCTGTATTTGATAATACTCCAAACACTTGATTTTTCATTAATAGGTTGTGTTCACGTGATATCACAGCATTCTAAAGAGCCAATAGGTTGAACTAATGCTATAGAATTTTATCTCAGTAGGAGCAGGTGCCAGGACAATTCAATGGAATTTGAATTTTGAAAGAAATGTCAAAACAAAAAAAAAGTCCAAATGTTTCCCCTGATCATTATTTGCCTGTGCTTGGATTCACAAACCTGTCATATTATTCTCATTCTACTGACCAACATCACACACATGTTTTTCAATATTGTCTCCACTTTTGGATGCATTTATGAGGAAAGAATTAGACATAGTTCATATGAGCTGGAAGAGAGGACTTTGGATTTTGTCAATGTAACCCACTTGAAACAATGGGCTACTAGACCAGTACATGTCGTTTAAGCTGCAATGGCACTAGTTGTCCACTAGAGTGTGCCACAGCGCCTCAATCATTTAAGCCTAACCCATGCGGTCATTGTCACTTCACTTGAAGCATGCTCCTCGTGTGTCTGATCGAACGGAGCGAGTAAGTAAAAATAGCTACTAAATATGATTATTGTAATTCTAATTACTTATACTGTACTGTAAACAGGCTAAAGATACAAGTCTGTGTGCAGCATAAGTGACTCCCTTGAAAAATCTATGAAGAAAACCCCGGTGAGTGCTCATGTTTAGCTTGAGGCTAATGTGTACTCAGTCAGATAAATTGAGAACTCTGAAACCAGTTATTTCATTTAAAAAAACAGTCGGGTGTTTTATGATGTAAGCCCAATATTTTACCTGCTTTGGTACACATGTATCATTGCAATTCATCGGAATGTACTAGAAAATGCTAAGCAGCTAATGCTAGCTGTTGTTGCTAATGGTAACTGTCAAAATGCAGATTTCTAGTCTTAGTTAGTTTATTGTTAATTTCCCTGTAATCCCTGGGCCAATTCACATTAAACAAAAAAACTCCTTCTCTTCCAGCTCATATGAACTATGTCTAATTATTTCCTCATAAAAGCGTCTAAAAGTGGAGACAATATTCAAAAACATGAGTGTGATGTTGGTCAGTAGAAAAGACTTTCAGCAATACGAATAATGTGGCAGGTTTGTGAATCCAATCAGTGTGAAATAATGATCAGGGAAACATTTGGACATTTTCTTTTTGGAAACTTCTTTAAAAACTGTTTCTCTCCCAGTGTTGTATTGGCACCTGCTCTGACTGAAATATATAATTCTATAACCTGAATGTAACCTATTGGTTCTATTGTGAAATGAAAAACATAAACATGCAGTGTCTTATGTCAGCGGTGTTGCTCCCTGTCTAGTGGAGGATTGAGTACAAAACCTGCCAGCTCACCTTCCAATGCCTCCATGGCCACGCCCCGGGCTACCTGTCAGAACTACTGACCCGCCCACACCACCACCCACCACCTCCGGTCCACTGACTCCAACACCCTTAGACCACCCAGGACAAACTGAGCACAATGGGACAGGTCTTTTCAGGCTGTGGAACACCTGAGGGCGCCACAGACCGTGGAGCCATTTTAAGAAGCGCCTGAAGACATTTTTATTTAGAAAGGCCTTTATTAGTCTTTAGAAATGTTTTATGTTGTTTCTGTATGTTTATACTTTTTTATTATTTTTAACTTCTGTAACACTTTGGGATTATGTATGAAATAAAGTGGATTATAAATAAAAATGTACTATTATTATTAATTTTATTATCAATAGGAGAGAAGGGGCGGGCCCCCACGTGAACTTCCGGAATAAGGTGAATATACAATTCCATCACAGTCAGCCTCTGCCTATAGAATAATAAGGGGTTAATGACTTTGTTCCCAAAGGTACAATATAAAAAAAGCAACATTTTGGGCCCACAGTTAGCCGACTGAGCTGCTCTGCGTGTCCAGGTGCTTTAAAACATTTTTCAGAGCTCAGTTTTCGTTGCAGATCCAGATCAAGCCCCTCTTACATTTTAAGAGTTTCTTTGAGTTTACAGAAGCTGATCTTCTTTGAGGCCGTTTATCACTCCATAAACCTTTACTGATGTTAGACTGATGCTCTCGAGGCTGAGGACAGATGTGGAGAATATTTTGAGGATTTTCTGAAGGAAGAAGAGCGTAGTTTCAAACTCGCTGGGAACGTCCTACTCTTCGCTGTGCTCGGCCCCCCTGAGAGCGTCCCATATAACACGGGGGCACCTCCTCCTGTCCCAGCGACGATAAATAACTTTTCACAGCTGGCCACGTGATAACCGGTCGATTTATAGCTGTGAGTGAGTTCAACCAGTGTGTGCCTTTGTGCGTGGCTGCGCAGGTCCGGCATTTTTGGCTTCATCAATTCATTTAAAGGAGGTCATGTGACTGAACAGGTGACTTTCAGGTTGATCATATTTGAAGTGATGAGGAGCATTGTGAGACACAAACATAAAAGAAACATAAAAGTATTAGGATTAAACTTGTAAAATTCATTAATTTGCAGATAGATTTAAATATATCTATCTTTTTATCTATCTATTAATAGATACATAGTGTTTATTTATCCCCAAAGTGGCGAATTGCATTGCACTTTGATTTGATTTGAGCTGTTTACATTCATTTAGTTACAGACGTCATTACCCGTTTAACTAATTGGCTTCACTTTCTAAGGAAGCTGGAAGTGGAGAGCGTGGTCACCGACTCCATCACTGTGTGGACGGAAACGTGGGACAGAAAGACTCTTCAGGACAGGAGGCCTCTCTACAGGACAAACACCAGAGGACATTATAGGATCATACACACCCTCACAACTCATTAGAACTGCTGCCCTCTGGGGGGCGCTATAGGAGCATCAAAGCAAGAACCACACAACTCACAAACAGTTTTCATCCACAAGCCTTTATGTTCTGGAACAGCTTTATTCTTTTAGTCTGTAATTAATAAAAGTTCAAACAGGTCAGGCACAAAACAATTCAATTCTCTTTCAACTGTGATATTATTGTTGAATGTGGTGTTTACTCAATGCCAATTTAGTGTGGACCTTAAAAAAGTGTCTATATAAACATGGTTATGTAAGAGGCGTGAACCGTCCGACGCGAAGTCCGCGAAACTGGACTGGAGTCCAGTTATTTCTGATAATGGACACCTCGGAGTGCATTATCCCGCTCATACCATGGTCCGGCAAACTGAAACTGTTCATTGGGCCCTGTTTGCTTATTTTTTTAAGTCCTGGGCAGGAGTTATTTCACTTTTTAATCAGTTTTACCTGAAACTAGTTCCAGCTCAATTGTTTACCGTTACTATGGAAACAGCTGCAGTGGAGTGATATAGAACGTGATTTAACTGTTTTTTTAACTGGTGTACATTATCACTTTTTAATGGACACCTTCCAGCCAATCAGAATCGAGTATTCACCCAGACCATGGTATAAGTAAGGGATAATGCACGACGAGGTGTCCATTATCAGAAATAACTGGACGACGCGGAGGCGTGAACCGGTTGCTTCCGCGGACCATGGTATAAAAACATTTACGTGATGTCAATAGAACGTTAGAAACACTGAACATGTTCAAAATTAAATCAATTTGTTCATGGTTTTTGATCATGCACGCGACACACTTTTGTAACCAGTATAAAATGACAGAACAAACATAACATGTAGTATGTTTTTCCCAGAGGCGGGTAGTACTCAGTTACATATACTCAAGTACATGTATTTGAGTAACTTTTTGAAGATATTGTACTTCTTAGAGGTGTTTTATCATACAGTGTTTTTACTACTTGAGTAAAATTATATTGAAGTATCTGTTTCTTACTTGAGTAAAAATGTGTTACCTTCATTTTAATCTGACTTTGTATGTTTATTTTCAGATTTCCACATGAATTGATGTTTTGTTTCACACAATTTATGGTGTCATTAAAAAAAGACTTTTTTTGCTCAAACTCACAGTACTCTAGTAACATTTTCTCCAAGTACTTTTTTACTCTGAGTTGAGTAAATATTTTTTATTTTTTACTCTACCCACCTCTGGTTATTCCTGTTACAAAGCGCTCGATGTTGAAAATACTATCAGTTGTTCATTTAACACATGGCCACATATAATACTTTCAACTGCACTGTAAACCCTAACATGCCGATTGGACTTAAAATTTTTGATGTAATCTGTTTCAACAAAACTTTTAAGTTGATGAACTAAAAACTTTAAAGTTGAACTTGGCTTAAAACTATCAGGAGTTTTTAAGCTAAGTTGAACTTTAAAGTTTTCAGTTTATGTTGGCAAACGTTTTTTAAGTTTTTATGAACTGAAAAATCTCAAGTTCAACTTAACTTAAAAAATGTTTACAATTTACAATGTTATTGTAATGTTATTATTAAAAATAATAACATTACATTTAATATTTACAAGGTAGCAAATCATAAACAAAGGAACATAGGGCAAAGTAACAATAAATGATGAAGAAGAATAAAACAAAACAACAGCAAAATAAAGAACAATAAAAGAATGTGCTACTTTCATGTTATAAAGGTTCATTAATACATAATATACTCTGAGATCTTGCTACTTCCCAGTTGTCATTACCATCCTTAATATAATTTAATTTGGGTTTAATTATCATTATTATTATATTTGTTTAATTGAGTTATATGTGAAGTATGATGTAAGCCCTGCATAGTGTGGTGCATTAAAAAGCCAGGGTGTAGAACGGGCCAGTTGAAGAGGGCAGTAACTCCCCCTCAACAAACCCCAAATTTAGAAGTGTGAGTGTAACAACCAGCATTGACTTTGATTGTAACTGAAGAGAAATCAAACAATATGATTTACAGAAGCTGTTTGGTAAAATAGTGGCCAGCTGTGACGGGCGATGTGCCACATGTTAACAACAGCAGCTCTCACAGCCTTGAACAGAGCTTTTATTGCAAAGTTTTGCAATCTATCCAACAGGATCTGAAAAGACATTGGAATACATTTTAGAAACATTGAGATTATTGGAGAATATAGATTCATTCTTATATTTTAAATTGAGTATGTAATTAAGAAAGTAATAATTAAAGTCTATTTCTCAAGCTGAGGCATGTTCTTCCTCTGAAGCTCTCTGTACTGGTCTCTATAAACATCTAATGATTGTAATGTCATATAGTGTATCGCTGCCTTCAAAAACTGCAGATTCTACATTAAGTTATACGTGTTATGTCATGGACAAACTAATGCTTCCTCTGATTCGCTCTTTTACAGTTTCAAGCTCCTGAAGCTCACTAAGAACAACAGTTGGATTATTTATCACAGACATGTGGAGAACATGTAAACTCCACGTAAAGGCCCCGTCCAGGTGGGAATTGAACCCGGGACCTTCTAGCTGTGAAGCACAAGTGCTAACTGCTGTGCCACCGTGCCGCCCATGCTATAGATTTAATATGGTCTTTTTGTCACATAATCAAATCTTAAATAAATGGGACATGTTTTTGTATGTTTTATATGTTGCATTATGGCTCTTACTTTTATAAATAACAAATGGCTTCAGGGGAGTCACATTTAAGCAAAAGGCTCTAATGAAATGTGAACAATGTGACTTTTTTAACATGTTTTCAAATATAAATAAATAAAATAACCTGAGCAAACCATATGATGTAAGTCTCCTGCCAGTCCAGAGGCAAACGCCACAGCACGAGCCTTAGTCCTGTGAAAACAGCCAGGAGCCCAATAATCTCTCTGCAGCCAGCTCTGCAAAAAGCAAATACAATAAAACACACAAAATGAGTCAATACATGTTTTGTGTTTTCTGGTGACTGTACTGTGAAAATGAATAAATCAGGAAACATCCAGGACTAAACCGGAGTCTAAACTAAACCCTTTGTCTCAACACTCACCTCTCCATTCTCTCCATCAGATCCACACTCTGAGGCAGACGATGAGCGACGATCCGGGTGAGGAACCGGGTCAGGATCAGGGTGGCGGCCTCAGCGACATCTGCTGGACATGACCTTCCTATGGTGGCGTTGCTCACGAAGTTAAGCAGACTCGTTACACTAGGTAGAAACAATGCCTGCAGCAGGGACTGAGGGAGCTCACGAGTCGCCTGCCAGACGAGAGGTGAGCACTGCCGCCAGAGCCGTCCCACTACATGCCTCCAGCTGGACCTGCAAAAAGAAAAGAATGATCAGTAAGTACAATATCATGT
The DNA here is from genome assembly GCA_007210695.1 of Neogobius melanostomus. Taxonomy (NCBI): domain Eukaryota; kingdom Metazoa; phylum Chordata; class Actinopteri; order Gobiiformes; family Gobiidae; genus Neogobius; species Neogobius melanostomus. Next base: position 1,627,187 of record VHKM01000155.1, read on the forward strand.
GAATACGACTGAATCAGGACAATCCAGGACTAAAGGTAAGAAAGGGCTTAATGGATCTCACGATGGGGAATTCACTGGTTACAGCAGCTCTTAAGAACACAAAAGTGAAGTGCAGATAAAGATAAATGTGAAAATACGTAAAGATAATAACAGGATAAAAATCTTATGAATAATGAATAAAACACTTAAAGGTCCTATATCATGCAAAATTGACTTTTTGGAGTTTTTAACCATGTGGTGATGCTATTTCTTTATCAAAAACACCCCAGAGTGTTTTTTTGGCTTAATTCACTCAGTTCTAAGTAATCCTTTTTTTTTCAAATTATAAACATGTACAAATGAATTTCACATATGCATGAGCATCTTTTCTGCATAATTGTATTATTTCAATCGTTTGTGAGATTACTATTTGAGCTGCTGTGACAAGACAATTTCCCTTGTGGATCAATAAAGTCTAATATAAATAAATATATATCTAAGTCTAATATAAACAAATATCAAAGTTGGCAGGAAAGAAATGGATTCTAGATGTTACAGTCATAGTTCAGTGACTGTGGTTGATAAAACTAAACCAGGACTTCACTAGGACCAAACTGGACCCACCAGAGTCCGAGCCACATTCAGTCTCTCTATTCATCAACTCTCTGATATTTGAGTCTGAATTACCTCGGCTGGGGCTGCAGGCCATCTGTAAAACAGGGTGAATAAAGTCATTATTTGGGTTAAACATGAAGGAAATAGGTTATAATCAGCAGAGCAACACTCACTTATTATGGTCTCCATTAAAAGGCAACCTGTAACAAACCAAATGGTTATAATAATAATAATAATAATGGTTATAATAATATACAGACATTATACTCAGAGGCGGGAAGTACTCAGGGTTACATTTAGTACATAGTAATTTCTTCAAAAAGTTACTCAAGTACAAATACTTGAGTAACTTTTTGAAGAAATTTTGCTTTTTAGAGTAGTTTTATCATACGGTACTTTTTACTTCTACTTGAGTAAAATTATAATTTTGATTTGAATATTTTATTTCGAGCTAAAGAAGAAAAGAAAAACAGAAATATATATATACATAATAAAAGAAAAAAAGAAAAAATAATTTACATTACAGCTCGAAAAGGAGTGGGAAGAAGACAAGCTTATTGACTCCCACCCCTGTTCATAAACTTCAATAACAATAACTGACAACAGTGCATATTTCTTACCATTTTACAAAACAACTATCAACCGAGTTGGTTACATATTAACAAATGCTATACTGCTTTATACCAGGTCAACATTCACAGTATCTCACACGCTACAACCAGTGTATTATTTCTGTCTCCCATACAGAATTCATTACCATGTTGGCATTATCGTTGTTCACCATCACCATTACAACCCATATAGCATTACTCTGTATCAAAGTGTTTGAATGATACATAAAATACTCCACATTTATTCATGAAAGGTACAGTAATCGCAGACTGATTGATGTTCATGATAACAAGAATAGTCTTAATGATATGTGTTAAAAGGGATTCGGGGCTTTTCTTTCTTTTTCTTCTTTTCTGTGACTGGACCTGCTGCCAGAGGGGAGCAGCCCCCGAGCAACCGGACCATCATTTGTTAAGTGTCCTATACTATGCATTAAAAGAGACACATTTTAGGAGTCTGCTGCCAGAAGAGAGTTTCCTCGAGCTGCCGGCCCCCACATGTCTGCCCTATACTATGGGTTATGTTGAATGCGGAGTACATAGATATGTGCATGTTTTACTTCTAAGAATTTATTTCCTTTATATTACCATCAGCATCAATAGCAGTACCTCTGTCTGAATCGATTAAGTTGGATTCTAAGAATAATCCACAGATTGTTAGGTATTAATCCTAGACTGTTACATTTAAAGTTTAAAGTTAAAATAGTGATGATAACAACACAACAGCAATAGCAATAACAATGGCAATAGTATAATAGTAACAACCACAATATACTTCATTATTAGTTAGATCTGACCTTTAAAGTATACAGCACTTTGTGACACCCATTAGTAAATCAAGTACCCATTTCCTCCTTCTGGTACTTTGACCATACCATTTTTTTATATCTTGATTTGAAATGATGAATATTTGGACATTGTTTATATTCTGCCCCCAATTTGTTCCAAAGTTTAACTCCACATACAGACACACACATACTTTTCCTAGTGGAAGACACTGCTTGAACCTTAAAGTTGTCACACCCCCTCAGGTTATATCCCCCTTCTGTGCGTGCAAAAAGCATTTGTATCCTTGCAGGTAGCACATTTTTGTTGGCTTTAAACAGCAGTTGGGCAGTAGAGAAATCAACTAAATCATGCATTTTTAACAGTTTAGACTGCAGAAATAATATATTAGTGTGATCATAATATCCTACTTTGTGTATAATTCTTACAGCACGTTTTTGGAGTATAACAAGGGGGTGTAATGAGCTTTTATAGTTATTGCCCCAAACTTCTACACAGTAATTTAGATATGGCAAAACTAATGAACTATATAACAAAAATAATGCATTGTAATTTAAGAAAAACTTTGCTTTATTAATGATTGAGATACTTTTGGAGACTTTACCTTGTATGTGTCTTATGTGTGGTTTCCAGCTTAATTTACTGTCAATGGTGACTCCTAAAAATTTAATTTCTGATACTGTATCTAAAACTACACCGTCTATAATTACTGGGTCTGGTTTTCCATTATAATTACCGAAAAACATTACTTTTGTTTTATTTAGGTTGAGGGACAATTTGTTAATGTCCATCCATGTTTTTAATTTCCTTAGTTCACAGTTTATGTTAGTTACTAAAGTACTATAATTGTCATTGGAATAGAAGACGTTTGTGTCATCTGCGAAAATCACTAATTTTAATAATTTAGACACATTAAAAATGTCATTAATATATAAATTAAACAACTTTGGGCCTAAGACAGATCCCTGTGGGATACAAACATAGCCTATTGCAGTGGTTCCCAAAAGTGGAGTCCGGGGCCCCCTGGGGGTCTTCAGAGGCACAACAGAGGGGCCCTCAAAAGCTTTTCTACAAAACTAGTATATTGGGGGGAAACGTTTTTGAAAGAAAAATACTTAAATTTGCAAAAAAGTCCTGCTTTAAGCCAGTATTTTGCCAATAGCTGTGTTGCTTTTTATGTAACTTTAGCTGTAAAATAATTCCTTAGAATATAATACATTATTATGAGTATTATGGATCGATAAGGGGGCCGTGACGTCCCAGACTTCAGGAATGTCTGGCTTACTGCATCTAAACTAACCTAATTTATTGATTTATTTTATTTATTAGTTTATTTGACAGGGACAGTACACATTAATGAACATTTCTGTAAATGTGTCAGTATTCGCTGCAAAGCTAGTTTTCAACTGTGGTCCCTGGGCAAGGTTATAATGCCAACAACAATTATAAAACATAAAACAATTTAAAAGTTGAGGCTACACTTACATAACAAATGTTGATACAATTCATACATTAATAACATCTGAATGTTCGTTCTGTGACTTGGTTGGAATGCTAATGCTAACTCAGAGGCTTTATATCAAAAAATGTAATAAACCGATACTCAACCAAGCCCTAAAAGGTATCGATTCATAATTACTGTCTGCGCTGATGCTAATGTGTCACTCAAATTCTTTAAGTTCATACAATATGACTAATTTTACCACGTAAATCCTTTGTGACGCAGTTGTTAATTCCAGCTAACGCGGCTGGCCTTGACTCCGGTAAGGCTGTTGGATTTGCCTTTTCAATATTCCAAAATTGGGATAGTTGTTGCCAAATAGACTTCAGAAAGCACAGGTGACGTATACTGTATATGAGTAATAGGAAATACCAAACAAACCGTACAAACAAGAGCTTGAACAAACAGGCGTCTTCCGTAACGTTCCGTACTGAGAAGGGGTGGACCGTCCCTTTTTATAGACCAGGTGAAGGCTGACCTACGGAATCCCACAGGACCCGGATAAGTAAAGACGTCACACATTTTGTCAAAATTATTTTTAATTCAACATTTGTAAATACCATCCAAACGTGATTTACACACAGCTCCTTTTTATTGTTTTTGTAAAAAACAAAACAAAAAAAAACAGGTAAACTTTAAAAAAGTTATTGATTTCTGTGCTGGTAATCGTGTCACATTAAAACAAGCTGAAACAAAACATTTATTTATTTTCATTATATTTGGTGTCTAGAAATGTCCTCTACATTTGACCCATGAATGCCGTCGTCAGATGTAGATTGCGGAGCTGGATCATTATTTTGATGAAAATCATGACAAAATATCCCTGACCTTTTACATTACTTTGTCACTAAAAAGATAATTGTCCTGAACAGACTACACAAGGGCAAAAACAATTTCCACATTTTTTCCGACTCTTTCCAGCATTTCTCCATTTTTTCCCCTATTTTTCTCCACCCCCTTTATTATAAAAAAAAACAATAATTCAACTTTCCATTTTTCACAAGTTTTCTTTTTTTCCCCCTATGTCTTCCGTATTCCATATTTTCCTGTTTTTTCCCATTTCATTCTTTCTTTCATTATTTTTCCATTCACCCATTTTCCTAATTTTTGTAAAGAAAAAAACCTTGTAAATTTCACTCTATTATTGATTTGATTTGAATATTTTATTTTGAGCTAAAGAAGAAAAGAAAAACAGAAATATATATATATACATAATAAAAGAAAAATGAAAAAGAAAAAATAATTTACATTCTAGCTCGAAAAGGAGTGGGAAGAAGACAAGCTTATTGACTCCCACCCCTGTTCATAAACTTCAATAACAATAACTAACAACACTGCATATTTCTTACCATTTTACAAAACAACTATCAACCGAGTTGGTTACATATTAACAAATGCTATACTGCTTTATACCAGGTCAACATTCACAGTATCTCACACGCTACAACCAGTGTATTATTTCTGTCTCCCATACAGAATTCATTACCATGTTGGCATTACCGTTGTTCACCATCACCATTACAACCCATATAACATTACTCTGTATCAAAGTGTTTGAATGATACATAAAATACTCCACATTTATTCATGAAAGGTACAGTAATCGCAGACTGATTGATGTTCATGATAACAAATCCCCCCTCTACGACATTACAGTTAACATATAATAACATATAATTATGTCGTTGCTGCTGTAATAAAAAAAAGAAAAGCCTATGTTTCAAATCCGCAGTCCAACATTACCTGTGGTCCCGTCTGTGGAGGAAACACAGCTCCATGGTTACATTTGACTCTGGGGAAGTCTGAGCCTGTTTTATACTGTACAGCTATGCAAAGGGGCGGAGCTCGGTAAAACATGGGGAATAATGGGGAATAATAAGACTGAACATGTGTTTAGTCAAATGGAGCCATTTGAGGAGTGACTGCAGCAGTGATTCTATTCAGTTTATTCTACATAAATACACCTAAGCATACACCATTTTTTATGCAATGTTGATAAATGAGGGCCATTTGGTGAAAAACAATCCAACTTGAGTTTTGCATTTTCAGCTCTAACTGTATTTGAAGTCATGGAACAAAAAGTCTCCTCCTGGAACCGTCACCTTAACGTGGTGGAGGGTCTGAGCCTGAATGATCCTGTTTGATCTTCTGTTGTCGGGGCTTCCTGCCCCTGTAGGGTCTCCCAGGGCAAACAGGTTGTTTTTGGGGCAGACAAAGAGCGGTTCAGAAGCCTCTTATGAGAGACCAATGCAATGTGATTCATGACCCGTCAACAAACAAGTGGAAGAAAATGGATGGATCAAAAAGGTTCTGGATACAAAACAAAAACAAAATCTCAGACTTGCATGCACACATTTCTATCAATGTACTTTGTTAAAGGTGTTTCTTTACTCTCTATGGAAATACTGTACACAGATAAATTAATTGTCCCATTGCCTTTGAAAAAACCTTTTGGGGATTCGCTTTAGCTCCACGTAGAGCTGAGGGACGAGGAAAAGCAGGTCTCACTTCGACCTCATAGGGATGTGAGAAAGTCTTAAAGAACTCCTTATTAGGGCTTTCACTCATTGTATCACAAGATCAGGTGTCAAGTGTTTGTCTGTATACAGTATTTGTACAGGGACAATGTGATTGAACGTATTTGGTTTTAGTTTGTACAGTTGGGCTTTTCTGCACAACATTCAAATGAAAGTATATTCACACACAGACACAGGGCTGTTTACAAATGAAACAGTTTTGGTTTGTTTTCAGCCAAGACTTGAGCCTAGAGATGAACGTTTAAACTCAGATGGTTCTTAGTTCAGCTGGTACTGAATTCCACAAGAGAAAAGGCAGAAAATGGACCAAATGACTAAAAAGTAAACAGATGGTGCTGGGGGTCAAACCGTCATTCCGACACACCACCATTCCGACACCCCGCCAATCCGACACTTTTTGGTACCGCTATTCCGACAATCATTTTGAGCGTATCTGTTTGCCCTCGGCTTTTGTCCGTGTTTAGTGAGAATAGCTGATAATGAGAGAGGCGTATTAACGATCCTCATGGCTCTAGAGGAGTCAGCTCAGGGTCTCCTTCCCTGTTCATCCCCGTTCTGAGTGTCCCCGCTGTCGGCCCATCTATGCGCATTTCTCAGTCCCTCTGCAGTGGGCAAAGGCAGTGACAGGTGCAGGCTAGTCTGTGTTTTACAACAAAGCGCTGAAGTTCGACGTGTGCGTTTTACACTCAGACACTGGAGCTGTCGCTCAAGGCTTTAAAGAGACTGAAAAGTGGATGCACCGCTCACAGCGCTGACCAAGCCACGCACTCCCCTTTGTTCAAAACACTGTCCAAAAACAAGTCCTTCTCCACGAAGCAGTGCGCATGGGTGTGTGTATGTGGGACACTGCTTTTACGCATAATGGACACGCATATGACACGCCCCACGGACAGCGCTCCAGATAACCTGGAGCCCATCATTAGACTCACATTTACAAAAACATGAGTCAGTTGTTTTTGTTGTAAAAATGTGATTGTGCTCTTATAGTTTTTGAGATTTTAATTAATATTATTCTATTCAGGGCGTTGTTGTCCCACTTTATGAGTCACTCACAATTAAACTGTCGCACTCAAACTTAGCATTTGTATAACTTACACTTTAATTTGATGCATTTCTGATTTGGACTAAAAACGAAAAAATACATAAAATAATAATATTAACCTAAAAAAAACAATGATCAAAGGCATGTAGCCTTCAATCCATGGTTATTCTGTCTCAAAGTACATTTGGAAAAACACAACTTATGGTTGTTTAATTGTGTTTCCCGCAATTGGAATCAATAGAAAATTGAAACGTGTAATGGCTAATAAATGGGGAGGAAATACTGCTAAAACAACGTCCATTATTATTATTTACTGCTTTCTGATATGCTACCGGTTAACGCGGCCACAGTGTTCGTTGTTCAACATCTACGTCCTGCGTCTCGGCAGCACATTTTGTTTATTATTATTTGTGTTTATTTATATTCTATATTGCGGCCTCACTCCTCTCTCAATGCCGCTGCCTATGCTCATTACGCATTGTGTGTCTGCCTTCAAATGTCCCCACACTGAGGTGAACGTGACTGAATGGAATTAAGAAGAGCTTTTTAAAATTAAAATAAAAACAGTGTTTGTGCCACTGCATGTGTTACTCCATTCATATGGCTGGAGTGCAGCCATCAGAAAAAAAAAAAAAACTTGCTGAGAGCTAGGAGCGGCTATGGCATGAGCTGCTGCCCTTGGCTCGCCGTACACCGCGTGATGGAGTACGGACTCCTCCAGCATCAGCTATTCTCAGGGTTTTGTTTTGTGCCCAGAAAACACGGGAGCCGTGCGTTATTGCGCACGAGCGCGAGAGGGAACCGTGTAGAGACATAAAGAAAATAACACTGCATTATCTGGTCCTAGGCTCTTGTGATCGTGACACTTCATTTTCGAAATCTTTTGTCTTGTGTGAGTGGATGTGAGCGTAAATATAGTTAATTCAAGTAGGCCAACATATTTTTGATAATTATCTTTTGTGTCGGAATGGCGGGACGTTGCACAAAAGATAAAAGTGTCACCACTCCGACAAAGGGGGGGGAAAAATGTCGGAGTGCCGGGACGTTTGCTAATAAATGGAAACACCCCCACTCCGACAATTAGACCTCAACGTCGGAGTAGCGGTGTGTCGGAATGGCGGGGGTGTAACCACGGTGCTGCACGGTGTTCTACAAATCAAACTGTCATAATGTTTTGTATTAAACATTGGCCTAGAGTAAATTACAGGTAGGCCTAAATTAATCCTGGTTTTCTTGTCAGTCATAACATTTCCTTGACAAAGAAATAATGAGCATGAGCTTTGTCACGCCACAGTCTCTTTCAACCACAGCTGACAGTATTTATTACTGCGTCACGAGTATCATTTCAAACAGATGCACTTGAACATTTATCCAGGCTTGGAGTATTTTGGAAACTGCTGATTCCATGTAGTTGATACAGAATGATAAATGTAAAATGTCCTTTTGGGAGCCTAACTTTGGCCTATAGTTTAGCTTCCGGTTCAGAGAAACACGCTGATACTTGTCTGGCTGAATATATTACATGAGTTTTTACCTGGCGTTAAACAGCAGTCACCACAATCTAATTATTGCTGTTTGGCAATGACGGGGGATAACAAGTGTTTCATGGTGAGAGACATACCTGACCACCTGATGAAAAACTTCTGTTGTGGTGTACGTGATGAGGAAGTGCCTCTCACCCAGCTTGTTTTGGAGTTTGGGAGCGTGTCTGAGCCCTGCTGTTTTGTTCATCCTGATTTCGGCCTTTGTTTCAGTTGGCACAGAAAGATTAAAGATGACTCACTTGCAGTTGCGTGTGTCTCCTTTCTCGCCACACTGTCACAAATAAACGCAGAATGAGCAGGTGATCAGAATAATAACTACAGACAAGGGCTTGACAACATTTTTGTCACAGGTCAGCTGTATCCAAAGAGTGAAAAAGTTTGAACGTTGATTAAAATAAACATTAAAAACTGCCAAACGTACGCATAGCACTGGGTCCAATCAACATACCAGGTCGTGTACTGAAAGGTTGCGCTGATGAACTCACTGAAGTCTTCACAGACATTTTTAACACCTCTGCAGCAGGCTGTGGTCCCAACATGCCTCAAAGCGACCACCATCATTCCGGTGCCAAAGAAGTCTCCACCATCCTGCTTTAACGGCTTTAATGACAGAATGACGTGCTTCGAGCGGCTCATCATGGAACACATCAAGTCTGTTCTCCCTCCCGCCCTGGATCCATACCAGTTTGCTTATCGGTCCAATCGCTCAACTGAAGATGCCATCTCCACTGTGCTTCATTCAGCCCTCACTCACCTTGAAACAAAGGACTCTTACGTTAGAATGCTGTTTTTAGACTTTAGCTCAGCATCAACACTATAATCCCACAGCAGCTAATACACAAACTGCTCCACCTGGGGATCAACACATCACTGTGTAACTGGCTGCTGGACTTTCTGACGGGGAGACCACAGGCTGTACGTGTCTCCAGAACCATCACACTGAACACGGGGGCTCCCCAAGGCCGTGTGCTGAGCCCCCTCCTGTTCACTCTGCTGACCCATGACTGTGGAGAAGATCTGCAGAGCCCCTCTCCCCACCATTAAGGAGATGTACTTAAGGGACCCTACGCACCCATCACACAGTCTCTTCAAAGTAATGCCTTCAGGGAGGAGACTGTGCACGAGCCAGGTCCAGTCGACTGAAGAACAGTTTCATACACAAGGCCATCGGGAAGCTGAACTCCCTGCCCTCCCTCCCACCTCTCTTCCCCCACACCCTGCTCCACAATCAAGGATGAGAGAATTATAATTTCAAATCATTCACATGGTTTGACAAATAAAAAATCTAGAATCTTGAAGTACAGTCTGTTTAAACACGTAAGGTATTTGAATAAGCTTTTTTGTTATACCTAGTGTCTTTCAAAAATAACTTTCAAGACCATGAATGCTTTAAACTCAGATGGTTCTTAGTTCAGCTGGTAATGAATTCCACAAGAGAAAAGGCAGGAAATGGACCAAATGATAAAAAAGTAAACAGACAGTGCTGCACTGTTCTGCCCCATTCGCAGATCGAACTGTCATAACCTTTTTAATTAAACCTTTAGGCCAAGTCAGTCATAACGTTTCCTTGACAAAGAAATAATGAGCATGAGCTTTGTCACGCCACAGTCTCTTGTAGGTGTAGCTTTAGCATCAGTTGCACTGCCAGGAAATGTTCAACCACAACATTACAGTGGAAGCAGGTCTGATAGAAATGAGAAACAGGATACATTTGAAGATAATATTTTTGAGAATGATACTTTTGAGAATGCTATTATTGTCTTATGATTATGGTGATGATAATATATGTATAATAAATATGTGCGCTAGTAATGTATGTGTATATACAGTGAGGAAAATAAGTATTTGAACACCCTGCTATTTTGCAAGTTCTCCCACTTAGAAATCATGGAGGGGTCTGAAATTGTCATCGTAGGTGCATGTCCACTGTGAGAGACATAATCTAAAAAAAAAATCCAGAAATCACAATATATGATTTTTTAACTATTTATTTGTATGATACAGCTGCAAATAAGTATTTGAACACCTGTCTATCAGCTAGAATTCTGACCCTCAAAGACCTGTTAGTCTGCCTTTAAAATGTCCACCTCCACTCCATTTATTATCCTACATTTAGATGCACCTGTTTGAGGTCGCTAGCTGCATAAAGACACCTGTCCACCCCATACAATCAGTAAGAATCCAACTACTAACATGGCCAAGACCAAAGAGCTGTCCAAAGACACTAGAGACAAAATTGTACACCTCCACAAGGTTGGAAAGGGCTACGGGGAAATTGCCAAGCAGCTTGGTGAAAAAAGGTCCACTGTTGGAGCAATCATTAGAAAATGGAAGAAGCTAAACATGACTGTCAATCTCCCTCGGACTGGGGCTCCATGCAAGATCTCACCTCGTGGGGTCTCAATGATCCTAAGACAGGTGAGAAATCAGCCCAGAACTACACGGGGGGAGCTGGTCAATGACCTGAAAAGAGCTGGGACCACCGTTTCCAAGGTTACTGTTGGTAATACACTAAGACGTCATGGTTTGAAATCATGCATGGCACGGAAGGTTCCCCTGCTTAAACCAGCACATGTCAAGGCCCGTCTTAAGTTTGCCAATGACCATTTGGATGATCCAGAGGAGTCATGGGAGAAAGTCATGTGGTCAGATGAGACCAAAATGGAACGTTTTGGTCATAATTCCACTAAACGTGTTTGGAGGAAGAAGAATGATGAGTACCATCCCAAGAACACCATCCCTACTGTGAAGCATGGGGGTGGTAGCATCATGCTTTGGGGGTGTTTTTCTTTACATGGGACAGGGCGACTGCACTGTATTAAGGAGAGGATGACCGGGGCCATGTATTGCAAGATTTTGGGGAACAACCTCCTTCCCTCAGTTAGAGCATTGAAGATGGGTCGAGGCTGGGTCTTCCAACATGACAATGACCCGAAGCACACAGCCAGGATAACCAAGGAGTGGCTCTGTAAGAAGCATATCAAGGTTCTGGCGTGGCCTAGCCAGTCTCCAGACCTAAACCCAATAGAGAATCTTTGGAGGGAGCTCAAACTCCGTGTTTCTCAGCGACAGCCCAGAAACCTGACTGATCTAGAGAAGATCTGTGTGGAGGAGTGGGCCAAAATCCCTCCTGCAGTGTGTGCAAACCTGGTGAAAAACTACAGGAAACGTTTGACCTCTGTAATTGCAAACAAAGGCTACTGTACCAAATATTAACATTGATTTTCTCAGGTGTTCAAATACTTATTTGCAGCTGTATCATACAAATAAATAGTTAAAAAATCATACATTGTGATTTCTGGATTTTTTTTTTTAGATTATGTCTCTCACAGTGGACATGCACCTACGATGACAATTTCAGACCCCTCCATGATTTCTAAGTGGGAGAACTTGCAAAATAGCAGGGTGTTCAAATACTTATTTTCCTCACTGTATATGTATATCTAAAACACTATGACTACTTAAACAATAAGTAAATCAATAGAATGGTGACCAGAATGGTAATATAAGCAATGATAAAATAAAATAAACTTTTCAACAAACAAACAAATAAAAACAAACTTTTCTATTTTCGCTTCATGTTTTTCATACCTGTAAGTTGTTGTATTTTGAAACACCGGGTCTTCTTTCCTCACGAGACCTGACTTCCTCTTTGGCTCATGTTTTTCCGTCGGCTTGTTCAGGCAGTGCTCTGGCCTCCGGCAATAATAGACTTCTTGTAGATTCCTTGCGTATTATTTGCATTGCAGCTGGACGGCCTCGGTAACTGGCTTTAAATACATATCTGAAAGGCTTTTCTGCAAAATATGTCATATTTTGTAGGCCTATTACTGATATAAGATAATGAGTATATTTTTAGAAACATTTTTAGAGAGGGCGGCGCCACCTATTGACCAGCCACCACTGGTGTAACGCCTCATGAACTAACGAAAAAATAAAGAAACAAAAAATGTGACAACAAAGCAGTCAAAACATGATAAAAACTTAGCAAAGATGACTAAAACGTGATAACAAAAACGAGGAAGAAGCTTAGATCAGTTTTGAAGGTCTTAGCTTTCAAATGAGGCATTTCACGTGCATATAAAGCTCCAGTCAAGAAGCTTTTAGATTTGGCTAACGCTGAACCAGAGAAAATGTGCTCGGTTAAGGCGGGGGTTAAGAGGTTAAACAAGAAAGAGCCCTATTTATAACATTCAGACTGAGAAGTATAATTTTGTAGTTTTGTGTCACTTTTTAAATGGTTTTGTCGATGTCTGGAAGAGTCTGATTGGTGAACTGTTTGGCTCGTGCTCCCGGTTTGTCTCATACTGATCAGTACAGCACCTGTTCCTTCCCCAGTGTCTCCACCTGCTGATCGGCCATGTTAATGTGTCTTGTTTAGGTGTAATGTCACTGTGAGACACTAGATGGCACTCTCTGTAAAGAAATGATTTGAGAACGTTCAAACCCTGGCTGTTTCCCAATAAGGTTTCCTGTTTCATCTGACTCCCTGCTCCTGAACTAAACCCAACATCTAACCTTTCTCCTGAACCTAACCATTACTAAATCCTAAATCAACCCTCGTCTCCTAAACCTATAACCTTTATATAGGTTTCCCCAACTTTACACATTCATATTAGTCCATCAAACTGCAGCTGCAACATGGATCTGCACAAAGGACCTGTTTGTTGTGCATCAAATTTCAGTGATATGAGGCTCTTTTAACCTCTTAACCCCCACCTTAACTGAGCGCATTATCTCCAGTTTGGTTAACCCAAATCTAAAAGCGTCTCGACTGGAGTTTACAGCCTGTAGGTGAGTGTAACAGCTCATCTGAAGGTCACGTTTTAGTCGTATTTTTGATGCTTTTTCGCTGCATTTTTGTAACTTTTTTTTGCTGTGTTATTGTTGTTTCTTTTCTGTGTTTTTTTCCTGCTTTTTGTTGCATTTTCAGCCTTGTTTACGTCTTGTTTTTGTCACTAATTTGACGTTATTTAAAAGGAGCTTTTAGGGTTCGGGTAATGCCAAACTCATGTTTTCATAAAGAAATGGACTCAGAGGCTCTTCAGGGTCAGTGTGCTTCCTGCTTATCAAGAGTGCAGACGTCTCTCTGCTTGCTGCTGCCGCTTGCCTCTTTATTTGCTTTTTAAATCATTCTATTTTTGGGCACATGTCTTGGATATGATTTTATTCTCTTCTTTTAAGTGAACCAAGGCTTTTTACTCATTTTGATGCCATTTTTACAACTCATTTGACGAACCAGCGACGACAATCTTGTCAACATGGCTGAGGCAGTAACGCAAACATCTCCTTGTGAGAACTGCCGGATGTATCAACAAGAAATTTCTCTACTACGGGACAAGATTTTTGCCTTAGAGACAGAAAAAGGACTTAATGACACGCTCCCTGTGGAACCCGGTAAGAAGACGGAAAAAACTGATACTTGCAACCTGAAGCTAAACAATACCATAACATTTCCGAAACTAAACAGATAACTTGGTGCTAGGCCAAAGCAAAGACAACATGCTCGTAAAGAAGCACCTGGAGTAAAGTTAACAAACAGATTTTCACCTCTCAGAGGATGTGTATAACAAACAGAAAAAGTCAGAGAGAAACACAGAACAAGAAGTCAAAACAAAGATGGAGAGAAAAACTGTGCCAAGTGTCAAGGCCAGAGATATCCTGTTGCTTGGAGACGGAGCCATATCTGATGTATACAACACCAGAATTACTACAATCACTTATCCATCTGCTACAGTTGCTGACATCATAGATGTTCTAAACAAGGAAATTACAAACAACCCTGGAATAAATAAACTTGTTTTACATGTTGGTGCTGTTGACATAAAAAACGGAGAGTCTGAAGTCCTGAAAGAAAAGTTTAATAAACTTTTTGAGAGACTTGATTGTCTGGATAAAGAGGCAATACAAATTTTCATCAGTGGACCTATCCCAAACATCGACGGGAGAATAAACAAATTCTCCCGGCTGTTTCAGTTGAATACATGGCTGTCAAAAGTCTGTAAGTCAAGAGGACTTACTTTCATAGAGAACTTTAATCTTTTCTGGAAACGCGACGATCTGTTTAAAGTAAATGGACCACATTTGAGCAGAGGTGGAGTGAGACGACTGACGGAAAATCTCCTCCATGCTCTGCAGAATCAGTGGAGGCCTGAGCAACAGGAGAGAGCAGAGAGGAGCATGAGAAGAGCTCCTGGCTCACCAGCAAAGGTTTCGCCTGCATCCCCAATAAAAGATTCAGTCGCAGCTGCATCATCTGCACCTACAGTAGAGGACTCAGCCACAGTTAAGGATCCAGCCACAGTTAAGGAATTAGCTGCACCGGAAAACATCTCAACCATAGCAGCGGCGCCACCTGCATCTGCATCTCCGGGGAAAAGCTCAGCTTCAGCTCCACCTGCATCTATAGTAAATGATTCAGCCGAAGGAGCACTTTCATCAACTTAGAGAGACTCATCCATGCATTTGTCTCCAGCAGGTTAGACTACTGTAACGGCTGCTCACTGGCCTTTCTAAACGAGCTGTTAGAGCTGCAGAACATCCAGAACGCTGCTGCTCCAGTCCTGACAAGAACCAGGAAATACGACCACATTATTATTATTAATTAATTTTTCACCTTTTTCTGCGACCTGTATTTGTGGTTTCTGTGTTCCACATTGTTTTCTTGTGTACATCTTTGCCGAGTTTTGGTGGAGGTTTGGTGGATTTGTTTACTTTGAGAGTTCAAAATGGTCCTGAAGAAAGCAGCTTTTTAAAGGTAAACAAAATGCTAGCTTATCAGCTAAACCCATTTGAGACCTACAAATGAGACACTGAAGAGGCACTAAGAGCCCCCACAGCTGCAGCACAGTGGAGGCGTCACAAGAGGAGCTACAGGAAACAAAAAAGGACAAACGAGGAGATGGTGAAAGACTGGAGGAGGGAGCTGCAGGAGGAAGAGGAAGGAGGAGGAGCTGACCAGTGCAGGACACCACGCTCTGAAACAGGGACAAACCCAGGAGGCGGTGCACCGTTTCAGAGGAGACAGCGAGAGAGGGCAGCCAGCCAGGTTTGACACACACGCACGCGCACGCGCACACGCACACACACACACACACACACACACACACACACACACACACACACACACACACACACACACACACACACTTTAGGAGGGACAACAATAAAACTAGAACCAACGTAAAGTGGAAAGTTTGGCAGTCTGTGCTCGGTCTGTGGTCGGTCTGTGTCACTTCTGCTTTCTGAAAAAGCGCTTAAGAAGACTCAGCCTGGTGTGATCGATTCACACTGAAGTGAACAGCTGAACCGGCATCATGGTGCACGTTGGTCACGATGTCGTGAATAAACTCCAAAACCTTTTCCTGAAGGCGATGAGCACGTCTCTGCTGATCATGCTGTTCTTCGTCCTGCAGCGCGTCTTCGACATGGACTTCCAGTGCTCGTGTAAAAGTGGTGTACAGATTTACAATGGTCTGTATGTGATCCTGCCGGTCCTGATTCTGACCTGGGTGCTCGGGTACATAGAGTCCTACAACCACAGGACGAACTGGGGCATGAGCAAATGGAGCTGCTTCTGTCAGATACTGCTAAAGTTCATCTCTGTGTTCGTCGTCTGGATGACGGCGGTTCTGCTCGATGGAGACTGGTACATCTGTGTCAGGACGAATTTGAATCTTAATCACACGGGGCTGCCCTGCAAAGAGCAAAAACAACTCCTGGATGAAGAAAAAGCATTCCAAAACGAGCTCAAAATTGAATCTGTGGTAAGTGTCAAAGATTGTGTCTTTTCTGATTACATTTACCTTTAAGGAATTTGATGAACACATTAAATTTACTGCAAGTCTTTGGTTTTAAAACAGAGTTAAAGCAGCAAAGAATTCTATTATTTAATTTAGTAAAGGTAAAAATGCTAAATGTGGGACTTGGTTTATAGTTAATATCTCTGTAATGGCTGTCTTCTCTCTCAGCTGATATGAACTAAGGTCAAATGAGGTCATGGAGTAAAAGTAATGAATTCAACACAAACACTGCTCCAGTAAAGTACAGATCCTCAAAAACTCTACTTAACACGATACTTACAGTGCCTTGTGAAAGTACTAATACACCTTGAACTTTTGCTCATTTTGTCATGTTTACAACCCTAAACATAAAGATTTATTTTGAATGTTTTACTGAAAGTTCACACACAAGTAACAGACAACTGTGAAGTGAAAGCAAAATGATACATGATTCTGTTATTTTTCAAAGAAATAGAAAACCGAAAAGTGGGGCGTGCATAAGTATTCATACAGCATGACTTAATACTTTGTGGAACCCCCTTTTGCTGCAATAACAGCAGCAAGTCTTCTGGGGTATGACTACAAGGTTTGCACATGTAGAGACATTTTAGCCCATTCCTCTTTACAAAACAACTCAAGCTCTGTCAGATTAGAAGGAGAGCGTTTGTGAACAGCAGTTTTCAGGTCTTTCCACAGATTTTCAATAGGATTTAGGTCAGGACTTTGACTGGGCCATTCTAACACATTAATATAGTTTGTTTTTAAACCATTCCATTGTAGATTTAGCTTTGTGTTTAGGGTCATTGTCCTGCTGGAAGGTGAATCTCCGCCCCAGCCTCAATTCTCTTGCTGACTCCAGCAGGTTTTCCTCCAAAATGTCTCTGTATTTGGCTCCATCCATCTTCCCAACTATTCTTACAATCTTCCCAGTCCCCGCTGAGGAAAAGCAGCCCCATAGCATGATGCTCCCCCCACCATATTTGACACTGGGGATGGTGCACTCAGGACGATGAGCAGTGTTAGGTTTGCTCCATACATAACGTTTTGCATTTGGGCCAAAAAGTTCAATTTTTGTCTCATCTGACCAAACCACCTTCTTCCACATGGTAGCTGTGTCCTCCATATGACTTCTAGCAAACTTCAAACGGGATTTCTTATGGCCTCCTTTCAATAATGGCTTTCTTCTTGCCACTCGTCCATGAAGGCCAGATTTGTGTAGAGTACGACTCTAGTTGTCCCATGTACAGATTCCCCCAGCTCAGCGGCAGTACGTCGCAGCTCCTCCAGAGTTATCTTAGGGCACTTGGTTGCATTTCTGACCAGTGCTCTCCTTGTTCGGTCTGTTAGTTTAGGTGGACGGCCGTGTCTTGGTAAGTTTGCAGTGCTGCTATACTCGTTCCATTTCTGAATGATGGATTGAACAGTGCTCCGTGAGATGTTCAAATCTGGGGAAATCTTTGTATAACTTAACGCTGCTTTAACCCTCGGCTCACATTAAATCCAGTTAAGGTCTGGTACGGCGTCCGCGAACTTAGAAAGTCATTAAAACTAATGTTGCACACTCACACTGCTCCGCGAAGTCCGGGTCCGGTTACCGAGGCCGTCCGGCGGCTACGGAAAGAATCCGCAAGAAGTCTATTTTTGCCGGAGACCGGAGCCCCAACGGATCAAGCTGACGGAAAAACACGAGTCAAACAGGAAGTCAGGTCTCGTGAGGAAAGAAGATCCGGTGTATTTCAAAATAAAATCTGTCCGCTCACTACTTATCTGGTCTTGTTTACCGCCTGTACACGCGTGTAACGTCGGAAATGTAAACATGTGTCCATTGCCAGTGACACAGGGGCACTAGTGTGTTTAAAGCATCCACTTCACTGGGGAGAGTTGTTGTTCTGGCAAATACGGCTTTTGTTTACAAAAACTACCTATATATGGGGCGACTTATCACGTGAACTCACACCAAGAGCGAAACTCACGTGCACTTCTGTTCTCGCGAGGGCCGTTTCTGTGCCTGGAGCAGCATCTGGCACCGGAGCCACAGTGTCAGCCGGACTCACTGTGAGTGGTAGTTTGGGGCAAAACCGGACCGGATCAGGACCGAACCCGGACCGAACCCGTACCGTAGTTAATGTGAGCCGGGGGTAAACTTCTCCACAGCTTTATCCCTGACCTCTCTGGTGAGCTCCTTGGCCTTCATGATGTTGTTTAGTGACCAATACACTCTGACCATAGCTCTGAGGCCCTCACAGAACAGCTGGAATTATACTGAGAGTAGATTACACACAGGTGGCCTCTATTTAATGGTTAGAGCAAGGTGTGAACATTCTGCAGTCATTAGGAATGTTATAAAGGCAATTTAATGCACTCCGAAAATGCTGTATGAATACTTATGCACTTTTCTGTTTTTTGAAAATAACAGAATCATGTATCATTTTGCTTTCACTTCACAGTTGTCTGTTACTTGTGTGTGAACTTTCAGTTTAAAATTCTAAATACAATCTTTACGTTTAGGGTTGTAAACATGACAAAATGTGCAAAAGTTCAAGGTGTATTAGTACTTTCGCAAGGCACTGTATATAAATGACTGTTACTTTCTGCCTCTGCTGTGGAGTTAAACATTGCAAAAGCACATTTTAATCCATGTTATACTAATGTTCACTTCACATTCTGTGTTTGTTTCACAGAATATTGGGATGGGATTAATCTGTGCCTTCCTTTTTCTTTGGACCATGGTTAAAGTCGGGTTGATATGGCGCTGTCGATTTAAACACCAAAAACAGAAGAAGTGCAAGGATCTATGCTGTCCTCCTTATTACAAAGCTGTTTATGAGAATCTTCTGGAGGAGCAGGTCAGTAAACACCTGGAGGAGGAGCTGACTAAACTAGCCGAGGAACAAGCGAAGGCCCTTTGCGAGGACCATCTTACAAACATCAAGAAGGGAGAAGAAGCTGCAGAGAAAAGCTGGAGCGAGATATCGGCTTCATACTTTTACATGAAACACGAGACGAGGAAGAATGAGGGAACGCCTTTAACGCCTCTCATGACCCACGTCTGAACATTGAATATTAAAATACAGTAGTGATGGGATTCATGGATATACGTTGAGCTCATTGTTTTGATTTTCTTCATGTTGCCAGATAGAAAACGAATATTACGCCAGACCAAATTGTTAACAGTTTTCACATTTTGATTCAAATAATTCAAACTTACAGTGTGACTGATTTTGAAAAAAGTGCACATGCAGATGTGGGCAATATACAGTATCGTCTGCAAGATAATATCAGTGTGTTTTTCTATCCCAATCCTTTAGGACACACTTTTGGCAAAAACTTTTTTCATTATGATTATATTATATCATGATTATGGTAATTGGTAAATGGTCTCAACTTATATAGCGCTTTTCCACCTACATTAGGCACTCAAAGCGCTTTACAGCAAGGATCCACTCACCCATTCATACACCAATTTTTATGTATTCATAAAAATTAAAAAAATCTGAACATGTTGCGCATTCATGAAATGTGCACACAACAGTTAAACTGGAGGAGGAACCTTTTCTTCTGAAGTAAATTCCAAAATGTTCACTGTGATGTTACACGGCTCCCCAGAGATGTAGAAGGACCAGGGAGGAGTCGTTTGAAAGCTTAACATTTCTAGTTTCTAACACAAAAGACCAAAGTCTCTATTCCTTTATGTTACAAACGTATGTCCGAAAATTTGCAGTATTGTAAACGGCGAGAGCATGGACCTCATGGGGCTCAACAATTCAAGTGCAATTGGCAGCCGTCTGTGTCGCCTATGCCCAGCTAGTACCACCCATTCTCCAGCTCTGACTTATAGTAAAGAAGCAGCACCTGCTAACTTGTAAGTCGAGGTAACACTTGTTTACCATCGTCTTGTCGTTTGCCAAGAGTTTCATGAACCGTCGTTGCTGGACATCGGCACAAAAAAGGTCATGACTACTATGTTACTCTCTGAATTAGAGCCACAGCTGCGGAGGAGACAGAGCCACTGCAGCCAGTAGCAGAGGTCTGTGAGCTGCTCAGCTCCTATACTGCACAAAGTGATCTTGAAATAAGTGAAATTTGTCTTTGATTTAATAATAATAATAATCTCTTGGATTTATATAGCGCTTTCAAGATACCCAAAGCGCTTCACAGCAGGACCCCTCCCTGGATTTGAGAGTCTAATGTCAAGAAATCTGTCCATGGGGCGAGATATTTACACTTAAATTATTTACACTTTAACATTTCTATTTCAAGTAAATTAATATTTTTCATTTGTATCTAGTTTTGAGTGTGATTTCCTTCATCTTAAATTAAGTGTAAATATTTTTCCCCCATGGACAGATTTCTTGACATTTGATTCCGAAATCAAGGACAAACTTACTTATTTCAAGAAAATGTTACTTATTGCAAGATTACATTTTGCAGTGTAGCAGTTAACTTACCAATAACGCTCATATTTTGTCAATACTAAACAAACATAGACCATTTCCATCGTAGATTCTCACTGAAGGCTTTGATTTATGAATGGACACATATGGAAGACCTATGAAACTGATCTTAAAAGATCCTTTTCCTTGCGTTGTTGCCGTGTTGTCACTTTTTCACGTTCTTTTTCATCTTGTTTATGTCATTTTTTCATTGCCCTTTTTTGGATTTTTTCAAATCAAATATTTTATAGATTTTTGCATTACTCCTGTTACCATCGGATTCAATGACAGTTACATTTTAAGCCAAACTGTCTCAGTCCACTGTGAACCACATACCAGACAAAAAACAAAAACATATAACGCAAGAAACACATCCTAATGAATAACATAGAATAACATACTGTTAATTGGTGTGAATCTTCCTTAACCCTTTACAGGGCAAGTGACTATTTTGGTCATTTCCGCACACTTTCCACATGGCCTCCCTGCTGCACATCAGTATAAGATAAAGAAGCATGTGGTCCTCACTCAGCCAATCAGAAGAGATCACCCTACAGCACAGATCCCACCTCTGTGGTATTTGCAGAGCCGGTTTTTTCCTATATGCAAACTACGCAAGTTGCGTAGGGCCCCGCAGCCGCAAGGGCCCCGCATCTCGGTCAAATTACGGCGTTGTTTCGCTAATTAATGAATGCGTTGTGACGGCAACAGGCTCTGACAGCGCTCACTCACTCTCCGCCTACTTCGCCACATAAAACACCAACATGGAACAGCGGAGCAGTGTGCTGCCTGAAGTGGATGAGCAGGAGAGACCTACCGCCCTCCCATCACTCCCAACGCGTGTGTGCCTCTCCGCTCAGCGCACACGTCCTCACTGTCTCCCTCACCTCATGCGGCTTTCTCCAGCATGGCCTCCCGTCTCCTGCATGGCCTCCCGTCTCCTGCGCGCTGCTCGTCTCATGTTTTCTCTGCTCAGACTCGGGGCTGCATTGGCCACACACTCATTTAAACGGTTTTATTGCCTCTAGCAGAGTATCAGGACAGTTGTTTGGCGAGTTGAAGAGAGAAAAAACGTTGTACTTTTGTCTCAAAGGAGAGTTGAATCCACACGGTTCTCAGTTACTTTTAGTAACTCCAGTTCTCTGAATGTGTTTGGTGTAAAACGAATTCCTGTCGGGCTTATTCTCAGTGGTAAGACAGAAATAACTGCCAGGAGCAGGTGTAAGTAAGTTTTAAATCAGAGGTGAAACAACATGACCATTTATCATTTTAAAAAGTGGGGTCATAGTCTAGTGTAGTCCTAAATCCCAGTCTGACAGTGGCAAGTGATTAGTGGTTCTCACACAATGGGGCAGGGCCCAAATTGAGGTCATTATGTTCCCCTTCTGCTGCACTACAGCGTGTAACTATTTTTGACCGTAAATAGCTTCACTATTTGTCGAAAAGCCTTGGGATGCGTACTGTAGGGCCTCCAAGTGGATTTTTGCTTAGGGCC
Organism: Neogobius melanostomus; assembly: GCA_007210695.1. NCBI lineage: Eukaryota > Metazoa > Chordata > Actinopteri > Gobiiformes > Gobiidae > Neogobius > Neogobius melanostomus. Next base: position 1,649,511 of record VHKM01000155.1, read on the forward strand.
TCAGAAGGGCCCGCACCGGCTCTGGGCATTTGACCAATCAGCAGAGACCGGTCGCGCTCTCAAGGCACCATAATTTGATCATACGCCCTGTTCACTGAAACCTAAAGTTAATTAGTTTTGTCCATAGTTGGACATTTGCCTGTTGCACCTGTTATTCATACTTACAGACAAAAGAACCAATAAACCCTAGGACTATGTTTTTATGTTGCCAAAGGTTATTTTCAGTCAAAGTTATAGGCAAACAATATTGGAAGTGACTTACCCCGCCCACTGATCACGCCCACTGCATGTAAAGCTCAATCACATGACAGAAGCTCTTCCTATGACAGGTGTTAAACATCAATATCACAAAACACAACGTCACCTGAACACCAGCGAGAACTGAAATAATAATAATAATAATAATAATAATGCATTGGTTTATATAGCACTTTTCTGGACACTCAAAGACGCTTTACTTTGCATTATTCATTCACTGCATACTCGGTGG
>VHKM01000155.1:1655000-1685642 GCA_007210695.1 Neogobius melanostomus
CGATGTAAGTAGTGCTGAGCATGCTACGCTAACGTGTCCCCCCATTATCACAGATGTAAGAGTTTGTCATATAAAGGGTGTGATGTTTTCTGGCAGATGAGAAACACTGCAGAAGCAACAAAAAGCAAATCCCTGCAGCTTACTGATGAGAAACAAGTAGCATTAACCCCAGTCTGAGTAAATCGCTCTTCTAAAGGTAAGATTGTTATTTTCATATAGCCCACAGTTATGAGGTGGTTAGAGTAGCCAATGTACTCAACAACTAATTGTTTACAACTTTGCAAGTAATTCAACAAAAGTTTTACTCAATAAGAAGTAAGAAAATAATTTGATTGAATGTTTCATTTATTTCAAGGATAGCCCCACTGAGATGAACTATCTCTTTTTAATGGGGGTCCTCTTACAATAAATATATATATATATATATATATATATATATATATATATATGTCCTTTTTACAATGTAGACATAAAACAACATACAAATCTGATGATTTAATATTGTACACAATGATTATTTTTGTGTTGTATTGCCTTTTTCTAGTTTACAAAGGCTTTTTAGTTTATATATCTTTATGTGCCTCTGATAGTTATTACATTGAATAATCATATTCAAAGTTTAATCATCAAACATGCTCTAACATACTGCAGGGGACAGGGAATAACATTTTCCAGATTTTCTAAAGTTTATGCTACTTGCTTTTGTTGGTAATAATTGGAATGACTGACACAGAGAAACAGGAGGGACATGACTAAAAACACTCAAATAGAAGCCAAACAATGCCTAACATAAATGTTTTTAAAAGTGATGCCAGGGTAAATTTAAATATATATTTTTAATGGACTAATATAAAACGAATAAATTATGATAACAGGAAACACAAGTCAAACTTTATCACTGACTTAAGTGCGGGGGATGTTTTAAACATGTTTCTGAGCTGTATGTGACTGACTGTCCTCAACTATGCACAATGCTTTGTGTCATTGTACCGTTTGGCAGGGCCGTAACCATGAAGGGGGCTAACTGGGCCCAGAAATATAATTATTTAACACCAGTAAATAGACCAGCTAAAATTATTATTATGATCGAAATGCACCAGATTGTTAGCCTGGCTAAAGGCAGACTGCTGTGTGCGCTTGAATCTTTTCGAACTTCACAACAGTCTGGGGACCATGGCCGATAATTTTCGCATGGATTTGGGACCAATCACAGAACGAGGAGGGACGGTAAGACGATGACGCGATATTCGACATACGGAAGCTTGTAGTTTGTTTAGGGATAGAAAAAATAAAAAAATATTTATGGATCCAACATGACAGCAGCAGACACGACGCCATCTTTGGATCAAGCTTTAGAACGTGTTCTAAATAGTTTAGCTCAAAAGTTTACAGCAGGTACGTCATACGTCATCTGATACCATGATACGATTGGCTATGGCTACGTGCAGACGCATGAGAGACATTCGTAGCGGCCAATAAACAGCTATGGACAATCTTAAACCACACCTCTCCTACGAGAAAATGAATTGGTGGTCCCCAGACTAAATATCACTTGTGATTTTAGTCTGATTTTAATCTTAGCCAGTCTACCAGATTGCAGGAAATCATATCTGAATTATTAAAAAATTCTTGGGAGAGGACCTCCAAACCCCCCCTTTGGACTGCCCTCTCACACTTTAAACAGGTTCTGATGGTCATGTAGGGTGGAGCCAAACCCCCACTGACAGAGCCATTATGCAGCTCCTGCTGTGCTCTGCCATGTAAATCATACATCATACATTGTTTTATAATTTAATACGATTATGAGACACTATCGCCATGAAAAAGGCCACCAAACTCAGGACCGACCAATGTCTCACTCCAAGGTTTGGTGAAAAGTGGCAACCCTAAAAACTACAACAACAAAATGTGGTCCTGTTACGGTGCAAGAACAAGAGGAATGACATTTGAGACGATAAAATAAGGTTTATCTGATATTTCCAACAACAGTTTGACATTTGTTTATCGTTACTATGACAACAGCTACAATGGAAATAGATAGGAATCGAGCTTCCCGCCTCCAGCTAATCCCAGAATGTTTACAACCAATTAAAGGGTCTATTGTAAAACAGGTACAGGTGTCAATATAGAGATAACAATTTTAAACTTGTGCTGTAGATGACTGACATAAACAGAAACAAAAAATATAAAGCTCGTCTGTCATTTTCTGTTTTCCAATATTCAGCAAATGAATCTAAACAATGGATAGAGCCAGGTTTATATTTATAGTTTCATTTTGTGACGTCCTAGTTATAAACATTGTATTCAAAGGGACTTTTGGATCTTATTTAGTTACAAAATAGTTTCCAAACTTCACGCACAAACTTCGCACCGGAGACGCAAAACCGGTCTGATAAAAGAAATGTATCAATTACTGAGAGTTGATGAAGTCCACAGCTCTAACACCAAACTCTGATATTTGCTTTGAGTTAGATATTGCTTGTAATTGCTTGTGTTTTGAAGAAGTGGATTTCTGCATCATCATCATGTTTTCATAAAGAAATGGACTGAGGTTCTTCAGGGTCAGCCTTAAAGTTTAGACTGAGTCTTTACATCACAGCTGAAGACTCACGGATGAAGAATAAGATAACGAGTATCAACAGACAGTTTTTAATGGCTGTTTTAATGTCTGTGTAAGCTCTCAGTCATACAGGAGTTGTCCATCTTCAATGAAGGTGCTTGAGTCATCTTCTGTACTCAGTAGTTGAAGTCGTCGAACGTTTCTCCTCTCATCCAAAAGGCTTTGTCAGTGGACTAAAGTCCCGCTCAGCACGCAGCTTAGATAAAGACCATGGGGAGGAGTTGGGGTTGGCCCGGCTCCTCCCCTCTAATCACAGCTACTCTCAACTGTGGGTAAACACCTTTGAAGTAGAGCGTCTCTAACAACCTGCTCACCCCAGTATCGGTCAGTCCTGTCCTATTCATAGATGATCACTGCTAATTACCTGCCTATTGTTCTTTTGTTAGCTGAGGTATCGTCTCCTTGGACTGGGCGTGCCCTGTCGGCTTTCCCCGAAGGAGATTGGAGTAAAAAGCAGAAAGATTAAGGCCCCGTCTACACGTAGCAGGGTATCTCACAAACCGAAGATATTTTCCTACGATCTGGCCTATCATCCACACAAAACCGGAGTTTTCTGTCATAAAAACGAAGGTTACTGAAAACTCCGGCCAAAGTGAAGATTTGGGAATTCTCCGGTTATGCGTTTGAGTGTGGACATAAATAACCGGAGTATTCGGCCGTACGTCACTGCCAGCGTGCATGCTCTGACGTCACACGCGCGACCTGTGTTTACATCAGAAACAGCATGGTTCCCTTTAGAACTGTGTTGATTGTTCAGACACTTTTTGCTAAAGCTCAAGTACTGCTTCACGTTGAAGCGCGCAGACGAAGGAGCACTTTACAGTTAGTTATTTTACGGCAAATAACCGTCCCACATCCGACATGTTCCTCGAAGATAGTAACAGCGGGTTTGGTTCAGACAGGTGTTACGCCCAAAACGGCATGACTGCCGAGAAATGCACCCCCTCTTACCGCGCACAGATGAAACAACTATTTTACACCAGACAGGAGGGTTGCTGATGCAGACTTTAGGATGAAGTCGTCCTCCCGGAGGAAACGGTGAAACGAATGTTACTGTCCTCGCTGCTGTCGTTGTCGGAGTCATTACGTGCCAGGTCAGTCTATTGTCATGCGATCACTGGTCAGTCTGTTCAAGAAAGTTGTTTGCACGTTGTACTGTTAATCTGACGGAAGAAATGCGTTTGTTTATCAAGGTATAGCCTATGTGGCCTCGCAATTGCATTGGTCTGTAAAGCTATAACGGTGCATTTGGGACCACAGTTTATACAGCTGCATAGAAAATAATGAATGTGCTGTACAGAAACTTGTGGAGAGATTTGAACAATCAATGTACTTGACAACGCATATGCGCGGTTACGTGTGGATGCCGGTTTTTAAAAAACCGAGGCTGTGTGGACTCAAGTTTTTTTTTAGGCGGAGGGCGGATTTATAAATGCCCTGCTACGTGTGGACTAGGCCTAAATCTGAGTCCACCATTCCAGTTCATGGAGGGATTTTCTTTCTTGACAAAAATAGCTTATTTTACTCCTCTTTCAAACCAACGTTCTTCTTTAGCTAAACGGGGAGGACATAATTTTCCACTCCCTGGAGTCTGTTTGGAACTGATGATTCTGCTGCTTGTTTTTACTGTTTGAGACAAATGTATTTTTTCATCTCGGAACTTTTCTTGTATTATTTCAAGATGCATCTTATATGTGACTGCAGGACGCACGGCTCACAAACCATTCTGTAAAAAAAAGAAGAAGAAAGTTCACACGCTCTATTATCTGGTCGTAGTGTCTTTAGCTCTGATTGTTTTGCTGTGGCTCTTGTTCCAATACGCTTCTTCCACACCCAAAGATCCAGGGTTGCGTAAATGTTTCACCAAAATCTTAGTATTGATGATGTGAGAGTGTGACCATTGTGCAAAAGCCTTCTCCAGCACATCCCAAAGATTCTCTGTAAGATAAGTTTTATAAATGATTGCACATTGAGTCCATCATACACCATGCACTTATATCGTTATATAACTGGGTCATTAAAAAAAATAGCAGCTGCTCACAGGCAAGTAATAATAATTGCTTGTCGTCTCTGTCATAAATTTGGTTTCTTTCTTGTTGCCTGTATAAACACGGACTTGGACATCATAAACTAAGAAACAATGTAACTTTAAAAGTCATTAAAATTACTGTTTTTTGCAGATTAATCAACATTTAATTCAATTTCTTATTGAAAGACTTTAATTGGGCACCATAAAGTGTGTCCAAAATATAGGAGTAAGTAACTTAGGTGAGACATGGATCTGTTGGTAAGGGGTCCTCCCCTCGGGACAGGCACATAAAGCCTCGTCTTCTTAACGCATCACACAGTATAGGAGGTAAACATCATCCACCAAGTCAACTAGTCAGAGCGGCTGGGACGACCACCCACTCTCAACAGGCCACTCTACACTCTGGCTTTTTAACGCACCACACTAGACAGGGCATATAACTTAAAATATATTTATTGGTTTATTTGGTCGGGACAGTGCATGTTAATGAACATACATGGGTCTCATGCATGTAAACAAGCCACACCGGATTAAAGCCTCGGGTTAATTTCCATCCTTTCTCCCACACTCTCCCACAGACACATCATTCATCCTGGCCTATTGTACATGTTTTAGTGGAAAGGGAAAGCGGAGTACCCGGAGGAAACCTATACGCAGACACAGGCAGAACATGCAATCTCCACACAGTTTGCATGTGTGGAGTTTGGGAATCAAACCCAGGACCTTCTAGCTGTGAAGCACAAGCGCTAACCACTGCGCTACCGTGCTGCCCATAAAAAATGTATATTCGTTAAAGTTAAATAAAAAATATATATATATATATATATCTTCAAAGAAGGTACTTGAGTCATCTTCTGTACTTGGTAGTTGAGGTCTCCAAATGTTTCGCCTCTCATCCAAAAGGCTTCGTCAGTGAACAAGATTACACTAAGCACGCAGCGTAGATAAAGACCAGTTGGGAGGAGCAGAATGTGTGAGCAAAGCAAATTTCTGCAATCATTGTGCATGGTAGACAATCAAGTGTATTCCATTTGGTATTGATTCACCCATTTCTTTAGGTAATATTATTATGAATTGCAGGGGACAATATGATGGCCATTATTGCTGTGTTTGGTTTGGCAATGATGATGATAATGATCCAAAACAAACAGGCAGATGTTTTCATTGCTTTCACATGACCAATGTCACATGAGCTGGCAAGACTGGAGCCTTCATTATGTCATGATAATAACTATAGAAAAAGGCTTTATAATGGAAGGGAGTCATGTAACTTTCAAGGATTAAAATATGGATGAACATGAAGGAAAAAACACAGAACGTATTTATAATGGGACAAATTTGTTTCACAGGTCAGCTGCAGTCAAAGTGTTAAAAAAAGTTTGCACGTAGATCAACCTCTTTCTATTCTTCATGTTTACTCAACGCCAAATTTCATGAAGTATAGAGCAATACGAACAACTCTTATTATAAGTGTAATAATGTACCGCATAAGACAACACTCGTCTTCAAGGCCAAAGAAATGTGTTCATGGTTTTCCTGTATTTGATAATACTCCAAACACTTGATTTTTTCATTAATAGGTTGTGTTCACGTGATATCACAGCATTCTAAAGAGCCAATAGGTTGAACTAATGCTATAGAATTTTATCTCAGTAGGAGCAGGTGCCAGGACAATTCAATGGAATTTGAATTTTGAAAGAAATGTCAAAACAAACAAAAAGTCCAAATGTTTCCCCTGATCATTATTTGCCTGTGCTTGGATTCACAAACCTGTCATATTATTCTTATTCTACTGACCAACATCACACACATGTTTTTCAATATTGTCTCCACTTTGGATGCATTTATGAGGAAAGAATTAGACATAGTTCATATGAGCTGGAAGAGAGGACTTTGGATTTTGTCAATGTAACCCACTTGAAACAATGGGCTACTAGACCAGTACATGTCGTTTAAGCTGCAATGGCACTAGTTGTCCACTAGAGTGTGCCACAGCGCCTCAATCATTTAAGCCTAACCCATGCGGTCATTGTCACTTCACTTGAAGCATGCTCCTCGTGTGTCTGATCGAACGGAGCGAGTAAGTAAAAATAGTTACTAAATATGATTATTGTAATTCTAATTACTTATACTGTACTGTAAACAGGCTAAAGATACAAGTCTGTGTGCAGCATAAGTGACTCCCTTGAAAAATCTATGAAGAAAACCCCGGTGAGTGCTCATGTTTAGCTTGAGGCTAATGTGTACTCAGTCAGATAAATTGAGAACTCTGAAACCAGTTATTTCATTTAAAAAAACAGTCGGGTGTTTTATTAGTTTAGTTTAGTTTATTAGTTTATTTGAGCAGTTAAAATTCTGCTCAAAAGGAGTGGGCTGAAGCAAAGCTTATAAGCGCCCACCCCCGACATCAATGAAATAAAAACAATTGATCAAATCACACAAGTACAGGGAGCATGTTACAAAGTACAAGACACAAGAGCAGGAACACAGCACACACACACACACACACACATCGTACCCCTCCGTGACCCAACTTTACCTGTTATAGTTACATTATCAATCCTACATTAAGCAACATCATATTTTGATTTTTTATTTTTTATTTGTCCCACCGGCAAAGAGAACCTACAACCCACTAGAGCGGCCATTTCACCACGGACCACACCCACAAAGCATCTCTAGAATTGTTTGTACAAATATAAATTAACAGAGTTTAACGGAACGGAAAGGAAAAGAAACACAACTGAAAGGAAACACAACTACAACAGCTGTCTCATTTCATGTACGCTATGGCTAATACAAAGCAAGTGAAAAGGGCGATCCTTAAGTTATTTATACACATATATGCACACGTACACACCTACATACATACATACATACATATACACATACATATATATACACACATATACATATATATATACTGTATACATACATCCCCCTTTTTTTCTTTTTCCTTTTTCTTTTTTTTTTTTTTACAGAGAGGGTTCACAGTTAACAACTTCCAAAAGGCACTAGTTCTGTGTTCAAAAGGCACATTAATATACATATTATATTATCCATGATCTTGCAACTTCCCAGTTGTCATTTCCATCATAGATTTTTTTTTTGTTTTTTTTTTGTTCAATGGATTATGTAATATGTAAGCCCTACATACTGTAGTGCATTAAGAAGCCAGGGTGTAGAGCGGGTCCATTGAAGAGGGCAGTAACTTCCCATCAACAAACCCCACCCAGCTGCCCTAACTAGCTGTATTTGTAAATGATGTTCCTATGCTTAGTGGTGCGTTAAAAGACGAGGTTTATGAGCCCGTTGGGAGGATCCCTCTCAACAGATCCATAACTCGTTTATCCTAATTCTCAATTTTGTAATTTAGAGCAATAGAATGACAACCGTTCAGAGCAACAACACTGTCTTAGTTAATAAAATGCAAATGCAATTTAATTCTACTACTCCCCCTTGTGGCAACGTGTATCTTCTTCTCTGTACTTTTCAAAAGTCTTTGTTTGTATTTATATTTGAACAGGTTGAAGTTTGGACATCGTTTCAAGTCCATCTCCATTTTGTTCCACAATTGTACACCATTAACTGTCGGACTAAAACTTTTCAAAGTTGAGCTATGTTTCTGAGTCCTAAAGTTTAATTCGTCACGTAATTCATAACAACCAGTACGTTCTTGGAACCTTCTTTGTATTTGGCCTGGTAACAGTTTGTATCTTGCTTTGTATAACATCTGTACAGTTTGGAACTCAACAATGTCACAAAACTTCATGATCTTTGATTTTAAAAATAATGAGTTTGTGTGGTCCAAAAACCCAACTTTATGAATTACTCGGATAGCTCTTTTTTGCAACATTACTATTGGTTTTACTGTGTTTTATAAGTACTACCCAAACCACAGTGCAATAATTTAAATAGGGCAAAATCAGAGAACAGTATAAGATATGTAGAGCTTTGATGTTTAAAATGTGCTTTGCTTTTGCTATTACTGCAATGCTTCTAGAAATTTTTGTAGATATATATTTAATGTGCGATTTCCAAGTCATTTTATCATCTATAATAACTCCAAGAAATTTGATTTCATGCACTCGCTCTATGACAACACCCTCTATCTGAATTGCTTCCTGAGCATTGGAATTACGATTGCCGAATATCATCATTTTGCTTTTACTCAGATTTAAGGATAATTTATTTGTTTGAACCACTTATTGACACTTTGAGTTCCAAGTTAACAATCCGACACAGTTGTTGTAAATCGTCTCCTGATGCAAAAATATTTGTATCATCTGCAAACAAGATGAATTTAAGTATTTGAGAAGTTTTACAAATGTCGTTGATGTACATATTAAACAATTTTGGGCCCAGAATGGAACCTTGAGGTAAACCACACACAATTCTTGACAACTCGACTGATAATCACCTATTTTCACATATTGTTTTCTATTTTTAAATAACTGGTAACCCACTGTAGAGCTACCCCCTGATCCCATAATGTTCTAGTTTATTAATTAGTATATCATAGTTTATTGTATCAAACGCTTTACTCAGGTCAATGAATAACCCTATGGCATATTTCTTCTTGTCTACAGAATTAGTTACTTCATCGATTATATCAAAGAGCGCATGTGAGGTTGAGTGATTATTCCTAAAACCAAACTGATTTTCAGAGAGTAATTTATTACTTTCAATAAAGCTGTCAAGTCTAGAGTTAAAAACCTTCTCTAAGATTTTGGAGAATTGCGGTAAAAGGGAAACAGGCCTGTAGTTTGTGAAGAGATGTTTATCTCCTGCCTTGAACAGAGGAATCACTTTTGCTACTTTCATACCATCAGGAAATTGTCCAGTTTGCAACGATAGGTTACAGATGTATGTTAACGGCTTAGAGATACTTTCAATAACAGTTTTTAAAGTTTTCATATCCATGTCATGGTAATCTGTCGAGGTTTTATTTTTACACCCTTTAACAATGTCCAGTATCTCCTTTTCCTCCACAGGTTTGAGGAACATGGACATAGGATTTGTGTCTATCAGTTTACAATTATAGTTCTCAACATTTGTAATTTTTGCAGCAAGATTCGGTCCAACATCTACAAAGAATTTATTAAATGTTTCGACTACTTCATTCCTATTTTTATAGTTTATCCTCATCTTTGAAATATTGTGGATAATTAATGATTCTTGGTTTATTTCTAATTAAACTATTTAAGATATTCCATAAACCTTTAATATTATTCTTATTGCTATCTAACAACTTATTATAATAATCCTGTTTACATTTTCTAATGATACCTGTCAGTTTATTTTATATTTCTTATATTTATCCTCAGCTTCTTTTGTTCTATTATTTATAAATTTTTTGTAAAGTGAATTTTTTTCTTGCATGCATTTAGCAAACCCTTAGACATCCATGTTTTATCTTTGCACTTTCTGTTATTACTGTATTTTTTCGTTGGACAATTTTATCATAAACTTTTTGGAATACTTGCACAAACTCATCATAAGCTTTATCAGTGTCAATCTCTCTGTATATATTACTCCAATCTTGCATCAATAGTTCCTTATTAAGTGCATCGATAGTTTTCTCTGTTTTACTCTTCTAAACCAGTGCATGGTTTCCTCTTTATTTTTTTGATCTTCATTTTTGTATGTTACAAAAACTGGCAGGTGGTCACTTATATCATTTATCATTAGTCCATTGATTAATTCAGTTTCTATTTCATTTGAAAAAATGTTGTCAATTAGAGTAGCACTATGGGTTGTAATTCTGCTCGGTTTGGTTATTAGAGGATACAAACCTATGCTGAATAGGGTATTTATAAATTCGTCCGTCTTTTTGTGTTTATTTGGGTTTAACAGGTCGATATTAAAATCTCCCCCCACAAACATGACTTTCTGATTTGAGCTTGAAAAATGCTCCTCCATCCAATTAGAAAACAACTCTATATCGGAGCCAGGAGTCCTATAAATGCAACTTACAATAATATTTTTCTTTTTTTCCCTTGCAATTTCTATAGTAAGGCATTCAAGTGCATCATCCACTGCCATAGACTTATTTTCGATTACTTTATAACAATAGTTTGAGTCTACAAACATAGCTACGCCCCCACCATGCTTGTTTCGTCTGTTCATACTTGTAAACTCATAACCTTCGATACTAAAGTCCATTTCTCTGTTATTATGAATCCATGTTTCTGTTATTAAAATTACATTAAATGGCTTTGAAAACTGTTTTAGAAAGCTCTTGATGTGGTCAATGTTAGCATATAAGCTTCGACTGTTGAAGTGGATTACAGAAAAAGCATTAACGTTCTTGAATTTGCAATTATAAAGGTCCTCTGTGTAATACTGACAGTCATTGACAGATGTTGTAAAGAAGTTATGTTCAGGGTCGATGTCGTTCTCGGTGTTCTGTAAATCATATTGAGTAAATTTAAAATCCAGGTCGATTGTTTCCGTAATTGTCCTTCTTGAGAGATCTAAATCTAAGTTTCCAATAGTACTTCGTGTGTCCGAATAAAAATGAGAATTACTTGTCTCTGATGACGTCATCTCTATGTGACAGTGATTACCTGGTGGGAAGTGCCTTAAGGTTTGGGATGTGAGGTCGCTCTGATGACGTCCTCAGTTGCGACCGTGTTTACTTCAGTCAGTGCAGCAGCATGTTCGGCGCCTCCTCCGGTAAGCCAGTAAGTAATTTTATAGTTGCGATAAAGTTCACCGTCAACATAGAGCTTGTCGATGAATAGTTTAGTTTTCCTTCCCGCGGCTCTTGCCTCGGCCAACACCGGCTGGAGCAGCCTCCGTCTCCGAATGATCTCGGGGGGAAACTGATCACTCAGGGAGAACCCAGACCCTTTGAGCTCCTTGGCTTTCCCCATGATGGTAGACTTGTGCCTGGGAATGATTTATGATTTTATGATTTTATGATTTTTATGATGTAAGCCCAATATTTTACCTGCTTTGGTACACATGTATCATTGCAATTCATCGGAATGTACTAGAAAATGCTAAGCAGCTAATGCTAGCTGTTGTTGCTAATGGTAACTGTCAAAATGCAGATTTCTAGTCTTAGTTAGTTTATTGTTAATTTCCCTGTAATCCCTGGGCCAATTCACATTAAACAAAAAAACTCCTTCTCTTCTAGCTCATATGAACTATGTCTAATTATTTCCTCATAAAAGCGTCTAAAAGTGGAGACAATATTCAAAAACATGAGTGTGATGTTGGTCAGTAGAAAAGACTTTCAGCAATACGAATAATGTGGCAGGTTTGTGAATCCAATCAGTGTGAAATAATGATCAGGGAAACATTTGGACATTTTCTTTTTGGAAACTTCTTTAAAAAACTGTTTATCTCCCAGAGTTATATTGGCACTTGCTCTGACTGAAATATATAATTCTATAACCTGAATGTAAACTATTGGTTCTATTGTGAAATGAAAAACATAAACATGCAGTGTCTTATGTCAGCGGTGTTGCTCCCTGTGGAGGATTGAGTACAAAACCTGCCAGCTCACCTTCCAATGCCTCCATGGCCACGCCCCGGGCTACCTGTCAGAACTACTGACCCGCCCACACCACCACCCACCACCTCCGGTCCACTGACTCCAACACCCTTAGACCACCCAGGACAAACTGAGCACAATGGGACAGGTCTTTTCAGGCTGTGGAACACCTGAGGGCGCCACAGACCGTGGAGCCTTTTAAGAAGCGCCTGAAGACATTTTTATTTAGAAAGGCCTTTATTAGTCTTTAGAAATGTTTTATGTTGTTTATGTATGTTTATACTTTTTATTGTTTTAACTTCTGTAACACTTTGGGATTATGTATGAAATAAAGTGGATTATAAATAAAATGTACTATTATTATTAATTTTATTATCAATAGGAGAGAAGGGGCGGGCCCCCACGTGAACTTCCGGAATAAGGTGAATATACAATTCCATCACGGTCAGCCTCTGCCTATAGAATAATAAGGGGTTAATGACTTAGTTCCCAAAGGTAAATAAAAATAAAAAGCAACATTTTGGGCCCACAGTTAGCCGACTGAGCTGCTCTGCGTGTCCAGGTGCTTTAACACATTTTTCAGAGCTCAGTTTCCGTTGCAGATCCAGATCAAGCCCCTCTTACATTTTAAGAGTTTCTTTGAGTTTACTTTCAACTGCACAGATACTGTTTTAGAAACAGGTTTCTGACCTGAAATCAAACAAGGCAAGGCAAGTTTATTTGTAGAGCACAATAAATACACAAGGCAATTCAAAGTGAAGAAGAAGATCTTTATTTATATAGCGCCTTTCACAGATATGGTCACAAAGCGCTTTACATTACATAATATGTAATATTACATTCACTCCATACTTGGTGGTGGTAAACTACCTTAGTAGCTTCAGTTTCCCCTGGGGGAGACTGACAGAAGCGCTGTCGCTACACACATCAGTGCCAACGGTCCCTCTGACCACCTCCATGCATTCACACACACATCATTCATCCTGGCCTATTGTACATGTTTTTAGTGGTAGGGGAAACCGGAGTACCCGGAGGAAACCTACGCAGACACGGGGAGAACATGCAAACTCCACACAGAAAGGCCCCGTCCAGGTGGGAATTGAACCCGGGACCTTCTAGCTGTGAAGCGAGAGCACTAACCGCTGCGCTACCGTGCCGCCGCAGCTCTCACGGCGTTGAGCAGAGCTATTATTGCAAAGTTTTGCAATCTCTCCAACAGGTTCTGAAAAGACATTGGAATACATTTTAGAACTATTGAGATTATTGGGGAATATAGATTCATTCTTATATTTAAATTGAGTATGTAATTAAGAAAGTAATAATTAAGGTCTATTTCTCAAGTTGAGGCATGTTCTTCCTCTGAAGATCTCTGTACTGGTCTCTATGAACATCTACATGATTGTAATGTCATATGGTGTACACTTTTTCAAATATAAATAAAAAAATAACCTCAGCAAACTGTATGATGGAAGTCTCCTGCCAGTCCAGAGGCAAAAGCCACAGCACGAGCCTTAGTCCTAAAACAACAGCCAGGAGCCCAATAATCTCTCTGCAGCCAGCTCTGCAAATAAAATGAGTCAATACAGTAACATGTTTTGTGTTTCTGGTCACTGTACTGTGAAAATGACTAAATCAAGAAACATCCAGGACTAAACCGGAGTCTAAACTAAACCCTTTGTCTCAACACTCACCTCTCCATTCTCTCCATCAGATCCACACTCTGAGGCAGACGATGAGCGACGATCTGGATGAGGAGCCAGGTCAGGAACCGGGTGACGGCCTGAGCGACAGCTGCTGGACATGACCTTCCTATGGTGGCGTTGCTCACGAAGTTAAGCAGACTCGTTACACTAGGTAGAAACAATTCCTGCAGCAGAGACTGAGTGAGCTCACGAGTCGCCTGCCAGACGAGAGGTGAGCACTGCCGCCAGAGCCATCCCACAACATGCCTCCAGCTGGACCTGCAAAAGCAAAAGAATGATCAGTAAGTACAATGTCATGTGAATACGACTGAATCAGGACAATCCAGGACTAAAGGTAGGAAAGGGCTTTATGGATCTAAACTTGAGGGAATTTACTGGTTACAGCAGCTCTTAAAAACACACAAGTGAAGTGCAGACGAACAAGATAAATGTGCAAATACGGAAAGATAATAACAGGATAAAAGTATCTTAATGAATAAATGACTGAAAGAAGAAGCAGAGGAGGGAGTTATCCTGCTCCAATAACCAACACAGAGACTCAGGGGGTTAGAGCGATTCGACCCAAGTAGAGGTCAGCGGCTCGAATCCCGGCTCCTGCAGATTGTCGTTGTGTCCTTGGGCAAGACACATCCCCCAGCGATGGCGTGGATTAGCGGCCTCGCTTCTATTCGTTGACCCCAGGGCAGCTGTGGCTGCAACAGTTGCTTACCACCATGGAGGGTGAATGCAAAATGACAGCTGTAGCACTATTATTATTATATTATATAATAATAATAATAATAATAATAATAATAATTATTATTATTGTTATTATTATTATTATTATTATATTATTATTATAACAATAATAATAATAATTAAAGCCGCTCGCGGCGATAAAGGCCCTCGCCCCTTGCGACCGCCCCCCTTGCGACCGCGCCCCCTTGCGAAAGCCCCCCCCCCCTTGCGACCGCCCCCGCTTGCTCTCGCCCAAACCTGCTCTCGCCTCGGCCTTAGACCCAACCCGGTCTCACTCTTGCGCCCGCTAACTCTTGCCCGTCAAGTTTTTCGCATGTTTTTTTTAGCGAGAGGAAGCAGGTTTATCATGAGCAAGGAGCCTACAGCAGAGAGAAGGGCAATGGCGTGCTGGGTAATTGGGAGAGTGGAGACGTTTCCCGGTGGGCCCAGCTCAGTTGCGGTGCCTTTGGGCTGAAATAATTAAATAATGAATTAATAACAGATGCACAGTTGCGCCATTCCTGGTGGAAAGGCTTTAACTGGGCTGCAGCAGGAGCCTGGGATGCTGTTCCAGATATACAGTAAGTAACACAAGCGTAACTGTCAGGTAATCTATAAAAAATAATTATTTATTTTCCCCCAGTGACGCTGCAATGACCCAAACAACCACCAGGTGGCACTTGTGAGCAGGGTTAGGAACATTGGCATTTAGCACCATAGGCGTAAGCAAACGATTCAGAAGGGAATTAAATCCCGAAGCAAGCTGAAAACCTTCTGCTTTTAATATAGCCTACCCTGCTCCAAACATAGTTTATTGTAAAAACGTGAAACTATCACGCAGTGGTGTGCTGGGACCTCATTTTGGCCCGCAAATTTAGAAAAGACCGGCCAACTCTTCGGTGGGATTATAGCTCAATGATAAGGCGCTAGTCTCTGGTGCAGGAGGACCCAGGTTCAAGTATGGCTTTGACACTTTTGATCCAACTCCACAATCAGCACCAAGTGATGAATATAAAAATATTTATTTGTCCACTTTTTTATCTTTGCAGGGTTAGGAACATTGGCATTTAGCACCATAGGCCTAATCAAACGATTTAAAAGTGAATAAAATCCCGAAGCAACTGAAAATCTTCTGCTTTTAACCTCTTAACTCCCACCTGAACCGAGCACAGTTTCTCCAGTGTTAAAAGCTTCTACTAAAAGGTACAAGCATTTTTGCAAACTGTCCTGTTAGCTCTGTTGATAGAGTCACTGACTGTGATGCGGCGGGTTCCTAGTTCAAATCCTGGTTAGGTCAACATTATTTGTAAGTTTTTATTTTTTTACCGTAATGCTAACTTTAATCATTAAATGATTACATGTTGTTGACATTTACATTTTTTCTACAAAAATACTTAGTAATTAGGCCAACACATTTAAAATAGTTGCTAGACTCATTTACAAGCTAACAACATTATTACATCATCAATAAAGTATTTCTGCTTTTCCAAAGTTCCAAATGTATTAAAAGTCCAGAGATGCAAAATAATTTAATGATTAAAGTTAGCATTACGGTAAACAAAATAATACATACTTTAAAATAATGTTGACCTAACCGGGATTTGAACTAGGAACCCACCGCACCACAGTCAGTGACTCTACCAACAGAGCTAAACAAGGACAGGTTTGCAGGACATTTTACTTATATGAGAGCATATATCAGAGGTGAGTGTGCACAGAGTCCAAACAAGTGTCTGATGTTCAGAATGAGCTGGTCACTGGGACAAAGCAAAACACTCAGCTGTGTGTTGCTATTGAATGCTTTTTCAAAGTAAGAGAATACCAGAGACAGCAAGTTGCATTTTTTCCTGCAGTTTGGTTTACTTTATATTGGAGTCAATAGGATGTGCCTCACCAGCAACAAACCTCACCGCACGTCACTGGTGTTCAGAGTATGTTCACAGGTTGGGGTGAGGGTAGGGCAGTGCTGGGAGAATTTACATACCTATAGGAATAGCCTATTATCATGCAGCCTTTTGTGCTGTGGCCGGATTTTAGTCTCTGGTTGTCCGTGTGGTGACACCAAAGAAGACAAGAATGATATGTTAGATATCTGTAATGTTAATCTTAGATAGGAAGAATGTAGTTTTAGATGTCTCGAAATTCATTTTGACAAGGAAAAAAGATAACAAGCTGATAACGTTACCTAATTGCACACCAGGGCACTGAGGCAAAATTCCTCAGACTGGATTCGAACCCCAGTCTCCACGTGCCAACCTGTAACTCTAACCATCAGGCCAGCGTACCCTCACTGGCCAAACGAAGTTTGCAGGCAGTCTTATACTTCATTGGCCTGAGCGTTTAATTCGCCGGCAGAGCAGTTCAGCCACGATTAATTGAATCATTTATAATTAGAGTAAAATCGCCTGGGAGACAAATATTTGAGAGGCTGCTTCAGCCATGCAGCAACCTCGATGGGTAAAACAATATTTTGATCAGGCCCATTTAGTAGGAGGAACGCACAGGGAGACGGACAGGAAACAGCCAAACTGAACTTCCTGTGATTGTACAGTCCAAAAATGCTGAAATTGGAGCAAAAAACGTTCAAATTAAAGCTTCTTTCTGTGACAGAGAAGTAGTAAAACTACGTATGAGTCTAAAAGTGTGGCTTTGTTAATAAAGGGGGAATTTGGGGAAATGGACGATTTTCAGGAGAAACTCTGACAGAGGCCAACATGCTGGCAGAAGAAGAACTGTGGCTATTTTGACGGTGGAAGGGTGGGTCACATGCCACTTAGAAGCCACTTTCAAGCCATCTTGAGCCACAAGGTGGCGCTGTTGTGCTCAGGCATAAGCCAGCAGATGGTGCTGTTGTGCCATTTTGCTTAGGCATAATAGTGGAGTGGTTAACTTGACCCCGACATATTATACATTGTCGAAAAGCTCTGACTAAAGCGCATGTGACTGTCAGGCTCATTGGTCACTGCCGAGTATGCAGTGACCAACATGTGTAAATGAGTTAGAAGTGATCAACAGAGTGATGCTTCTTTGATATGTTGATCCCCATGACAGGGAAGGCCTGTATGATTATTTTCACAACTCCATACCATCCCGATTTTTTTATTGGAATTTTTCAAGAAAAAACCTTTGAGGGGGCGCCAGTGGGTCATTTTTGGCGATAGTGGCTACGTTTGCACATGGTTAGGTGCAGCTCGGGAATGTGCACGCGCGCCGGATTGGGTCCGTTCCATCCGACAAAGTCTGTGAAAGATATGAGACTTTGAATTTTGTTGAAAATGGCCTCTGAGTTGCGGGCTTGTCATGACCACGCCCAATAATATTTCCAAAATGTAAACGATGATTTTGAAAGCCACATGGGTCTGGGACATTTTGGGCAAAAATTGAGGCTCTTGATTGGAAACTCGGCGATCAGGGGTCAGAAGTTCAAGAGGTACGATTTTGAAGGTTCGAGGTTCGGGCCAAGATGGCCGACTTCCTGTGGCATTTAGGGCGGGGCCATAATATATTTTTTTACATGTCCTGACATGGTCTATGTCCCTGGCCAGTGTCACCTTTGTACGATGACATTTTTTGCGACGGGGTCTCATTGACTCAATGTAAACTGCCTGTTTGAGGGGGCGCCACTGAGCCAGCTTTTATTATTTTCTCTCGCGGACGCCACCCAAAATTCGAGCTCCCGGAGCACTAATTTCTGATCCCTGTTACTTGCATATCGGTTCACGTTTGCTATGTGAATTCTTGCGTTTTCTGTTTCCGTTATTGATTTTAATTAGTCCCTCGCGGGACACTGCGTGTCACTAGCTCGGGCCTAATAATACAAAAACTAAGCGAGATAGAGGCATGTTGTAATAGACTTTTTGATCAGCGTGACATGGAGAATCAGGTCATAATTTTTGTTTTCACTTTCGTGTAAGTGTAATTTTGCAGGTATAGGTAGGGGGCGCTATTTTGTGAAAATTGCACAATTATCCAGGTTAATCAGTACGATCCATAAGCGGCTTATGTGATCCAAATATGAGTGCAATTGGAATTTGCATGCCCTTTTGAGTTGTCCTCAAAGAGGCGGGGAAAACGCATGATATTTGGCGGTACAAAAAATAAGCGAGATAGAGGCATGTTGTAATAGACTTTTTGATCAGCGTGACATGCAGAATCGGCTCATAATTTTTGTTTTCATTTTCGTGTAAGTGTAATTTGCAGGTATAGGTAGGGGCGCTATTTTTGTGAAAATTGCACAATTATCCAGGTTAATCAGTACGATCCATAGAGGGGCTTATGTGATCCAAATATGAGTGCAATTGGAATTTGCATGCCCTTTTGAGTTGTCGTCAAAGAGGCGGGGAAAAAGCATGATATTTGGCACAAGCGGTACAAAAACTAAGCAAGATAGAGGCATGTTGTAATAGACTTTTTTGATCAGTGTGACATGGAGAATCAGGATATAAAACTTTGTTTTCACTTCCGTGAAACTAAATTTTCCCAGCCATGTAATGCACAGGGGGCGCCGTTGGGCACTTTGTTTCACAGACTTCAAAATAGTAAATTTTACACCAACCCTGATCACTAGGTCAAATAAAATTGAGTTTTCGTTAACGTTCAGGGGTCAAAATTGAGATTAAAGACGTAATAATAATAATAATAATAATGGAAACCGTTTTTTGCCATGTTTTGCCATTTTATTTCTCCCAAACTACATTACTCAGAGTGATGCTTCTTTGATATGTTGATCCCCATGACAGGGAAGGCCTGTATGATTATTTTCACAACTCCATACCATCCCGATTTTTTTATTGGAATTTTTCAAGAAAAAACCTTTGAGGGGGCGCCAGTGGGTCATTTTGGCGATAGTGGCTACGTTGCACATGGTTAGGTGCAGCTCGGGAATGTGCACGCGCGCCGGATTGGGTCCGTTCCAATCCGACAAAGTCTGTGAAAGATATGAGACTTTGAATTTTGTTGAAAATGGCCTCTGAGTTGCGGGCTTGTCATGACCACGCCAATAATATTTCCAAAATGTAAACGATGATTTTGAAAGCCACATGGGTCTGGGACATTTTGGGCAAAAATTGAGGCTCTTGATTGGAAACTCGGCGATCAGGGGTCAGAAGTTCAAGAGGTACGATTTTGAAGGTTCGAGTTCGGGCCAAGATGGCCGACTCCTGTGGCATTTAGGGCGGGGCCATAATATATTTTTTTACATGTCCTGACATGGTCTATGTCCCTGGCCAGTGTCACCTTTGTACGATGACATTTTTTGCGACCGGGGTCTCATTGACTCAATGTAAACTGCCTGTTTGAGGGGGCGCCACTGAGCCAGCTTTTATTATTTTCTCTCGCGGACGCCACCCAAAATTCGAGCTCCCGGAGCACTAATTTCTGATCCCTGTTACTTGCATATCGGTTCACGTTTGCTATGTGAATTCTTGCGTTTTCTGTTTCCGTTATTGATTTTAATTAGTCCCTCGCGGGACACTGCGTGTCACTAGCTCGGGCCTAATAATACAAAAACTAAGCGAGATAGAGGCATGTTGTAATAGACTTTTTTGATCAGCGTGACATGGAGAATCAGGTCATAATTTTGTTTTCACTTTCGTGTAAGTGTAATTTTGCAGGTATAGGTAGGGGGCGCTATTTTTGTGAAAATTGCACAATTATCCAGGTTAATCAGTACGATCCATAGAGCGGCTTATGTGATCCAAATATGAGTGCAATTGGAATTTGCATGCCCTTTTGAGTTGTCCTCAAAGAGGCGGGGAAAACGCATGATATTTGGCGGTACAAAAAATAAGCGAGATAGAGGCATGTTGTAATAGACTTTTTTGATCAGCGTGACATGCAGAATCGGCTCATAATTTTGTTTTCATTTTCGTGTAAGTGTAATTTTGCAGGTATAGGTAGGGGGCGCTATTTTTGTGAAAATTGCACAATTATCCAGGTTAATCAGTACGATCCATAGAGGGGCTTATGTGATCCAAATATGAGTGCAATTGGAATTTGCATGCCCTTTTGAGTTGTCGTCAAAGAGGCGGGGAAAAAGCATGATATTTGGCACAGCGGTACAAAAACTAAGCAAGATAGAGGCATGTTGTAATAGACTTTTTTGATCAGTGTGACATGGAGAATCAGGATATAAAACTTTGTTTTCACTTCCGTGAAACTAAATTTTTCCCAGCCATGTAATGCACAGGGGGCGCCGTTGGGCACTTTGTTTCACAGACTTCAAAATAGTAAATTTTACACCAACCCTGATCACTAGGTCAAATAAAATTGAGTTTCGTTAACGTTCAGGGGTCAAAATTGAGATTAAAGACGTAATAATAATAATAATAATAATGGAAACCGTTTTTTTGCCATGTTTTGCCATTTTATTCTCCCAAACTACATTACTCAGAGTGATGCTTCTTTGATATGTTGATCCCATGACAGGGAAGGCCTGTATGATTATTTCACAACTCCATACCATCCCGATTTTTTTATTGGAATTTTCAAGAAAAAACCTTTGAGGGGGCGCCAGTGGGTCATTTTTGGCGATAGTGGCTACGTTTGCACATGGTTAGGTGCAGCTCGGGAATGTGCACGCGCGCCGGATTGGGTCCGTTCCAATCCGACAAAGTCTGTGAAAGATATGAGACTTTGAATTTTGTTGAAAATGGCCTCTGAGTTGCGGGCTTGTCATGACCACGCCCAATAATATTTCCAAAATGTAAACGATGATTTTGAAAGCCACATGGGTCTGGGACATTTTGGGCAAAAATTGAGGCTCTTGATTGGAAACTCGGCGATCAGGGGTCAGAAGTTCAAGAGGTACGATTTTGAAGGTTCGAGGTTCGGGCCAAGATGGCCGACTTCCTGTGGCATTTAGGGCGGGGCCATAATATATTTTTTACATGTCCTGACATGGTCTATGTCCCTGGCCAGTGTCACCTTTGTACGATGACATTTTTTGCGACCGGGGTCTCATTGACTCAATGTAAACTGCCTGTTTGAGGGGGCGCCACTGAGCCAGCTTTTATTATTTTCTCTCGCGGACGCCACCCAAAATTCGAGCTCCCGGAGCACTAATTTCTGATCCCTGTTACTTGCATATCGGTTCACGTTTGCTATGTGAATTCTTGCGTTTTCTGTTTCCGTTATTGATTTAATTAGTCCCTCGCGGGACACTGCGTGTCACTAGCTCGGGCCTAATAATACAAAAACTAAGCGAGATAGAGGCATGTTGTAATAGACTTTTTTGATCAGCGTGACATGGAGAATCAGGTCATAATTTTTGTTTTCACTTTCGTGTAAGTGTAATTTTGCAGGTATAGGTAGGGGGCGCTATTTTTGTGAAAATTGCACAATTATCCAGGTTAATCAGTACGATCCATAGAGCGGCTTATGTGATCCAAATATGAGTGCAATTGGAATTTGCATGCCCTTTTGAGTTGTCCTCAAAGAGGCGGGGAAAACGCATGATATTTGGCGGTACAAAAAATAAGCGAGATAGAGGCATGTTGTAATAGACTTTTTTGATCAGCGTGACATGCAGAATCGGCTCATAATTTTTGTTTTCATTTTCGTGTAAGTGTAATTTTGCAGGTATAGGTAGGGGGCGCTATTTTTGTGAAAATTGCACAATTATCCAGGTTAATCAGTACGATCCATAGAGGGGCTTATGTGATCCAAATATGAGTGCAATTGGAATTTGCATGCCCTTTTGAGTTGTCGTCAAAGAGGCGGGGAAAAAGCATGATATTGGCACAGCGGTACAAAAACTAAGCAAGATAGAGGCATGTTGTAATAGACTTTTTTGATCAGTGTGACATGGAGAATCAGGATATAAAACTTTGTTTTCACTTCCGTGAAACTAAATTTTCCCAGCCATGTAATGCACAGGGGGCGCCGTTGGGCACTTGTTTCACAGACTTCAAAATAGTAAATTTTACACCAACCCTGATCACTAGGTCAAATAAAATTGAGTTTTCGTTAACGTTCAGGGGGTCAAATTGAGATTAAAGACGTAATAATAATAATAATAATAATGGAAACCGTTTTTTTGCCATGTTTTGCCATTTTATTTCTCCCAAACTACATTACTCAGAGTGATGCTTCTTTGATATGTTGATCCCCATGACAGGGAAGGCCTGTATGATTATTTTCACAACTCCATACCATCCCGATTTTTTATTGGAATTTTTCAAGAAAAAACCTTTGAGGGGGCGCCAGTGGGTCATTTTGGCGATAGTGGCTACGTTTGCACATGGTTAGGTGCAGCTCGGGAATGTGCACGCGCGCCGGATTGGGTCCGTTCCAATCCGACAAAGTCTGTGAAAGATATGAGACTTTGAATTTTGTTGAAAATGGCCTCTGAGTTGCGGGCTTGTCATGACCACGCCCAATAATATTTCCAAATGTAAACGATGATTTTGAAAGCCACATGGGTCTGGGACATTTTGGGCAAAAATTGAGGCTCTTGATTGGAAACTCGGCGATCAGGGGTCAGAAGTTCAAGAGGTACGATTTTGAAGGTTCGAGGTTCGGGCCAAGATGGCCGACTTCCTGTGGCATTTAGGGCGGGGCCATAATATATTTTTTTACATGTCCTGACATGGTCTATGTCCCTGGCCCAGTGTCACCTTTGTACGATGACATTTTTTGCGACCGGGTCTCATTGACTCAATGTAAACTGCCTGTTTGAGGGGGCGCCACTGAGCCAGCTTTTATTATTTTCTCTCGCGGACGCCACCCAAATTCGAGCTCCGGAGCACTAATTTCTGATCCCTGTTACTTGCATATCGGTTCACGTTTGCTATGTGAATCTTGCGTTTTCTGTTTCCGTTATTGATTTAATTAGTCCCTCGCGGGACACTGCGTGTCACTAGCTCGGCCTAATAATACAAAAATAAGCGAGATAGAGGCATGTTGTAATAGACTTTTTGATCAGCGTGACATGGAGAATCAGGTCATAATTTTTGTTTTCACTTTCGTGTAAGTGTAATTTGCAGGTATAGGTAGGGGGCGCTATTTTGTGAAAATTGCACAATTATCCAGGTTAATCAGTACGATCCATAGAGGGGCTTATGTGATCCAAATATGAGTGCAATTGGAATTTGCATGCCCTTTGAGTTGTCGTCAAAGAGGCGGGGAAAAGCATGATATTTGGCACAGCGGTACAAAACTAAGCAAGATAGAGGCATGTTGTAATAGACTTTTTTGATCAGTGTGACATGGAGAATCAGGATATAAAACTTTGTTTTCACTTCCGTGAAACTAAATTTTTCCCAGCCATGTAATGCACAGGGGGCGCCGTTGGGCACTTTGTTTCACAGACTTCAAAATAGTAAATTTTACACCAACCCTGATCACTAGGTCAAATAAAATTGAGTTTTCGTTAACGTTCAGGGGGTCAAAATTGAGATTAAAGACGTAATAATAATAATAATAATAATGGAAACCGTTTTTTTGCCATGTTTTGCCATTTTATTTCTCCCAAACTACATTACTCAGAGTGATGCTTCTTTGATATGTTGATCCCATGACGGGAAGGCCTGTATGATTATTTTCACAACTCCATACCATCCCGATTTTTTATTGGAATTTTTCAAGAAAAAACCTTTGAGGGGCGCCAGTGGGTCATTTTTGGCGATAGTGGCTACGTTTGCACATGGTTAGGTGCAGCTCGGGAATGTGCACGCGCGCCGGATTGGGTCCGTTCCAATCCGACAAAGTCTGTGAAAGATATGAGACTTTGAATTTTGTTGAAAATGGCCTCTGAGTTGCGGGCTTGTCATGACCACGCCCAATAATATTTCCAAAATGTAAACGATGATTTTGAAAGCCACATGGGTCTGGGACATTTTGGGCAAAATTGAGGCTCTTGATTGGAAACTCGGCGATCAGGGGTCAGAAGTTCAAGAGGTACGATTTTGAAGGTTCGAGGTTCGGGCCAAGATGGCCGACTTCCTGTGGCATTTAGGGCGGGGCCATAATATATTTTTTACATGTCCTGACATGGTCTATGTCCCTGGCCAGTGTCACCTTTGTACGATGACATTTTTGCGACCGGGGTCTCATTGACTCAATGTAAACTGCCTGTTTGAGGGGCGCCACTGAGCCAGCTTTTATTATTTCTCTCGCGGACGCCACCCAAAATTCGAGCTCCCGGAGCACTAATTTCTGATCCCTGTACTTGCATATCGGTTCACGTTTGCTATGTGAATTCTTGCGTTTCTGTTTCCGTTATTGATTTTAATTAGTCCTCGCGGGACACTGCGTGTCACTAGCTCGGGCCTAATAATACAAAAACTAAGCGAGATAGAGGCATGTTGTAATAGATTTTTTGATCAGCGTGACATGGGAACAGGTCATAATTTTTGTTTCACTTCGTGTAAGTGTAATTTTGCAGGTATAGGGTAGGGGGCGCTATTTTGTGAAAATTGCACATTATCCAGGTAATCAGTAGATCCATAGAGCGGCTTATGTGATCCAAATATGAGTGCAATTGGAATTTGCATGCCTTTTGAGTTGTCTCAAGAGGCGGGAAAACGCATGATATTTGGCGGTACAAAAAATAAGCGAGATAGAGGCATGTTGTAATAGACTTTTGATCAGCGTGACATGCAGATCGGCTCATAATTTTTGTTTTCATTTTCGTGTAAGTGTAATTTTGCAGGTATAGGTAGGGGGCGCTATTTTGTGAAAATGCACAATTATCCAGGTTAATCAGTACGATCCATAGAGGGGCTTATGTGATCCAAATATGAGTGCAATTGGAATTTGCATGCCCTTTTGAAGTTGTCGTCAAAGAGCGGGAAAAAGCATGATATTTGGCACAGCGGTACAAAAACTAAGCAAGATAGAGGCATGTTGTAATAGACTTTTTTGATCAGTGTGACATGAGATCAGGATATAAAACTTTGTTTCACTTCCGTGAAACTAAATTTTTCCCAGCCATGTAATGCACAGGGGGCGCCGTTGGGCACTTGTTTCACAGACTTCAAAATAGTAAATTTTACACCAACCCTGATCACTAGGTCAAATAAAATTGAGTTTTCGTTAACGTTCAGGGGGTCAAAATTGAGATTAAAGACGTAATAATAATAATAATAATAATGGAAACCGTTTTTTTGCCATGTTTTGCCATTTTATTTCTCCCAAACTACATTACTCAGAGTGATGCTTCTTTGATATGTTGATCCCCATGACAGGGAAGGCCTGTATGATAATTTCACAACTCCATACCATCCCGATTTTTTATTGGAATTTTTCAAGAAAAACCTTTGAGGGGGCGCCAGTGGGTCATTTTTGGCGATAGTGGCTACGTTTGCACATGGTTAGGTGCAGCTCGGGAATGTGCACGCGCGCCGGATTGGGTCCGTTCCAATCCGACAAAGTCTGTGAAAGATATGAGACTTTGAATTTTGTTGAAATGGCCTCTGAGTTGCGGGCTTGTCATGACCACGCCCAATAATATTTCCAAAATGTAAACGATGATTTTGAAAGCCACATGGGTCTGGGACATTTGGGCAAAAATTGAGGCTCTTGATTGGAAACTCGGCGATCAGGGGTCAGAAGTTCAAGAGGTACGATTTTGAAGGTTCGAGGTTCGGGCCAAGATGGCCGACTTCCTGTGGCATTTAGGGCGGGGCCATAATATATTTTTTTACATGTCCTGACATGGTCTATGTCCCTGGCCAGTGTCACCTTTGTACGATGACATTTTTTGCGACCGGGGTCTCATTGACTCAATGTAAACTGCCTGTTTGAGGGGGCGCCACTGAGCCAGCTTTTATTATTTTCTCTCGCGGACGCCACCCAAAATTCGAGCTCCCGGAGCACTAATTTCTGATCCCTGTTACTTGCATATCGGTTCACGTTTGCTATGTGAATTCTTGCGTTTTCTGTTTCCGTTATTGATTTTAATTAGTCCCTCGCGGGACACTGCGTGTCACTAGCTCGGGCCTAATAATACAAAAACTAAGCGAGATAGAGGCATGTTGTAATAGACTTTTTTGATCAGCGTGACATGGAGAATCAGGTCATAATTTTGTTTTCACTTTCGTGTAAGTGTAATTTTGCAGGTATAGGTAGGGGGCGCTATTTTTGTGAAAATTGCACAATTATCCAGGTTAATCAGTACGATCCATAGAGCGGCTTATGTGATCCAAATATGAGTGCAATTGGAATTTGCATGCCCTTTTGAGTTGTCCTCAAGAGGCGGGGAAAACGCATGATATTTGGCGGTACAAAAAATAAGCGAGATAGAGGCATGTTGTAATAGACTTTTTTGATCAGCGTGACATGCAGAATCGGCTCATAATTTTTGTTTTCATTTTCGTGTAAGTGTAATTTTGCAGGTATAGGTAGGGGCGCTATTTTTGTGAAAATTGCACAATTATCCAGGTTAATCAGTACGATCCATAGAGGGGCTTATGTGATCCAAATATGAGTGCAATTGGAATTTGCATGCCTTTTGAGTTGTCGTCAAAGAGGCGGGAAAAAGCATGATATTTGGCACAGCGGTACAAAAACTAAGCAGATAGAGGCATGTTGTAATAGACTTTTTTGATCAGTGTGACATGGAGAATCAGGATATAAAACTTTGTTTTCACTTCCGTGAAACTAAATTTTTCCCAGCCATGTAATGCACAGGGGGCGCCGTTGGGCACTTTGTTTCACAGACTTCAAAATAGTAAATTTTACACCACCTGATCACTAGGTCAAATAAAATTGAGTTTTCGTTAACGTTCAGGGGGTCAAAATTGAGATTAAAGACGTAATAATAATAATAATAATTAAAGCCGCTCGCGGCGATAAAGGCCTCGGCCCCTTGCGACCGCCCCCCTTGCGACCGCGCCCCCTTGCGACCGCGCCCCCTTGCGAAAGCCCCCCCTGCGACGCCCCGCTTGCTCTCGCCCAAACCTGCTCTCGCCTCGGCCATAGACCCAACCCGGTCTCACTCTTGCGCCCGCTAACTCTTGGCCGGTCAAGTTTTTTCGCATGTTTTTTTTTAGCGAGAGGAAGCAGGTTTATCATGAGCAAGGAGCCTACAGCAGAGAGGAGGGCAATGGCGTGCTGGGTAATTGGGAGAGTGGAGACGTTTCCCGGTGGGCCAGCTCAGTTGCGGTGCCTTTGGGCTGAAATAATTAAATAATGAATTAATAAAAGATGCACAGTTGCGCCATTCCTGGTGGAAAGGCTTTAACTGGGCTGCAGCAGGAGCCTGGGATGCTGTTCCAGATATACAGTAAGTAACACAAGCGTAACTGTCAGGTAAATCTATAAAAAATATTATTTATTTTCCCCCAGTGACGCTGCAATGACCTCAAACCACACCAGGTGGAAACTGTGAGAGGAGTAGGAAAATTGGCATTTAGCACATAGGCGAAGCAAACGATTAGAAGTGAATTTAAATCCCGAAGCAAGCTGAAAACCTTTGCTTTAATATAGCTACTCTGTCCAAACTAGTTTATTGGAAAACGGAAATATCAGAGTGGTGTGCTGGACGATCAATTTGGCCCAAATTTAGAAAAGACAGGGCAACTTCGGTGGATTATAGCTTCAAGATAAGGGCTAGTCTCTGGGCAGGAGGACCAGTTAAGTATGGCTTTGACCTTGTTGACAACTCACAATCCAAAAAACACCAAGGGATGAAATATAAAAATATTTATTTGGTCCACTTTTTATCTTTGCAGGGTTTTGACATTGCATTTAGACCATAGCTAAATCAAACGATTAAAAGCTGATAAAATGCCGAAGGAACTGAAAAATCTTCTCTTTTACTCTTACTCCCACCATGAACGACACAGTTCTCCAGTGTTATAAAGCTTCTACTAAAGGTAAAGCCATTTTTTAAACTGTCCTGTTAGCTTGTTGATAGAGTCACTGTCTTGATGCGGCGGTTTTATTTCAATCCTGTTTAGGTTAACATTATTTGTAATTTTTTTTTACCGTAATGACTCATTTAAAATCATTAAATGTTACATGTTGTGAATTAAATTTTTCTACAGAAAATATTTAGTAATTAGGCCAAGACATGTTAATATTGCTAGACTCATTACTAACAACATATTAAGCATCATCAATAATATTCGCTTTTTCAAGTCTAATGTATTAAAGTCAGAGAATGCAAAATAATGTACTGATTCAGAAGTAGCATTACGGTAAACAAAATAATAATACTTCTTTAAAATAAGTTGACCTAACCGGGATTTGAACTAGAACCGCACCGACACAGTCAGTGACCTACAAAGAGCTAAACAAGGACAAGTTGCAGACATTTACTTATATGAGAGCATATATCAGAGGTATGTGCACAGAGTCCAAACAATGTCTGATGTTCAGAATGAGCTGGTCATGGGACAAGAAGCAAACCTAGCTTGTTGGCTATGGAATGCTTTTTTCAAATAAGGAATACAGAGGCAGCAAGTGCATTTTTTCCTGCAGTTTGGTTTATTTGATATTGGGTCAATAGGATGTGCATCACAGCAAAAAAACCTCACCTGCACGTATCTGGTGTTCAGAAGTATGTTTACAGGTTTGGGGTGAGGGTAGGAGTGTGGGAGATTACATACTATAGGATAGCAAATTACATTCAGCTTTTGTGCTGTGGCCGGGATTTTAGTTAGGTTCCGTGTTGGTGACACAAAATGAAGACAAGAATATTGTTAGAATATCTGTAAGTTAATCTTAGATAGGCAGAATGTAGTTTCGAGTCTCGAATTCATTTTGACAAGGAAAAAGAACAAGCTGAATAACGTTACCCGTAATTGCACACAGGCACTGAGCATAAATCCTCAGACTGGATTCGAACCCCAGTCTCCCAGGCCGACCTTACTCTAACTCAAGGCAGCGGACCACTGGCTAAACAAGAGTTTGAGGCAGTCTTTATACTTCATTGGCCTGAGGTTTATTCCGCAGAGCAGGTTCAGCCACGATTAAGGAATCATTTTAAATTAGAGTAAATCGCCTGGGAATCCAAATATTTGAGAGGCTGCTTCAGCCATGAGACCTTCGATGGTAAAACATATTTTGATCAGGCCATTTAGTAGGAAGGAACGCACAGGGAGACGGACAGGAAACGCCAAACTGAACTTCCTGTTGATCTGTACAGTCCAAAAATGCTTGAAATTGGAGCAAAACGTTCAAATTAAGCTTCCTTTCTTCTTTGACAGAGAGAGTAAAAACTAGCTATGAGTCTAAAGTGTGGCTTTTGTTATAAACGGGGAATTTGGGGAAAATGGCATTTTCAAGAGAACTTCTGACAGGAAATGCTGGGAAGAAGAACTGTGGCGTTTACGGTGGAGGGTGGGTCACAATGCCTTAGAAGCACTTTCAAGCATCTTGAGCCACAAGGTGGCGCTGTTGTGCTCACGAGCATAAGAGCAGATGGTCTGTTTGTGCATTTTGCTAGGCATATAACTGGAGTGTTGCTTGACCCGACTAGTATTATATATGTCGAAAAAGTTGATAATGGCGATATGAGGCGGGTATTGGTCAGCTGGCCGAGTATGCAGTGACCAACATGTGTAATGATTAGAAGTGATGCAACATGAACGAGGACTGCTTTTTTTGATAGTTGTCCCTGATGACAGGAGGCTGTATAATTATTTTCATCAACTCATACAATCCCGATTTTTATTGAATTTTTCAGAAAAAACTTTAGGGTGCGCCAAGCTGGGTCATTTGGGCGATAGTGGCTAGTTTTGCAATGGTAGTGTGCAGCTGGGAATCTCACGGCGGGATTGTCCGTCCAATCCGTACAAGTCTGTGAAAAGTATGAGACTTTGAATTGGATGAAAATGGATTGAGTGCGGGCTTGGTCATGCCACCCAATTTAATTTTCCAAAATGTAACGATGATTGAAAGCCACAATGGGTCTGGACACTTTTGGGCAAAAATTGAGGCTCTTGATGGAAATGGCGATCAGGGTCAAGTTCAAGAGGGGTACGATTTGAAGGTTCGATCGGTTCGGCCAGATGCCGATTCCTGTGCTATTTAGGGCGGGGCATAATATATTTTTTTACAAATGCCTGACATGGTCTATGTCCTGGCAGTGTCACTTTGGTAGTGAATTTTTTTGCTGACCGGG